>JAQISU010000034.1:12397500-12997500 GCA_029339505.1 Unio delphinus
AAGCATGGAATTCATGGTGCACTTACTCTTTAGACAGCTGTCATGCAGCCCTAACATTTGATTAGTTCAGTAAGATTTAAAGGTCAGAACAGGACTATATTTTTTATTTATGGCTGAGTTGAAATAAGAAGATTTAATTGTTCGAGAAATTCTACTGAAGCAAAGTGTTTTTTTGTAAATGCAAAAGAAAATATAATGAAGAGACATGCACCATGTTTATTCTTTCAGTTATACAAAGCAGTAGTAAGAGTCGGAAAGGATTTACATGTTGTTGGATATAGCAGAACAGATAAACTTTGATTTAAACAGTCAGTACTTTGGGATTATGTGATCATATCCAGGGATTTCCAGTATTTAACTAATTACTTTGGGATTATGTGATCATATCCAGGGACTTCCAGTATTTAGCTAATTACTTTGGATTATGTGATCATATCCAGGGACTTCCAGTATTTAATTACTTTGGATTACCATATGTAATCATATCCAGGGACTTCCAGTATTTAACTAATTACTTTGGATTATGTGAAACTTTCAAGGCTTCCGTGATATTCTTCATTCACAAGATTTCCATGAAGTAAAAACATTTGGATTAATAATACTGAATTCAGTGTGTCACAGTAACACATAAGCACTACGTAAGCTTCAATTTGATTACCATAATTTTATTATTATATGGTGAAAAAATTATTAGTAAATTATTTGGATTACATTCTAGAAATTCATACACCTTAAGTTATTTTTAATTCTTACAGTTTGTTTGACTTTATATTTTTTTTAATTAAATGTTTATTTTGGAAAATTGAAGTTTGGTTTACCTTCTCCTGTTAATTAAGTTTAATCCCCTAGTCATAGCATGGACAAGAACAGACTGCATACTTCAGTATGTCTCATTCACTGGTATAGAAGTAAGCAGGTCCAGTTTGTTTTTCTTTTTAAAAAAATCTGCTCATTCATATTTTCTTCTGTTTGGTTAGGAGCCTGCCCACTCCAAGCGGCTCCATGTGAAGACGGAGCGAATGCAGGAATTCATTCGCCAAAAGGGAGAAGCTCAAAGTCCCCACAAACGCATGAAGTGCCCAAAGCAAGGCTGTGATAAAGTTTTTACCAGCATCCCAGGTCTTAAGTACCATGCGAAAAAACATGACACATCAGACACTTCAACATTTTTTTGCAATAAATGCCAGAAAGTATTCCAAAGGTATTGGGTCAGCCATATATTAATTAATTTATATGAACTGTGCTGCAAACTTGAGTTAAGATGTTTCTGCATGCAAATGATATATATCATTTAAAATGCTACCTTACACTATAACTGTAATATGATAAGAACTACTTTAAATTACATTATGTCTATATGCTGGAGCATTTATAAATGCTACCTTACACTATAACTGTAACATGATAAGAACTACTTTAAATTACATTAGATCTATATGCTGGAGCATTTACAAATGCTACCTTACACTATAACTGTACCATGATAAAAATGCTCAGTTGCAAGTCATGACTTACTGCACACTGCACAGACCCAGATCTGCCATTGCATAATGTGCTGGCAGATCTGGTCTGTGCAGTTTGTTAAGAGTAGTCATTAGAACAGTGAGCCTGATCTGCCTGTGCATTATGCTACCGAAGAGCAGGATCTATTTTGTTTGCAGTTTGCCTAGACTTAAAAGTGAGTATATGTTGTATTCATTTCTAGTAATATTTTATCAAATTTCAGTGGTAATGGACTCAAGTACCACTTAGAAAAAACAAAATGTGAGGACCTACCTTGTGCCACGCATGATACATCTCCAATTAACCAAGCTGAAGGGCCACAAACTGAGGACGTGTTTGGAGCCAAGAGAAAGCTGGACATGAAAATGGAGGCAAAGAATGTTAATGTGAAAGGTTGGCATACACTGAGGATGCGGAACAGACATTCCATTTAGCAAGTCAGTTAACTCTAGGAAATTGTAAATATTCACATGGTTGGTTTGGGTCATATGATGGACTTTGAAACAAAAGCATAGCATTATAGGGCTGTTTCTCCTTAAATAGAATTTTTTTTAAAAAGTCTTTTTAAAACAGGAACAGAATAGCAAGTTTGATATACAGATATACAAACTATAAGTTGTAATTTATGTATGCAATCTGATATTGGAAATTATGTTTTAAATCTATATATATATATATATAAAGTAATAAGATATTTCATAAACATTTAAAAATATTTGACCAAGCTCTTGTATTTAAAGTAAATTATTAGCTTTTCTTCCACTGGTTATATGCATAAAGAGAAAACATTCTCTAATAAGACCTTGTAGTATTTTTTGTTCTGACACCACGTTGTACCTGAAGGAAATATTCTGAAACCTTAAGCTGCAGTGGTCAAGTACAGAAAATAGGGTCTTTGGTGACATTTATTTGTTATGTGGAATTCTCTCCTCAGAAAATAACAGTTTACTCATAAAATTCTAGTGAGAAAGTAAGAATGCTAAAGAAATTACATCAGAAGTATAATTAAGTTGATAAGAAGTCAAAACATTCAGTTTTTTCTACTTCTCTAATCTTATGTAGAGGAACCAGAATCTAGTATTAAAAGGTTTATGGTGCCACCACCCCTATCCCTTGGTAGCAGTCTGGATAATGAACCTGGAGTGGATAAGCTGACAGAACTTGCCATTATAGCAACTGGACCACAGAGTCCACTGCTACAGAATTCACCATACATGTTGAGCATGGACATCAAAACAGGGTAAGACTTGTCTGGGAGTCATGTACAGCAGGTTATGTGTAGTCAGGCTCATGAAGTGTAGATACATTTCATGTGGATTGTTCACGAAGTCAGTGTGAATAGAATTAGGATTTCCCGAATCATTTAGTTGCTAAGATAGATGAGCTTATTATAGTTTTCATAGCGATAAGCAATTGAGAGTGAATGCCTTTCCAAAGATGGGATGCCAGTTTAATATTTGTAAATCACTGAGCAGAAATGTGAACCCGTATACACTTTGGTCAACCAGAACAGTGAATGTTAAGAAGACACATTTTTAAATTATCTCACAGCAGTGATTACATTGAGGTTTGATTTTGTGAATTCTCAATCCAGAGTGTGCTGTGACAGCCACAAGCTAGCCATATTGCCTTTAGTAAGACGGGTTATAAAGCGGAAACTCCATTGTAAGAGAGCTATGAGGGCCTAAATATTGCAGTCACAATAATGATAATAATAATAATGATGACTTTGTATAGCACCTAATTTTAAAAGCTCTAAGCACTTTACAACATCAATATGACTTCTTTCATAGTGGGAATAATGAGTATACGATTGTCAGAAGTGAGAATAAGTATCTTCCTGGTGTGTGCATATGACTGAGGCCAAATAGGTACATTAGACTGGAGTCCATGAGTGAAACATAGAGCGGAGAACAAATTTTGTGTTTGATTCTGGATTGAATGGATAGCCAATGTAGGGTACAGAGCAGCGGAGAAGTGTGCTCTGATTGTGATACTCTAAGGATGATCCGAGCAGCTGTGTTTTGACGTTTCTGGAGTAGATATGTAGGTGAACCAGACAGAATAGTCCAGTCTTGAAAGTACTAATGAACACACAAGTGTTTTAGTGGTGTCAACTGAAAGATATTTGCGAATGAAACTGATGCATCTCAGCTCAAGATATGCAGCCTTGCATATGTTCATGACATTTTGGTGCAATGTAAGTGTATTGTCCAGAGTAACACCTAGGTTTCATACTGATTGTGTGAATTTAATGTCGGTGTTGCTGATATTTATTTTTTGAGGTAAAGGATGTGAATGAAAAAGTCTTTGTATTGTGATCACAATGGCCTCAAGATTTAACATCATTCATCTGCAGCTTGTTAAATGTCATCTATGATTTCACATCTGAAATGCACCTCTCTACTCCTTGAATGGTTAGATTTGTATATTTGGGTGTCATCAGCATACAATTGGTGAAACACTGGATGATTATCTATGACACTTGAGAGCGGCTGAGTGTATAGAATGAAGAGAACATGTTGAAGAACAGAACCCTGTGGAACACCACAACATAGATCAACTGGGCTGGAATTTATTCCATTTGCAGATACAATTTGTGTCCAGTTGACTATGTAGGACTTCAACCACTGTAAGGGTGTATTGTGAATGCCAAATACATGCTGGAGACAGTGAAGTAATATATCATGGTCAATTGTGTCAAATGCTGGTGACAAATCAAGGAGGGCGAGGACTGTAACCTTTTCGCTATCCAAAGCAGAGAGAATGTCATAAACTACTTTCAGAAGAGTAGTTTCAGTACTGTGGCAAGGACGATATGCAGACTGTACATTGCTAAAAAGACTGTTTGAATTTAGATGAGATACAAGTTGGGATAGAACAACTTTTTCTATGATTTTTTTATATGAAAGGGAGATTAGAAACTGGACAGTAGTTCTTTAAATTGTTATGGCCGAGTGTTGGTTTCTTCAGCAGAGGTTTTACAATGGCAGTTTGAAAAATGATGGCAATTTCCTGGATGAGAGAGAGGTATTAATAACATCAGTTAGTATAGGCAATCTTGGATCTAAGCACTCAAGTAGCAGTGATGTTGGAATTGGATCAAGCTCACCTCACAGCACTTTGTTGCACTCTTCATCACAATTGTCCATATTAAATCCATAGTTGTTGCTGAAAATCTGTATTGCAACTGTATGGTAATGACAAGTCAGTTGAAATTTTGTTGTCAAGCGAATCTCAAATGGTTTGTACCTTCTCACGGAAGAAATTTGCAAACAGGTCCAGAAGGTCTACCCAAGAGAAGGTAGTTGGAAGTGGTGTACAATTATTCCTTGACATTAGATTATTAGTAATCTCGAAGAGCTCTTTGCAGCTTGAACTCTCCATGATCTTAGAATTGTAGTGGGATAATTTGGCTAAATAGACTATGTGACATTTTTCTTAGTGGCTTTGTAGATTTGTTTATAAATAGTGAGTCTAGTAGAAAGCCAAAGCATTTGTGGGATACAAGGGTGGACCGTATAATATTATCATCAGGTCTATGAAGATACCAGTCACCACCTTATGGGTGGGTTAGTTAACTGGCTGTTTATGGTTGAAAACCTGAATGGGTCCTAGGAGTTTTGATGTGTATGGGTTTTTGAGGACAGTCAAAGTGAAAGTTGAAATCTCCAAAAATAATCTGGTTTCCACCTATCAAATTTCCATACTCCATGAGATTCAGAAACTACTCCAAAAAGAGAGATTCAGTCAGCTTGTTTTTTTTACTAGGAGGAGGGCAGTAGAGGCAGATAATAAGGACTGACCTTTGTTCCAGTGTGAGTGTTGATTGGACTAGTTCAAATGATGTATGGCGGAAATTGAAGCTTGTGTTTTGTTTAAGACATTTTATCATGGAATTCTTTGTGATGATGGTAATTCCACCAGTGGCAGTGGAACGACTTGATGGAGTAACCAATGAGTGCTAGAGCCGCACACTTGGGGTCATCGCCTAATGTTTTAAGCCATGAATCTTTTTCAGGAATAAGATGTCAGTATTCTGATCGTTGATAAAATTAACTATTTCTGTGCGCTTTTTCGGTGGTCCTACTGATTGAGCATTGAATATAGAGATATGCAGTGGTGATGATTTAGTAGGGATTTGCACCCTGTTATCTAAATTAACAGCTGAACTTTTAAGTTGTTTAGCCGGAAAGGGCTAAAGGGAGATAACTGGAATTCTTTCTGTTCTACACCGGCCAGCTTTGAGACGTTTCTTTTTTTGCTCCTGTTTACATTATAGTAATGATGATTGTTAGTGATTGGAATCGGTCAGAAATTCAAAATTGATAATCGGTTCCCCATAATCAACTGATCATCAATTATAATTAGTTACTTAGAGCAAATTTTAATTTTGTTAAACAGTTATATCTTTGATTAAGATATGTTTATAAATGTACAGCAGTAATCTCTTTTAATAACATGTATACTTTAACCTGAGAATAATATTACATTGTGTGCTACTTTTCTTCTACAAATTTGTTAAATGAACACAACTTTTTATGGCTGATCAGTCATATGTAACTGAAATACTGCTATAATCCCCCAAAA
Source organism: Unio delphinus (assembly GCA_029339505.1). Taxonomy (NCBI): domain Eukaryota; kingdom Metazoa; phylum Mollusca; class Bivalvia; order Unionida; family Unionidae; genus Unio; species Unio delphinus. The sequence continues at coordinate 12,403,594 of JAQISU010000034.1, forward strand.
TTCTTTCGTTCACATGTGATGTGTCTATAACTTAAAGTATAGAAGGACATGTTTTTCTTGTTTGTCATTATTTATAAATACTACAAAACATGTTGCAAAATTAACTAAAACAAATCAACAAAATGTGTTCATATTTATTAACTCTACTTTTTAACAAGTAAACCGTAATAATGACTATATGTTCCTAATTATGAATCGTAAGGTTTCATATTTGTAGTTGTGAAGGGAATTAATAAATTTCAGGTCAATTTTAGTGGCTGGGAGTTTTACTAAACTTTTTCTTTGCATACACCTAAAACGTAGTATCCCTTTACACACAATCGATTATGGAGTTCACAATCGATTATCTTATTGGTTTGTTCAACCAGCTGATGATCGATTATAATTGATAATCAGAACAACACTAATGAATGTAGTCACAGTTCATATAGTTTGAGCACAGTGTAGTATAGAGAGCCATTTAGTGGTCATTTAAAGCAATTGTTGAGGGTTTATAATAGCATAAATGGGATAACTAGTGATCCCATGATGGCGGTTTATTCAAGAACAAAGGACATTGTAAAAATGGAGAAAGACAGCTGAGAAAAATTCTAATTGTTCTCGTTTACAAAACAAGGGGATGAAGAAACATGTGAACTGAAAAGCCAGTGCATGAAGAAACACAATAATGTAGACGAAGATGGACAACAAGTTCATATATCATTAAAAACAGCACCAAAACAGAACAGCTGCTTCAAGCCGTTTAAGCGATAGTGGCCATCTTCCAGAAGTTTCTCAGGGATGTGATGTAAATAAGGGGAGACAACAGTATTGATTTACCACTTTTCGTGAAGTTTCAACAATGTTTTATCATTTTGTATTCATCTTTGTTTTGGGGTTTTTATTCACCACAAACATATTTCTGTCATCCTGAATTTGTGATAGTCTTGCATATTTTATAATGTAATGAAACATCCTTCCATTGTACTCATGGACATGCATTAGTGTTTTGGATCTGATCCTTACTGATTAGTACCCCATGTTCAATCTTAGAAATAGCTTACCACATATACTCATTTACAAGTCAAAGTAAACTGCAAACAGCATAGATCCCGATCTGCTATAGCATAATGCACCTTCTAATCAGGGTCTGTTTTGCTTGTTTTATTGGTTACTAATAAACTCCACAGACCCAGATCTGCTGGTGCATTCTATGATAGTAGATCTAGATTTTATGCAGTTTGCGGCTGGACTGCTTATTAGCAAGTATATAAGGTATCTGGCACAGCGAAAATTTGGTTCAGAATAATATATTCCATTCAAATGTTGCCAAGATTCAAATTGTAATTTCTTCCATGACCACAAAGAACCTTTACTGTGAAAAAGTTCAAGTGAATGGCATGCAGAGTGTTAACCCAGTGTCAGTCCTGGTAGCTTTCCAGCCTTAAATAGTCCAAGCTAGTGGCATGCTGAGTTCTAACTCCATGTCATTCTTTTTTAGCCTTATAAATATGATGGGGAGCAAGTAAAAAAAGCCGTCTGCACATTCTGTATGATTGCATTAACAGTCTAAAGAAGACTGCCTTTTACCTTCAAAATTTATATGATTCAGATTTGTTTGATATTTAAGATATGATGGACTTTACTAATATTTAGAATATAAGTGGTTGTGGTTTATAGATTATTACTATCATTATTATGCCTCCCCCTAAATTCCCTGCTCCTGGATAACTTGCAAACACATTTGTAATGCATAGTCAGATGTGGACTCCATTTCTTTTTCTTTGAAAGAAAGGGGCTCCTATTTGTTGAATGTGAAGAAAATCCAGATCAAAACTGGTAAATAAAACATATTGCTCATTTTTTGTCAAACATTTCAGCTAGTCACTAGGAATTTACAATCAGTATTGTGAAATGCACCAGTTGTACTGAGAAATCACATTTTGTTAGATTTTCCATGGAAAAAATATTTTCTCAATGCATAGTAAATAGCTTTATGTGGCAACCAATTAGAAGTGTTGGTGAATGATAATAAGTGGCAGGAAATAAATACTGATTAAAGATGCCTTGTCAGGTGAAAATGAGGTTTTGATCTCTTTTGTTTCAGTGTAATTAATATAATAGTGATATCTTTTCTTTTATTCAGACATGTATAGTCAGTTGACAGTCACATTGATACCCTATATACTTCTGTGAAAAACTAATTTATGTGCTGGATGTGTTTTGATCCACAGCTTGGTTTTTGACATTGTAACAATCTATTAAAACAGACCTGCTTAGTTTTATCACATCTATTGTTATTTCACTTGGGTGCTTACATTAGACTGCAGTTCTGAAAAAAGGCATATTTTTGGGGTGTGTTTTTCTGTTTGATTCAATAAAAAGTTTTAATTTGATTCATATTTGCCATTTAGTGACCTTCAGCTCCCTGTCTGATCTTAATCCCTTAGTTTACAGTGTCCACTTTGTATTCCAGTTGTTAATGCATTGATCAAGCTGCAAATATAATACTTGTTTATTGCCAAATGGAGTCCTATATTCAGTTTATTTTGAACTCCCTATGATCATGCCAGACAGTTGACAACTGTTCAAATGCTGCATATCGTATAATAGATTTCGCAGAATGTTGTCTCAAGATCTAATAGAGCCCAGCTTGTTCTCCACATGAGCACCCACAGATGACAGTGAAGAAGAGGAATCGGGGATGGATACATTTATACTTTTTGACTAGGTGAATGCTTGGGCTTTGTACCAAACAGCAGTTGACAGTGACATTTATAGAACTCGGTGAATCACAAAGTGTTGACTTTACTTTCATGGATTTTTTGGAAAGGTATATAAAATTAACACATGCTGGGACATTGTGAATTTGATCATTCTGTGTCACTATTTTTATACCTGTATGTGAATTTGATCATTCTGTGTCACTATTTTTATACCTATATGTGAATTTGATCATTCTGTGCCATTTTTTTTTATACCTGTATGTGAATTTGATCATTCTGTGCCACTATTTTTATACCTGTATGTGAATTTGATCATTCTGTGCCACTATTTTTATACCTGTATGTGAATTTGATCATTCTATGTCACTATTTTTATACCTGTATGTGAAATTGATCATTCTGTGCCAATTTTTTTTTATACCTGTATGTGAATTTTATTAGAATTTATCATATAAGTGGATTTAAAATGTCAATCTTTATGGATTTCTGTGAATTTTATGACACAAAAGATGGACAAAATATAAGTTGTCAATTCATTTGGGACATTCAAATCAATATTATAATTATTTTACACTGGTTTTGCCTTTATTTTCTCTATCTATCTTTTGTTCCAGTTTTTTTCTTCTCCAAAATACAACTCACTCACACGCACATTGCCTCTTACAAATGAGTTTGATTTGCAAAGGACACATCAACATCAAAATTCAGAGAGAAATTAATTTCTTGCAGCCCTAAAGAAGGGGTGGGAAGCAACTTAGTCAAGTTGAATTATAAAAAAATATGTACAGTATTATATATATGTATGTATGTAGGTAGGTAGGTAGGTAGGTAGGTAGGTATGTATGGATGCATGCATGCATGCATGCATGTATGTATGTATGTATGTAAATCTGTCGAGTCATTAAAGACAAAAGATCAACAATAGCACAATTTCAGCATTGTTTTTTAAATATGAATGTTTAACCATTTTTATAAAAAAAATAGGAGTAAAATTTGAATGAACAATAGCACTAGACTGTATCCAATTCATCAATAAAACTTTGATGAAATACACAAGTTGTTTATTGTACTAAAACCTCTTTGGATATTTTGTTAAAACCATCTTTTAAAGATCATTTGAAGATAAATTTATAAAGAAAGATTAACAGCTCCATTATAAAAACTATTGAGTCACAGTTATTCTTGATATGATTTTAAAGTGATTATTCAACAATGTAACCTGCCCCCCTCCCTCCTCAGTTTTCAACACTCAATGTTGACCTCTTTCCCATTCTTAATTTTGTTATGGTACCTCTGTGACTCATTCCTCATGTTGGAATAGGTACTTTTTCAATCCCATTATGCATGAGTTAGCAAGGAAGAGGCATACAAAAAGATATTTAAATAATATCTTTTCTATTAACAATTTTTTTAAAACATTTCAAATTATATTATTTTTTTCAGATTTTTAATAGTTTTATTCCATTGACCAGTAGTAATAATAATAATAATAATAATAATAATAATAATAATAATGAATAATGAAAATAAATTTGAATATCAATAGTTATTTTCAAGTTCATTTCAATGACTTTGTTGCTATTTTACCCAGGGACACCAAGATATCTGAGCTGCAACACAAAGACTGGAGCTACAGATCCAAGGAAAGTGACCGTGATCAAACAGCTCCTTTGTCAAACATGCAGCTTTCTTCTGGTTGTTACACAAAGACTTCTCCCTTGGAAAATATCCAGTACTTTTCTGACACAAATGGGTATAAATGTTTGGACTTATTTTGATCAGATTATTTCTTATAGATGGCAGTACTTTTATCATAGTGAACAGGAGCCTGTCATCCCAAGTTATCAAGCTAATGATGATTAAGGAAAACCCACTCTCCCAACCACTCATCAGCCTGAATATTTTGTTTTTATGGGGAATTCTAGAATGAGCTCGTTTGGCCATCCATTTATGTCTTGTACAGCGGTCATGCTCGATTCAGTCTAAATAGTCACCTTTGCACATTAAATTCCACTTCAGTGTCTCAGAAAAGTGAAGTTGTCTTTACCTTGCCATGAATTGGTACCTGTACTTCCCACATAGACATCCTTTCTTTTCTTGGACAACATACATGTAACACCTGTGCTATGTTGTTCATCAAATTTGCCATTGCTTTTGGTTTTAAACTTATTACCATTTTGTATTGATTGAGTGTTTGTCTCTGTCTTGCTTTATTTGAGTGTTATCCATGTGTTTTTGTAGTAATTTTAGTTGTTTTTTTAAAATTCCTTGCTTAGCAAGCAGTGTTTTATCTAGTTGTTATAACTTGTCATTGTTTTGTTGCAAGATCAAACATTGTTTGCCCTATTTTGGTTCAGATTTTCAGTTTTGCATGAGTTTTTTTTTTTATCTTTTGGAGCTTATAATGTTAATATGTGGGGAAGTTCGGCACAATAAGGCCTCATGGCACACTAACCCCACCTACTTAATATGAAAGGATGGTTGCCTGTTTGTTGTCTTAGGTCTGACCAGATGTGGGACTTTGATAAAATTTTACTGCACATACAAGAGGAGAAAGAAGGACTCTTCCTCATTTTCAGTGGAAGACCCCTTCCATGTTTCTGGATCTCTTACCATGCTGGGGAAGGTATCCTGTGGGGCATGCATGTTCTGCCACCTCCATGGTTCAGAGATTATTGAAGGACCATGGATCTTTGACATTAGTTTCAATGCAGTCATTGCCACTGAAGTATTGATCCTAAGTCCCTTTCAAGAGAAGAAAGATACCTAACAGCATATTGTGACTAATACATTTGAAAGAGCAGTGCCCTGATCAAGTTAGGTGTCTTTGTGAATGAGATAAGTGAATCATGTCATCTTGAGAGGGAAGAGCATTGGAATAATCTAATATAGGGTGTCCGTCAGATCTTTATCATTTGCCTTATCTTTGTCTGGTGAATGGTCATTTTTTCTCTTTAATCCAGGCTCTGCATTGTGCCATAGATATCCCTCCTTCCTTGGTTTTAATGTAAGGCAGACATGACAGGCTGTGGACCTGCTGTGTCCGCTTCAACTTTTGCCAACACAAATGATGGGGGCTGCCATTCACACCCTAGACAGTCTAGAAGGGATGGATGTCTAGATGCATGTATCACACAAGCAATCAAATACTGATTGATCAAAAAGAAAATTCATGCCCAAAAGTTCCTGATAAAGTTAAAGATATTGATACAATGACGGATAATAATTTGATATCAATAAGAATAAAATGGGGTTATGAAAATTCCAAGTTAAAAATGCATCATTAATGAATGAATACTTGAATTCTTTACTCATTTGACTTAATTATGTCACAGGCTATAATGATAATTGTTGTCTGGCTCATTGAACAGCTGGCATTACTAATTAAAAAGTAAATTTGTCATATTATTTCCTGCCAATCAATCCACAAGCTTCTGTTTTTCTTTCTCTGTCACATTTTGAACCTAACAATACATTTTGTTTATTTACAGTAACTATGTACATGATGAAAGTGACCCTCAGGTATCATCCACATCTTCTCCAACATTGGCTGCTAAGGACAATACTTGGTCCCACCCTTGGCCTACAGCTGTCTGGCATAGCTTTATTAAAGGTATTATACTGTATTTACTGTATCTCTTGGGACATATTAAAATAATTATTTTATTTCCTGTCCCAGAACTTATGGTGAAACATTTTTTCACTATGGTCATATGTCCCGACATAAGAAATGAAATAAATTTGTATTCCATTTGTGGTCGACCCCCGCCCTTTGCATATTGAATTAAAATAGATAAATAAAACTCTTTAACTGATACAAAAATAAATAAACTAACCATGTATTGTTATCATTTATTCCTTTTTTAACCATTATCATTAAGGAATAAAATATATCCACAAAATCTGTACAAGTATTGTAGGCTTCCATTCTATAGCATGTATCAGATATGTCCAATAACACACACCACGTTATTAGCTGATGTGAACATTGAGAAACAATGTGTGTGTGGTTGTGCTCAAAGGTTTTAATGTGTTATCTGACTGAAAACTGGATCCATCAAAATCGCAGACAAGAGGGAAATAATCAGTTGATATCTTGAATATGCTATTCATGCAGTATACAATGTTTAGTGCAAAGTAATCAAGATTCTGTATGACATTATCTTGCTAATAAAAATCATCATTTGCAAACATGTTCACTTGAGTGTAAGTGATCATTTTTTCACCACCTTGGATTACAAAAGTATCATAATAGATACCCACAGACATCAATGCTCCTTTGTATTAATTGTAACTACAGATGCCAAGCACATAGAAGCCCAGAGCCCAGGTGGTGAATAAACATGACTGTAAGCAAGCAATTAACTCTAACATTTTTTTCACTTTGGTCATACGTCCCAAGACTTAAGAAATGAAATAAATTTGTATTGCATTAGTGCTCACACACACACACACACACACATTGCATATTGCAATAAGAAAGATAAATAAAATGCTTAATTGATAATGAAAAGAAATAAACTAACCTTGTATTGTTATCATTTATTCCTTTTTTCACTATTATCATGAAAGAATATATCCACAAAATCTGTATAAGTAGATTAGGCTTCCATATTGTATCATGTATCAGTTATGTCCAATAACACATGCCACATTGTTCAGTGACATAAACATTGAGAAACAAATTGTGTGTGGTTGTGCTCAAAGGTTTTAACGTGTTATCTGACTGAATACTGGATCCAACAAAATCGCAGATGAGAAGGAAATAATCAGCTGATATCTTGAAGATGCTGAACATGCAAGATACAATGTTTGGTGCAAAGTAATCAAGATTGAATTATTTCTCGGTCTACTTTATGACAGTAACTTGCTAATAAAAATCATCATTTGCAAACACATGCACTTGAGTGTAAGTGACTATCTTTTCACTGTAGTTGGTGGACAACTCAAGTTATTGTGCAGAAGAAACAAAATTGAAAACATAATTGGTCAATGTCATAATATAATAAGCTTTGCTGTATGAAGTCGAGATACTTCGAGATATGCAGAAACCGGATTATGAGTATTGACGGGATCGGGGCCGAATGAGTTAAGAATTGCGGTCAATGGTTAGTAAATCTATCTGACATAGACACTGCATTGATACATTGTGATTTACTGTCTCAAAGTACCGTATATACTCGCGTATAAGCCGAAAAATTTAGGACAAAAATAAGGCCTGGAAGAAGGGGGGTCGACTTATCTGCGGGTCAAGTTCCAAACCTGAAATTTATAATGCTTTTTCCCCTCGATTTCCAACATTTATTGTTTCCGTCGATCGCCGAATATGAGATCACATGCCTAATGATGCCACATGGCTGATAAGATTTGTCCTGACGTGAAGTAAAACAAATATTTTTTTTCTAACATAAGTGGTAGGAAATGAAAAACATGTTTTTAACGTACTTTACGTCTATTTGACAGATGTCCATCCACCAGAAAATACAGCCATACGTGTTATTTGAACCACGCAAATACGTGTAATTTCCAAAAGAACCGCCATATTAGTAATCTCTATTCAAGTATTTAACCCTCAGCCAAGCAGTAATCATTAAACTCTATGGTTTCATAGAAATGCACGCTAGTTTATTTCAGTGTAAATATGAAAAGAATCTACGTGGAAAAAAAATAAAAGAATTACGATACTGAAGGTATACAGCCATACGTGTTATTTGAACTACGGAAATACGTGTATTTTCCATCAGAACCGCCATATTAATAATCTCTGGTCAAGTATTTATCCCTCGGCTAATCAGTAATAATTAAACTCTACGGTTTCGTAGAAATGCACTCTAGCCTATTTCATTGTAAATATGAAAAGAATCTACGTAAAAAGAAATAAAAGAATTACGATACTGAAGATATATACGACAAACATTTTGATCGAGAGTAGAAATACATGTATAACAGTCTTCGAGAAACAATAGCAAGAGGCTCCATAGGGTTTTGTTGCGCGCACGCTTAGGAACGGTAAATAACAGTGCAATATACGAGTCAGCGTGAATAATTGTAAAACAATATAATTTGTTGGATTTCTTTGACAGGTGTTTTAGAAGTAATCGGGAGCCACAGTTTATATACAACTATTATTTAGTTGTTTGTAAAGCAGAGTGGTTTGTTAGCGGAAGATTGTTGTACAATAGCTACCATATGCTTAATCTGTGGTAAATGCCTCGGGGATAATAGGTTTGTTTTGTTGCACAATGCCAATGACTTAACTAATAGATGCCAACTCTCAGATGTATTGTTTAATGAGATATGGTAGTGGACATGGTTTCTGCTCAAAGTTATAAACTGTCACAATACTTGAATAATGTCCACGCTGAAACCAATCATAGTTTGATCGATTGAATCACACTACCCGTAGTTTAAAAAACACAACACAAATAACAATGATAAATAATTATCAAATACAAATTGAAAACCAACCACACATAGAAATAATTACAGGATAAGGTATATAAATAGTATACTACTTTTGAAAGAAATTATTACAGTTTAATCTCTGTAGAAGTTTATGTTCAATTCAATCGGATAAAATGAATAGTGTTGAAAGTAAAAGAAAGCGGTCTGCTTATGATGCAGCATTCAAACTTAAAGTTATTGAATATGCAGAAGCAAATAACAACTGTGCTGCAGCACGCGAATTTGTTGTGAACGAGAAGCAAGTACGGGGGAGGGGGGACGACGTATATGATGAAAGCACGCCCGTAACAAGCCGAGTTTCGTGAACTGTTTGGCGAGTCTGATACAGAGCCTGATTTTGAAGGATTCTAAACGTGATCGAACTTTTATAATTCATGATTTTAGAATGAAGATTAATTAAATTTCCATTAAGACTTAACACTTCAGAATTGTTTTTATTTCAACATATAAACTAGATTTCTTTCTTTTATTTTATTTAATAATGTGATTTACCTAAATAAACGTATTCAGAACTCACTTTGTGCATCTTGTGATGTACCGTTTGTATAAAAATTATGAGTTGGCTTATAGCGGGTCATGCACTTTATACCACTTTTACCAATTCAGTTTGGGGGGTCGGCTTATACGCGAACGGGCTTATACGCAAGTATATACGGTAGCTTATATCCAGTCTGATGTACGTTTTTATACCCTTTCATACAGCAGAGCTTATTATATTATGACATTGACCAATTATCTGTTTTCAAATTTTTTTCTTCTACACAATAACTTGAGTTGTCCACCATCTACAGTTGGCAAACATTGTGGATCGCATACAAGTAGTAAGGACGACTTTGGACTTTGATGTCATATGTGAAGGTCACTAATTCTAAGGCAGCAGATAGTTGTCACAATAACAGTTCCACAGCACATACCAAGACCAAACTTTCGAGAGGGCATGTGGCAGTAAAGATGATTATTGATTTGGGGGCCAAAAGTCAAGGTCGGTATGACTGAAAATTTGCTTTTGCTCAAAATATTTAGATGTCTGCCATGGTTTTTGCACTTGCAGTGTACTTCAAGACCATATACCTTAACTGACGATTTATGTAATTGAGAGCACTTAATCAATGACCTCCCAAATCGGATGTTCCCTACTAGTGAATACAGAGAGAAGTATTAACTCCATAGCTACTGCTCAGTGCTATCATATCAGTTATTGAGATTACAATTGCTGATTGCTGGGCTGAATACTAGAGCATCATCACGTTTTTGATGAGTTTCAGTGAAATAAAAAATGGCTTACCTTGTATAGTGTCTGTTATTCATATATTTCCACTTTATATACTCTATATTCCATCATATAAGAAATCCCAGTCATGTAAACTGTTTTGAATCCCACAAAATAAATCCAGAATAAATCCAAACTTAAATATGTACATATACAAACATGAATGAAATCCACACTCTAATTACAATGTTGAGAGTGGTACCTCTCAAAACAGCAATTATCCACACATAAATGACACTGTATAATTCCAAGATATGCCCACATCTCATTGCTGCTGATTTCATACTATTTCATGTCTTGCTTTTGGACCCCAATTTTCTTGGTAAAATCGTTTGTTTCTTTCACAATCTTTTCCACCAGACATTAAGGAAAAAACTTGAGAAAAAAAATCTTTCTCATTGCTTAGTGGTTCAAGCTCAATTGTTGAACTAACAAGAAAATAAAAATCATTGATCTTGGATGTGGCAAGTTCATTACTCCATTGTGCAAGTGGGACTATGTCTGCCTCGTCATCTGATTAAAAATCACTTGCATCTGGTGTTGAAATGGGACTAACATCAATATCTGATCCATTTTCTAAGAATGATCCATTAAACTCTTCGATATTGCCATTAAACTCTTCGATACTGCTTGTACTGAACCCTTTAAAGCTGCTCATATCTGAATCAGAATCCATCTTTGTTTATCTCAACTACACGTGTTGCATAAAGCATGGAATATACTTTTCAGTGTGTCTAAATTAACCTCTCAGCTTTCAAAGTTGTATCAAAATGCTGAGTAAACAATCCTTTCATTGGTTATGATAATCAAAAATATGTAAACTTCCGTACTTTCAACCAATCAACGTTTAGTTAACATTGCGGCATTGTGTGCACATTATTAGTGACACTAGGGTTTCGAGTACTGCTAAACTTTATGCACAAAAGCGACACTAGGGTACTAAACTAGGCTTATGGGCACTATATATATATATATATATATATATATATATATATATATATATATATATATGGGGGGGGGGTTCAGAAGCAATTTACAGGAGATCTGGTAGTCGTAGATGAAGGGTTAAATACAGGATAGGTAAATAAATAATTGCTCTTGTTTTAAATTGTAGGTACCTTGATTCATTTCACCGAATGGCCAGATTCATTGTGGCAGGCAGCTGAAACTCTGGCACAGAAAGAGGAACTGTCACTGTCGGCTTCCAGGGGAAGCGGACAGAAGAAACAGAATTTGGCTCTCAAGTGGGTGATGTGTTTTTTCTTTTTAATGTGTCCTGTCTTGAGTAATTCAAACATGGACACATGCTGCATAGAACTAGTTACCACATGAACATGTTTTCTGTTTTGATTCAGTACAGTGTATTTCCACTAAGCATGGTCAAAATAAGTTAATAACTTAAGCTAATGAATATTTTTTATTTTCAACTTCAAGATTTTGGAAAAAATTAAGAATAACTAATGATCATGTGTTAGCTGGTTCTGTTGCTATTTATAATGTTTTCTAAACTCTGCTCAGCAGAATTTTACCAAATTATAAAAATCATCCTGGCATAAAGTCCTTTCATAGTTGTTGAAATGATGCTGATCTACAATCAAATATGATAGCCATTAATAAAAGTAAATCCTGTAAAGAAATGCTTCTCATCAGAAAATTTGACCAAATTTTATGGAAGTTCCTAATTTTTGTTCAAATGATGTCAACCAACAATTAAATATAGAAAAATCTTAAAACATTTTTCTTGAAAAATGCTCAGCAGAACTAGTTGACAAAAAACAATCTTCACAAAGGTCTTTAAAATTGTTTGAAATTAAGCAAATTAGTCATAAAATATGCTTACCATTACTAAAAAATAAAATTGCTTTTCAAATAGAGTTTACAGATTTTGGCCAGATTTGATCATAAGCATCCTGGTAAGAAGGTCTTTCATTTTGTTTAAATATTATTCAACAATTAAATATTGAATTTTTATAAAATGTCTTCCTCTCAAGAACTGCTAAATAGATTTTGACCATATTTGAGAGAAAGTATCTGGTAGGAAGGTCTTTCAGATCTTGTTTATGATTTTGCCTGTCTATGATCAAATTCTCCACTGTTAATAAAAATAAAAAAATATAAAGTTAATCCAGAAAACTCTTTTAAAAATTTCTTCTGAAACACTGCATCACACAATTTAACCAAATTTGACAGAAAGCACTATGATATAGGTGGTTATAAGATTGCTTCAACTATTGCCAATATGGCATAAGAAATGATCACACTTACTAAAACATGCATTGTTTTAAATGACTTTCAAAACAGATTTCATATGAAATCAGGTGGAGCTTAAATGAAACTGGTGTCTCAGACATCCAGTATGACTCCACAATGAACATATTGAAAATCTTGTTAGTAATTCTCTTAAATAAATGGTCATACTGGTATGGGTTTCTGCCCTAAGTCTTCTTTATATTTGGTATGGCTATCACAGCAACTAATGCGAAAATCTTGTCGCTCAAGAATGTCTTTTGAGTTACTTATGTTATATGCAATTATTGATACTAAACATTCTCCTGTTCTTTTCTGTTTAATGACGTTTTCTTGGGTACTAGTAAGTAGAGGCCGACCAAAACTAAATTTCTGGTTTGGGCCGAAAATGAAACCCGACTGAAAGTTATAAATTGACTTTCGGCCGAAACCGAAAGATAAACTGAAGTTGCCAAATACAAGATTTACCTTGAAAATCCTTGCTTTGAAAAATGAATAGCTTTTTTTTTTACAGAATTAAGTAAAAAGAAAAGGAGGAAGAAAACAACAACAAAAAGTAAATCTCACTATATTGTGCCAGAATGGAAATTTTTTGACAACTGGCCACTGCGCAGCAATACATTTTTTTTTCTCCAATTGTAAGAAGCCCAGATGTAATGGTGGTTTAAATTTTAATCATTTGCTTCAATTTGGCTGGCTGCCATATCTAACTTTTGGTGGTTTGATGAAGAAAAATATAAAGTTCAGATTATGAGATTTTTCTCAGAGAGCTTTGCAAAATGTAATTATGCCAGAAGGATATTGAATTGCTTGCAATAGGAGAGAGTGCTCCACATCACATGCAGCTGAAAAAAAACCCCAAGCTCTTGTAATGGTGCTTAATACAAGCAAAACCAGAAGCCTTCAGCTTGAAATTATTTTTGACAAAAGAGGTATGTTTGTGAACACAGAGATTTAGTTTTAAAATAGAAACTGTAAATAGTCTAATTTGGGATTGAGTGGAAAAAAGACAGAAAATAATTGCAATGAATACAACAAATCTAAAAATTTAAAATACAGCAAAGCTGAGAAAACGATTAATAGATCTAATATGAAATAATTTACAATATCCATACAATGTTTTGAAATGAGTGATAATATAAATAACAAATACCTTTACTTGCTTTGTTTATGGAAATGAGTGAAGAAGACAGCAAGGTACTGAAAAAAGATATTGAGACAATGACAGCTGCTTGCATTGAAAGCAAATACCCTTGGGAAAATTTCTTTATCATGACAGACAAAATTGCTAAACTTGGAGCTCTTGAAAAATATCTTGATGACAAGCTACAAGAACTGAAAAATTCATTCTAAAATATTTTGGACTTTGTAAATAGTGTAGTGTAGACAGTAAAATAAACTTTGTTCAGTGACTGCATTATTCAAATGCCCAGATGTAGGATGTTTAATATTAATAAGAATGATATCAACGATCAAACTATTGAGTTCATGTTTTGTTTTTGTTTTTTTATAAATAAGTTTGCAAGAAATATTCATCGAAAGGAGTAATAGATCATATTAACTTGTGTTTACATACAGTTTCATTTATGTATCCTTTAAAATTAAGGTAATAATGCACCTTGAAAAACTTTCTTTGGAACCTTGAAAAATACTTGAAAATTTTGAAAGAAATATGCTATTAACCCTGATTATTATTAATTGCTTTTGTTTTCCTGGTGCTATAACCCCGGTTCAAGATGAAAATTCTGTCCTCAATTAGTAACTGGAGAATTAAAACAAAAAATGTGTCCTGCTAACTTTTGTCAATTTAAAATATTTTTTCTCTCAGGATTTTGTGTGGTAAAATGCATCTTGAGATTTTTACTAATATTTGTTTTATGTCATAGTTGTAAAATTTGACCTGCTGTGTACAGAGACAGTTGAAAATTTGCTATAATAATACTGTATATACTCTACTGTAAGTCGAGAAATTTAAGACTAATTTTTAACCTAAAAACCTAAGTTCGACTTATATTCGAGTCAAAAACAACGTGCCTGTTAAAATCGACGAGAATTTTCAGCACCGTAAAATTATGCACAATTCAGCCAGCGTGTACATACCGGTACACACTACGTGTCGGCAGCTGAGCACCGAATTGTTTGTATTATACTTAGAGATTGAAATAAATATACCCGGTAATTTGTATTACATATTTATATAAAATTAATCTTAAATTTATTAAACTTAATAAATAAAACATATTCTTAATGGAAAAAATCAATTTACCAAGGTTCGACCATGCTTCCTATAAACAGATTCGACTTATACTCGCGCCATCGATTTTGGACACTAATTTTACCAAATAATTACACTTCGACTTATACTTTGAATCGACTTATAGTCGAGTTTATACGGTAGTTTGCTTAGCTTTACATAGTCACAGCAATGTTTTTTTTTTGTCACAATATATGTAGCTTTGAGGAGTTATTGTACAAATATGCAATTTCTGGGAAACAGGAACATAAACAAGTCGGAATTATTATATTTTTCTATTGAACCATAATCAAGGAATCATTGAATCAAAATGAAATGTGTAACATTTTGTTAGAATTCAGTTCTCTACAGATGGTGTGCATAATACCAGGCAAGATTTTAAAGAAAACAAAAATCTTTCCATTTTAAATTGTTTCAGTAACAATGACATCCTTTTTATAACTCTTTCTTGTTTTAACAGACACATTGTTTTATCTGAGGACAACAGAGTCCTATCATGAGCCATTATCAGAACATTTAGTAATTCTAGTTTCTTGTGGATATCACTGCATAATGATGATGATGTTTTCTGCAAAACTGTTTAGACTTTTTTTTTTGTGTTCAGTTTATTAAAGACATTAACCTATACCATGCAGCGTGAAATTGCACATAAGTTTTGTTGTGAATTACCTTTAATCACATACAAAAGTTATGCATATGAACATATTAAAAACCTGGACATATGTTGCTTTGTGAAATAGTATCTAAGGAACCTTTCAGGGGAGAATATAACAAGGCAGAGAGCAAGCCAGGCCCACCAACAACTTCTCGGCCTGTTAGAAAGGAGTAGCACAATGATGATGACTGAGTGCAAGACATGCTCCCATCCATTCATGATGAAGGAGCAGCACCCTCTCAGCCTGAAACCACGTGATGACAGGAAAATAGATCAACCCTGGAAAAGAGATAGAGAGATACCTCCCCTCTTCCTCATTCTGATGTCCTTTAATCTTGGGTGCTAAGACATCAGGGCAAGAGTATTACATAATGAAAGCTTCAGGACAGGAATTGGAATAAGAGGCAAACTGAAAACTGACTTACAAGTAACCTGGTGGAAACGAGTCAAATCAGGAGGAATAAACTATTTTACTTTACCTTAGGACCTTCACACCTGAAAAGGATGCATCTTTAACCAAGATTATGATAAGCTCTGAATCTGATTGTTACTTGAAAAAAATATGCGCAAAAAATAATCATGTGCCAGCTGTAATATAACTTTATTTGATTGGCTGACTTCATTTTTTAACTTTTTTTTTATTGCTTGTCTGTTTCAGTTTTGTCATGGAGGGTCTGATGGTGCTGAAGCTGTTTGAATATAAGCTCAATAACATGGCCATACCCGAACTAGAGATTCACTTTGGTTTGGAGCGGGTAAGGGTGAAGTCAGGATCACTCCGGCCAGCCATCCTACTGGTTCGGTGTCAGCTGGACCACCCCTTCTTTGTCCGGGATAAAGGTTAGGTTCCTTTAACTGCCTTTAGTACTTGTTGATTTCATTCTAGATCAGGGCTGGAAGGCCCAGAAACTCGTCAGCTTACCAGGAGGGATATTTTTTTTATATAAAATTCCAAACTCTTGACTTTTTCATTAAAGCAAGACTATATCCATTCTTTTCATCCAAATATTTGCCTTGTACCAGACTGCCAGGCAGGGGATTTCTCCAGTCTGGTAGATGGATCTTGAACAGAGGTTAAATGCTTAAAGTTCACTAGTATTTAGATTTCATGCTTATATCCAACCACAAGTGTTAAGTACCCAACTAAAAATGATCTCTCTACTATCTAGGGAGATAATTGTACATCATATACATTTTCAGCTTCCAGTTGGCTGAGTTTTGGGATCCATTTAGGACAGTATACATTTTCATTTGAATGGGATAGTATACTTGACTGAGATTTATACATATTCCACCGGGAACTGTTGCCATGTACTAATGTTGTATGTTATTACTTTATGTTGTGTGTTGTCCAAAATCAGTTCTTGCATTCTCCCTTGGAAAATGTCCTCCAATAGTGTTGTTTGGTGGAATATATGCCACCAGACAACACTAGGAGTTTACTCTGCCAAACAACACTACAGAAGTATTTGACACCAAACAACACTCTAGGAGTACACCTCATCAAACAACACTTTAGGAGTATGCCCCACCAAACAGCACTAAAGGAGTACATCTCACAAAACAACACTTCAGGAGTATACCCTGCCAAACACTAGAGGAATATACCCCACCAAACAATACTATAAGCATATAACTCATCAAACAATGCTACAGGAGTATACCCCACCAAATGACACTACAGAAGTAAACATCCATCAGCAAAACTACAGGAGTACATCTCACCAAAAAAAACTATAGGAGTATACCTCACCAAACAACACTATAGGAGTACACCCCACCAAACAACACTATAGGAGTACACCCCACCAAACAACACTATAGGAGTACACCCCACCAAACAACACTATAGGAGTACACCCCACCAAACAACACTATAGGAGTACACCCCACCAAACAACACTATAGGAGTACACCCCACCAAACAACACTATAGGAGTACACCCCACCAAACAACACTAGAGTTGAATAATCATTTGGATGAATAGCAATCAATATCATATGTATGCTGTCATCTCGGTCCATCATGCTGTCCATCCCACTTTTCCTTGTGTACTTTAAAGCCTTTTGAGATGGCAAGATGAAACTTAGCATGATAATGCGCCATCAAATGAAGGTGTGTAACGAATCTTGGTATACTTTTACTTCATCTCTTGAAGGTGTGCACCATTTACTACAGTGGAGTTGTTATTTTCATGGTCAAGGTTGTAGTACAATATTTTATTTCCCATCACACTTTTCCTTCTACTCAGTAAGTTTGGAACTTTAGGATGTGCTTGAGAGCAGTTAAAAAAAGTTACAGGAATAACATTACAAAAAAGTTAAATGCAGGTATTTCATTGATGGTTTAAACTGCATCATTATGTAATTTTCATTTTGTAAGAATCACACAACTTCACATGCCCATTACTAAGTGTGTAGGCTATGATCTTGTAAACTTCACATGCCCATTACTAAGTGTGTAGGGTTTGATCCTATAAACTTCACATGCCCTAAACTAAGTGTGTAGGGTTTGATCCTATAAACTTCACATGCCCAAAGCTAAGTGTGTAGGGTATGATCTTTTAAACTTCACATGCCCAAAACTAAGTGTGTAGGTTATAAACCTGTCGATATCAGAAGCCAATTACCATGTGTGTAGGACATGATCCTATAAACTGACTATTGACCATTGCCATGCTTGTACAGATATGATTCTATAAATTTTGTGTGCATGAACATAGTGTTTCTCCAACAGTAAACCCAAGGGGCAAGTCCAGTTAATTTTTTACCAAGTAGTGGGTGGTCATATATTCAATTAAGGATTGTTTAGTGAATATATGCCATGGGATACATATAGTGCTTAATAGGTGTCTAAATGAAGAGTTTTTAATTAGCACAGTCTATGATCAACATTGAAGAAGTTGATGTCCTTCTTCCTAATGTACAAACTTTATGTTTTTTGTTTTGTTTTCATTTATGTAGGCTGGTCATCCTACCATCCAGTTGCAACAAATCAGCATTTTGGGATACCATGTAATGAGTTGTTGGTCAATGATGTTTGTCTACCACCAGGAGAGTTGTCATTTGGGAGATATTGCACCACCATGAAGGAGTATGTTAAATCTGTCACTGCTTTTTAATTTCATTAATTTAA
Organism: Unio delphinus; assembly: GCA_029339505.1. Lineage (NCBI taxonomy): Eukaryota > Metazoa > Mollusca > Bivalvia > Unionida > Unionidae > Unio > Unio delphinus. The sequence goes on from JAQISU010000034.1 coordinate 12,422,326, forward strand.
GATTAAAATTGAGATGATGAAGCAAACATAAGAAAATGTCCAACTTGGATGTATGAATAGCTACACTACACTGCATTTCTAGAAAAGGTTTTAAAAAAGAACTAGCTCGATATTAGTTTTAATTGATTTCTTTATGCAGGAGATTCCAATAAATTATTTTTCTTAATGTTTTCTGCTTTATACTTAGGAAATATCATGTTGATTTATAAGCATGTTAAATTATTTTTCACCAAGCAGTTTTTTATGTTATGAACATGAGTCTAATTTGTAAATATTTAAGATTTTTTAATTTAAATAACATTGTAGCCACTGATTTGTGTCTGCGCAAGACAGATTATCAGGTCCTTGTATTTGTTGTTTTGGTTCCATTGATTTGTATCTATGTAAGACAGATTATCCAGTCCTTGTGTATGTGATATTGCAGCCATTGATTTGTGTCTGTGCAAGACAGATTATCAGGTCCTTGTGTATGTGATATTGCAGCCATTGATTTGTGTCTGTGCAAGACAGATTATCAGGTCCTTGTATATGTGATATTGCAGCCATTGATTTGTGTCTGTGCTAGACAGATTACCAGGTTCTTGTATATGTGATATTGTAGCCATTGATTTGTGTCTGTGCAAGACAGATTATCAGGTCCTTGTATATGAGATATTGTAGCCATTGATTTGTGTCTGTGTAAGACAAATTATCAGTTTCTTGTATATGTGATATTGTAGCCATTGATTTGTGTCTGTGCAAGACAGATTATCCGGTCCTTGTGTATGTGATATTGCAGCCATTGATTTGTGTCTGTGCAAGACAGATTACCAGGTTCTTGTATATGTGATATTGTAGCCATTGATTTGTGTCTGTGCAAGACAGATTATCAGGTCCTTGTATATGAGATATTGTAGCCATTGATTTGTGTCTGTGTAAGACAAATTATCAGTTTCTTGTATATGTGATATTGTAGCCATTGATTTGTGTCTGTGCAAGACAGATTATCCGGTCCTTGTGCATGTGATATTGCAGCCATTGATTTGTGTCTGTGCAAGACATTATCCGGTCCTTGTATGTGTGATATTGCAGCCATTGATTTGTGTCTGTGCAAGATAGATTATCCAGTCCTTGTGTATGTGATATTGCAGCCATTGATTTGTGTCTGTACAAGACAGATTATCCGGTCCTTGTATATGTGATATTGTAGCCATTGATTGGTGTCTGTGCAAGACAGATTATCCGGTCCTTGTGTATGTGTTATTGCAGCCATTGATTTGTGTCTGTGCAAGACATTATCCAGTCCTTGTATGTGTGATATTGCAGCCATTGATTTGTGTCTGTGCAAGACAGATTATCCAGTCCTTGTGTTTGTGATATTGCAGCCATTGATTTGTGTCTGTGCAAGACAGATTATCCAGTCCTTGTATATGTGATATTGTAGCCATTGATTTGTGTCTGTGCAAGACAGATTATCCAGTCCTTGTATATGTGATATTGTAGCCATTGATTTGTGTCTGTGCAAGACATTATCCAGTCCTTGTATGTGTGATATTGCAGCCATTGATTTGTGTCTGTGCAAGACAGATTATCCAGTCCTTGTGTTTGTGATATTGCAGCCATTGATTTGTGTCTGTGCAAGACAGATTATCCAGTCCTTGTATATGTGATATTGTAGCCATTGATTTGTGTCTGTGCAAGACAGATTATCCAGTCCTTGTGTATGTGATATTGCAGCCATTGATTTGTGTCTGTGCAAGATTATCAGTTTTTAAAGTATGTGATATGGCAGTCATGAATTTGTGTCTGTGCAGTACAGATTAGAAAGTCTTTATATATACTTTATGGAGCCATTGATATGTGTTCCTACAAGATAGAGTTGATAGTCCTTATGTATTTATCTATATTAGATGGCAGTCAATGACGTGTCTGTGCAGTACAGATTAGAAAGTCTTTATGTAATAATAATAATAATAATAATAATAATAATAATAATAATGAGGACTTTGTATAGCGCCTAATCTTTAAAAGCTCTAAGCACTTTACACCATCAATAATGATATGACTACACTACAGAACAACAAATGACAAAAAACAATGGAATTGGAAAACATAAAAACATGCTGAAAATATATAAGATACAAATCATGATTAGGTCGCTAAGTTTGTCCCTGAAGTCGAAACAGGTGATTCTTGAGAACACTCTTAGAAGGGACCACTGTGTCTTTGTGTCTAATTTCAATTGGCAATTCGTTCCACGTCACCGGGTTCTGGTATGCAAACGAACGTTGTCCATATGACTTTGTTTTCACCTTGGGAACAATGAGTATACGATTATCAGAAGAGGAACGTAAGGATCTAGCTGGTGTATACACATGGGTGAGGCTGGATAGGTATGTTGGACTGGAGTCTGTCATTGAAATATAGCACAGAGAACAAATTTTGTGTTTGATTCTGTATCGAATTGATAGCCAGTGTAGGGTATAGAGCAGTGGTGAGGTGTGCTCTGAACGAGGTACTCTAAAGATGATCCGTGCAGCTGTGTTTTGAACTTTTTTGAAGTTTCTGGAGTAAATATTGTGACGAACCAGACAGAATTGAGTTACAATAGTCCAGTCTTGAAAGTACTAATGAACACACGTGTTTTAGTGGCATCAACAGAAAGATATTTACAAATCGAACTGATGCGTCTCAATTCAAGATATGCAGCCCTGCAGATGTTCATGACATGTTGGTGGAATGTGAGAGTACTGTCTAGAGTAACACCTAGATTCCGTACTGACTGTGAGAATTTAATGTTGGTGTTGCTGATATTTATTGTCTGAGGTAAAGGATGTGGATGAGAAAGTCTTTGTGTTGTGATCAGAATAGCCTCAGTTTTATCATCATTCATCTGCAGCTTGTTACATGTCATCCATGATTTCACATCCGAAATGCACTTCTCTACTCCATTGACAGTAGCATCAACTTCAGTTGGGTGGCTAGACTTGTATATTTGGGTGTCATCAGCGTACAGTTGGTGCGACACTGGGTGATGATCTATGACACTTGAGAGTGGCTGAGTGTACAGAATGAAGAGAACAGGTCCAAGAACAGATCCCTGTGGAACACCATAACATACGTCAACTGGGCTGGAGTGTATTCCATTTGCAGATATAATTTGTGTCCTGTTGACTAATTAGGACTTGAACCACTGTAAGGCTATATTCTGAATGCCAAATACATGCTGGAGATGGTGAAGTAATATATCATGGTTTATTGTGTCAAATGCTGCAGATAAATCCAGGAGAGTGAGGACTGTAATCTTTCCACTATCCAAAGCGGAAAGAATGTCACTAAATACTTTCAGAAGAGTAGTTTCCATACTATGGCAAGGGCGATATGCAGACTGTACATTGCTAGAAAGACTGTTTGAATTCAAATGAGATACAAGTTGAGTTAGAACAACCTTTTCTAATATTTTTGTTATGAAAGGGAGATTAGAAACTGGGCAGTAGTTCTTTAAATCATTATGGTCCAGTGTTGGTTTCTTCAGCAGTGGCTTTACAATGGCAGTTTTGAAAAATGATGGGAATTCCCCTGATGTGAGAGAGATATTAATAACATCAGTTAGTGAAGGCAATATTGGTTCTAAGCACTCAAGCAGCAGTGATGTCGGAATTGGATCAAGTTCACAAGACTTTGGTGCACTTTTCATCACGATTGTCCGTACTAAATCTATAGAAACAGGTTCAAATGCTCTTAACGGTTGTCGCTGAAATTCTGCATCATACCTATATGGTGACGAATCAGTTTAAATTGTGCTGTCAAGCGAATCTCAAATATGGTCATGCATTTTTCATATACCCAACCTTTTCATATACCCACCCTTTTAACACTTTCCCAGATTTTGCTTATAAATTGTAAATGGAATTGAAATATGGGATATATATGGTTAAAATACATAAACAGTTCCAGTCTGTGTGTATCATATGGAACACACAAAATCTGGGAAAGTGTTAAAAAAATCTGGGAAAGTGTTAAAAGGGTGGGTATATGAAAAATGCATGACCATATTTATGGTGTATTTTTATGTATAAAAAATGTCGATGATCAATTTGTGTTTGTGAACAGGAAGAACAGAAAGTCATTGATTTGTGTCCATGCATATTACTGTATGGTAGCCAGGCCCGCACCTAGGAAATCCTAGGCCCCAGGCTGCTGACAGAGTTCGAACCCCTTTCATGTTTCAAATATGTGCGTATATTTTAAAATGCCACTTAATTTCGAAAAAGGGTGGGCCTCTATCTAGCTTGGTCCCCTGACAAGTGCCATGGTTGTCCCCCCCCCCAGGTGCGGGCCTGTGGTAGCCAGTGGTTTTTGTCTGTAAAATTAATTACGAAGTTCTTAACTATATTATATAAAAGTCAGTGATTATTGTCTGTGAAAGGTAGATTGGAAAGTCCTTGTATATAATTTCTAATGGCTGTTAATTAGTATATATGCAAGATAGCAGGTCCGTATTTATATTTCATGCCAGCTGTTTATTTGTCTGTTACAAAAATTGAGCAGGTCCTTATATAAAAATATTTATTTTCAGTTTTACCTATGAAGATACCAATGCAGTGATAGCACTTGAAAGCATGAAGGTATGTGCCTACATGTGTCATGCAAGCTGTTCATCAGCTAATTAGTATACATACCAATCATATTAATATTATATAGTATATTGACACCAATTTATAACAGCAACAATCAAGTGAAATTTTTATATAGCAATTACCAATGACTGTACAAGTTATATTGTGTATAATTCATGTATTTATCCTCTTTAGTTTAAACTAAAAATATTGTTTGTCTCTAGCAGTTTATTATAAGCAGGTTGTTGGACATTTCCTAATGTATGTTACTAAACACTTTTTTTTCAAGAAATAAGTTCTTTCTCTGCAGTAAATTTTTTATGTTGTAACAGTGAAATCAAGTCAATACAGATGTTCCATAGTTCCATATGATACACAGAGACTGGAACTGTTTATGTATTTTAACCATATATATCCCATATTTCAATTCCATTTACAATTTATAAGCAAAATCTGGGAAAGTGTTAAAAGGGTGGGTATATGAAAAATGCATGACCATATTTATGGTGTATTCTGAACCAGGAAGAGATGTATGAGAATGGTTCTGTCTGATGGTTTAAACCAATCCTTATGCCAAGACCAAACTTGTTCTTTAGGCCAACAAGAACAAAATGCTTCGTGTATGTACAAATCAGCTATTAATGACAACCGACTAATGACTTGAAATAACAAGAGTAAACTTTTTGGATCAGTGGATTCCCAGAACTATGTGGCTTTAATCTACCTAATTAACCCATTTTATCCTGCTTACCAATTTCAACTGCAGTGCCTGATTGCTGAGTAGCAATTCTAAATACATTTGTGGTAAAATGGAGCATCATACAGCAGCATAAATTGTGATGACCTTCACCATGTTTACTAAAAATGATGTAACATAGTTATTTCTCTTTTAAAGTATATAAAACTATGTATTTATGAAAAGGTAATAACATTTGCGAAACAGTGATATATGTTTTGTTATCACTTATTAATGTACATGCTCACAACTGTGTTATGAAATATGATTTGAACGAAATGAAAACAAATTAAAAATCTTACCATGATGTTCAGGGAATCTTATGTTCATGAAGATGAATGAAATGCTCCTAATAGTATGGAATAAAATAAAGATAATTCTATTTCTAGTATTTTGGTCAAATATTGAAGTTTCTAGCATTGTTAGTTCAGAAGTTATAACAATTTTACTAAAATTAGACAACAAGGCACCTGGAACAATTGTTTACTTCACACTCTAGAAAATGTACTTCAGTGTGCAGTTTCTCACAAAAACTTGTCACAAATTAATATTTCAGTAAGATAAAGGTAAGTAATCAGTACAATTTTTGTCTAAATTTGATGTCCACATCATCACCGTGTCCGTAATAACAATATTATATCAATTTAAATAGTGGGTGCAACCCAATGAAAAATCTTCCTGGACATATTTCTCTTGACAGAATTCAAAGTCAGCTTCATTCTCTGAATCACTGTCTAAAAGTGCATGAAGCCAGGCATAATCTCTTTCATCAACTTTATTAATTTCTAACTTGTCATTTAAGTCAATCATCAGAATCATCCAAATTGTCAACTTCAATGTCACTACCCTCTCTGTCAGCATTCATGTTTACATCAGAGTTGTTTTCCATCATTTCATCGATTGATTTTCAAGCCAACAATTTCTTTTCCCACCACATTTTGTTAAAAAGTGCTTTAACCATTTCCTATGTTGGTGGTGAAGTACACAAATATTTGTGATGTAGAACACGTGTGTTTAGAGACACTACACATGTACATAGTAAAGTACAACCACAGTCGTATTCAGGATAAAATGGGATACTACAACAGCAGGTGTATTCAGGATAGAATGAGGCATTATAACCATAGTCATATTCAGGATAAAATGGGTTAAGTACTGAATTAGTAATTCTCACCAGTTATCTCTGCAGTACATTAAGTATGCAGGGACTTGTATATTTTCATGTTTATTGGTTATTCCTTTTTGAATATACATGGATAATCCACAAGTATTTTCCTATCATTGGATATCTTTTCATGATAAATAGCGGAGAAAGGAGCCAGATTCTAGCCCAAGATACAGCCATTGTTCTCCAGCAAAGTCCAAGAGGCTCACAAAAGGAGAGCCTAAGCCTAAACGTCCTATGAATGGGTTTATGCTGTTTGCCAAGGAATTCAGGATGGAATATTCCCACCTGTACCCCAACAAGGATAATAGGTATTGTCTTACTTATATTGTTCATCAATCATCCTCAGTATATTTGGTATGGGGTAATTAATGTTTTCAATTCTTAAAGTTGGGCAGATATTATTTAACTGAGAAATGTAGCAAACCCATCTGGTTGTTGTTGAGTGCACTTTATGACAAGATTTAGTATTGTGGACACATTGACATGTGTGTCTTGTTTTCCCTTCAGATACATCTGATCACATTAAGATGAAAATATAGGCTTGCTACCTTCTGAATCCAGCCATACTAAACAGAAGAAAAAAATTTCATCTTTTCTAACTCATATAAACAATGGGTAATAACTCTTGCCAATTAACTCTCATTGCCAACATCAGTGTTGCTAGGTGTTTGGCTTGACGTCTAACTGTCAGCTTCATATAGGTACCTCCACATCAATTCATGCCAATATAAGGGAACACGTGTAGCCATCCAACTCTGACTTATTGTGTGCATGAATCATTAATTTATAGGTTTCTGGCTTTATTTACAGTCAGGTGAATTTTTCACATTCTATGGATTTTGTCTCATTTGGCCATATAAATGCATGTTGTCAGTCAAGCCAACCAATAAGCTTTTGGCGTAATCATTAAAAAATTGACCTGATTAGGTCTTACAGTAGCCTCTAAGGGATTATTCTTTTTTGGTACATTAAAAAATAACAAATCTAGAAGTATTCTAAAAACAAAGACTTTTGTATAAAAATAGCATAAGAGTACAATTGTCCATCCTACTAACTAGACGTGTGCTTTCCTTATTTTCTATTCATTATATCAATAATACAGTTCATTATTTTTTGAAAGAAAATGCATCAGTTTGTTAGACAAAACGGGCTTTAATAATGGTATTATTCATGGAAGTTATATGACTGAACAATGTTGGAGCAGGTTAATCTTTTCAGATTTCAAAACAAAGATCTGATTAGAAAAAGGAGAAATCAATACCAATTTACAAATTTGTAAAATAAAATTAGGCAAGCATTCAGATTGAACATACCATCATGCTCATGGCAGAGTTGGTGAATTTCATAATTATTTGCCAAAAGTTAGACATATAGACTAATTAAAGTAAGTGTTGAATAAAGAACAAAGTTTACAACCATCAGCTACAGTTACTTCATTGGCAGTGGTGGAACAAAATTTGATGTTTCACAAAATAATGCATAGGAATTAGTTCAGGAGAAGACAATGTAGTTATTACAGTTAGGTCAGATTTTACCCTTGTTTCAATATCTTACTAATACAGGTTTTCTTGACTCATTGGGGTAGTGTTCCCCCAGTTTTAGGCAGCCCAGTGGGACTAAGTCCCCTAGCATATTTGGAGATGGCTTTGGACCATGTAAGTCCAGGCACATGTTTTTTTTTTATATACAGGATTCACTGGATCCATCTTTTACTACATTTTGCCATCTATAACTAGCCTGGCAATCCAGCTGTCTCATTTTGTGGACATTATTCAAACCTCCATCTGGCAAGCCATGATTAACTTTATGGGTCTTAGCAACAGATCTGTCTCTCTTGCTGTGGCAACATCCATATTATGACAGATTTTAGTGAAAAATGTCTGCCCAGGCATGTACTTATGTAGCCAGTATCAGCAACAACCAGACTGACTTCAGCATGACTAGCAACCATGCTGACCATACTCTTCAACATCCTGCTAGCCGTTAGAGCTCAAAATATTATCACAACTTATCCACAGGGGATGGACCATGACTTGTACGGAGATGATGGCATTGCATCATATATGCCACCTTCTATGGTCTGTCCAGATCCATCCATGGAATGGACTGAGTTTAGTTTCAACACTGCAATCAAAGAAATATATAGGGTGTTGTTGGTTTCAGAATGCCCTCCAACCCCTGCTGCCAATGTCAGGAGGCAGCAAAACAGTTTGTCCGCTTCCAAGCCTCCTAACACTAGACATTGACCTGCCAACCTCGCTGCCCATAGACAACTTACCAGACACCTGAAATTCCAGTCTCAGTATCAGTGAGTGATAAAGGTGATTTTGGAAGGGCTTTGGATTTTATTTTTCCGACCTCCTTTTCACAGACATGCCATCGAATTGGGAGAAAGATCATTTTGGGGAGAAGGCTGATTTGTACAGCAGGAGATATGGTTGCTCATCAAGAAACAGGTGGTGGAGATTGTGCAAAAATCCACAATCTCTGGTGTTTAAGTCCTGGCTCTTTCTTATCCAAAAGGTGAACACAAAGTTGAAGCCATTCCTCAACCTGATTTTCACTTCAGCCAATACATTATGTCTTAGAAATTCAAAAAGGAAAATGCAGGATTCATATGTCTCTCCTTTAAAGAGTAATATTTGTATGCTGTCAGCCTTGATTTGATGCATAGTTTCATGTTTCTATCCACCAGTCATCACGGAAATTTCACTTTTTTTGCCTTCCATGACTTTGGTCTATCAGTTTCAAATCTGACTCTATGACCATCATGGATTGCATTATTGTCCTGTTCAGGTTAGCTTCAATTATGTTTATGACAGCCTGCTTGAATGACATCCTCCAGAAACAGTAAGTTCTATTTTCCTCAAGGGCAATAGTCAACTCTTCATCCATCCCTTTATTTTGTACATCTGGATATGGAGTTTCTCACCAACCTCAATCTGGCAAGGCTTTGTCATGTTTGCATATTACAGATCATTGAACTTGTGGAGTTAGTTTTCAACAGGAATTGGATTTTAGCAAGAGGGTTGTTGCAGTTCCAAGGAATATTCAGTTCTATTTGTAATCGGCTATGTTTCTAAAACAGAAACATAGTTGCTAAAATTTTCTCTTACTGTAGAAATTGATGTGCAACTTGGAATATATTTCCATTTTATATAGGTATAAAAAATAGTGTGTTGTTGTGCAAGAAATGGCATGCCTTTGTAACTGTTGATTGTGGTTTATTTTAGGACAATTAGTGTGATGCTGGGTGAGAAATGGCGTGCAATGTCAGATGATAAGAAACAACTTTATGGAGAGCGAGCCCGTGTCATGGCTGAGGAACAGAAGAAAATTCATCCAGATTGTTGGAAGAGAAAAAGATGAATGGTCACTATCATTGGTGTTGAAAGATAGTGTATGATGGTAAGTGGCTTATTTTTGTCATGCCAGCAATGGCATAGTGCATCTTGGGTATCACTTTTCCTATAGGGGATGTTGTCATTGTTTTTGTTGTCACAAAAGAGATTTTGTGTTTTAAATTTTTTTTAAAATTGAGTTTGTTTAATATAGATATAAAAGATGTTTGCAGGTAAAGCAAAATTTCCTGTAATCAAAACTGTTGAGATTGGTTTGGTTGTGAGCTCTGTGGAGGCACTTTGCTAATGACCTCATAATCAAAGTAGGTTAAACTAGTTAATCCTGAAAATCTCACCCCGTTTTTTATTTGGTTCAATAAAACATCCGTCATTAGTATTGTGATGTGATATTATACATGGTAGGCTAGATTATTCAAGTCACAAAGAATTAGTTCATGCCAACAATGTTTTATTTCTTGATGTTATAAGATTTACAGCAACTTTATGACTTAAATCACCCAAATGTATTAATTCTCACTCCCCACTCCCAACATGCATACAAATCATTTCAAGTGCTTTAAGGCTCAATAAATGTGCTTGTTAGCTATGGTAATACATTATTGTACATAGAATTACCAATATCATTATGTGGTCAAGTTACATTTTGGTGAAATGCAAACATTTAATAATATAGATACCATCCGTGTCCTCTTTTATAATATTTAAATGCATGCAGTAAGAAAGGGCATGAATTTTTTCCATATTAGGATCTCTGTTTGTTGGATCTGTAAATTTATAACTTGTAAGCCCATGAAAACAGGTACCCCTTGAAAAATATTGAGTTAACAGGATGTAATTTCCAAAGATATACACAATTTTCTGTTGCAGGAAGATTGTCAACTAGCAGGTGGGTGAGAGGAAGGTAATTTACAAGAGGAAATCTTAAGAAAATTGATCTCAAATTTTTTTCATCACTGCCTTGTGAGATGGCTTGCATCATTATTGATAGGAAAAAGACTGGTTGTAAAAACAAGAGCACATTCTTGTATATTTTTTATTATGATTATTGAAACTTTCATTGTGAAATATTTTGTGTATATGGAGATTGCTATAGGTCAACATTTCCAACATCTTTCACACTAATATAATTCTTTGAACTTATATGTATTCACAAAGTGTTTCCATTTATTAATTGACTTTATTTTCAACACTGGCTGTTAATTATTCTCTCTTGTCATGTAGACCTATATGCACCATTTTAAAAACCACTATGTGTAAGAAAAGGAAAAGAAATACAGTAAATACAGGAGGCCCAGCATACAAAGGATAACCAGAAATAAATGTGCAGCATACATGGATTTCATTGTGATTGAGATCTGCACGAAAAATTCCTCTTGTTAATCTTGAAAATGAGAATTTACTTATTCTTAACAATTTTCTTTTTTGTTTTTGAGAAAAGAAGCGCTCTTTAGACATTTTTAGAAGTTTTTAAAATTTACTTTGCTCTTTATTTCATTAAAAAATGATGTACTCATAAAAGGGAGATAGGAGGAGTTTTTTTGTTTTCAGTCATTCTAAGTTTCATATAACCACCTATATGCATTTTTCTTGTTTCTCCCGAGTGCATTGACAATAACTAGTCAAAACACATTGCTCTTTGGTTATCTTTCTTTGCAAGATGCTTGAAATTTCTTGCAATTTCATAGGAGCAATTGAAAGATGTTGATAATGGTGGTTATTTATATACTTGTTTTAACTGAATTGAAGATACTTATATGCAAATCTTGTCTTTTCTGAGATTAACATACATTTTTTTGCCATGAGTCTAACTCTTGATTAATCTAGCTCAGTATTTGTAATTTCCCACATTCCATATTATTTCAAGAAATTTATAATTGTAAATGATGTTAAATATAACGTAGTTTATATTTTATACAGAGACAACTTTTAAAAGACAATCTGTCTTTAAATGTTCAGTGTTGTTACTATTTTAGAGTGACTCTAGTTGAGAAAAGATGACCGGTAGTAAAATATCATACAATATATATTCCTTAAATTTGATTTTGATATATGAAAAGATAAATCCTGCTGAGTAAGAAGTATTTCTTTGTTATGTGTAAAAATGAATTTAAGTTATCATAGATTTTATTTATTTGTTACTAGTTTAGGTTAACACGGTTGACTTACTGTTTACAAGAAAGAGTTTTTACAAAATGTTCATTATGTAAGATGGTAAAAATAATTTTAAAACTTGTTGGGAACGGTTATTTCATGCAGAGATAGCAAAAAGGTATTTTTTGTTAGCTAAAAGTCATCTTTTGACAGGAAAGAGTCCATTTAATGTAGGGATAGGTAAAAGTAATAAAGAGTCCATTTCTGCGGAGTTGAAAAACGAAGAGCAAAGTCTGTTGTGTTGATCGGGCTTTATGTCATCATTGCATTTGAAATGCACTATGAACAGCATGGTTGTGGACATCTTTCTTACTTAATGTTATGCATGGTAGAGTCAAATGGTCTGCATAAAGCATGGGACTGTTTTACATCCTAACGTATCAATGTTGATAAAGATAACAATTTCAGTGTATTTAAGCTCTGGATATTCCATTTCATCCCAAAAAATAATTTTACAAATACTCTGAAAGAAAAGGTAAAGAGACAAACACCATTCCTGATTTCATCCTTTGGTTTTTACCTCTTTTTTTTTTTTCTTCTTCAGCAGAATGACTAGTATCTTGATTAATAAATCTTGCAGATCTTTGCAAAAACTGCAGATCTTTCCAAGCAAAACCAGACTTACCCAACAGATTTTGTGAAATTCTTATGCCATTCATTGACAGTGATTTTTTCTTCTTTTACCTTGCTTTAAATACATTAAAACCCCTGGTACTCATATTATTGGCTATGAGCAACACACTCTCATGGTCAAATCTGTGTCGACTCAGAAAATTCAGAGATACCAGCCATTCCGATTTTCGCAGAATCATTCCGATTTTTAACCTCCATTTATGGCATTATTATTACTATTTGTCAGATTCCAATTTTCCAGTATAACAAAATTTGATGTGAACTGTTTTACTAGATAATTGAAATGCTTGTAAAGCATGATTGTAATTCTCTTGAAAGAGTACCAGACCAGTTGCAAAAGCAGAGCACCCTTTTTGACCAGAGAAAGTTTGAGAAAGAAGTGAAAATGAGAGCAGCTAATAAAGATGTTATCTATCCAAAAACAGATGTCTGCTACAGAAATTAAAATAATGTACACTATTCTAAGCAGAATACTCAAACATTTTGAATACCATGCTTTTGCAGTCCTTTCTCCATAGACTTTGTCATGTGTCATAGTAGGGAGGATAAATAAAGACAGTCTTTGTAACCAAAAACCGCTTTAAATCAATATGATAAAGTGCTAAAAATATATTATTGGATACAGATTGGAAGTATTCCTATTTTTGGTCTGGATATGTGTGTATTCAGTCTTGTTTTATACAGAAGTGAATAAGGCATTATGTAAAACTGACTTTTATGCTTTATGTTCCTTTGAATCTATTATGATGGAGTAAAATTTGTGACAAATCAATTTATTATTTTTCAGTTTTGAGATATTTATAGTGTTAATGTGCTCATCTTTGAAATCTAGTCCTAATGGTTAAGATTATGCATTTAAATCCAAAATTTTATAATTATATTGATCTCAACAAACATTTTTTCATAGATATAATAAGTGTATTCATGTAGATTTTGTACATTGATGATTGTCACTAGAAAAGGCATTATATACATTTAGCATTTATATTATTAGTTTTATGTTAAATACATAAGCTGCACTGAAAGTTTGTAGTGCAAAATGGTCTTACCTTTAAGACAAGCCATTATGAATTTTGGTAGATCCTAATTCATTTTTTAAAATGTGTGTCATTAGATTTATTGTACACAATATTTGCTTTCAACCATGTTTATGCCCTGCTTTCCAGGTTCAGTAAGAGATAGCATTTAGGTCTATCTAGCTATTTTAATTTTGCTGATCTTGTCTGGGATTTTAGTTTGAAGGTTTGCTGTTATGTACTACCAGTGGGAGCATTCATGGAAATATGAAAGGCTACTGAAATTGTTTCTAGAGCCCCATTTGATGAGGGCAGGGGAACCCTATAATAATCACAGTGGTTGTCAATATGGTTTCGATAAGGTAATTTTTTAACATTTTATGACAGCATTAACAGAATATGTGCCCCCAGTTGCTTAACTTTACTTTCTACATTACTAATTTACCAGGTATAGGTTTATTGGGTTTTAACCAGATTTGGCATGCATCTTTATTTTGATGAAACCTTGAATACATAAATATTCTCATATTCCATCTTTTACGGGAGTTATTTTTCCTGATTGCACACATTGGTGACTTTTTTAGACAGCAAAACATTGACAGTTGATTCTTTTATTTCATTGCCCTTAAAATACCCTTTTTTTAAAAATTTGTTTTATTTTGTTGTCTTCCAACAAAAGTTCATCTGTTTAATGCTTGCCCAGGTAAATTGTAGTGATTTGGGTTCTTTGCAATATAGACATTGCCACTATCTCAAGTTAGTTTTTTTCTTCATGAAATCTTTACAATTAATTTGTATTGTCCTTCTATTGATATCATTATTGAGATATTACACTTTTAAATGCTTTGTCAGAATTACATACCATCAAATTTTGAATCTATAAATGACTATCAGAATTGTATGCTTCTTGAATTATTAGATTTTATGATAATGAGAATTCTTGTATGTAAACTTTTGATATACAGTTTATTGCTTTGTAAAATATGATTCAGTGCCATGTTATAAGCAATGTTTTACAGATATTTTGCATTTTATACCACTACATGTGTTTACATTAGCTGACCAGTATTTTTTATACAGGCAAAAAATACCTGCTTGCCAGAAAGCCTAGTAACTGAATCAAGTTCCGTTGTTCAGAGTATATTTATTAGGTCACATAAATAAGAAATGAAGGTACGGTAGTAGTAACAACAAAAAAATAAATCATTTAGTGTTTAAAATTTTAAAGTTTGAATAGTATAAACAAAAAAGAAATAATTTAGTGTTTTCAACTTGAAAGTTAATAGTAACAAGAATCAAGAAACCATTTAGTGTTCACAACTCTAAAGAGTACCTTATAAGTACAGTATATCAGACATGATGATACAGTCATTTCACGGGTAATGTAATTACACCTGTGACTTGTAGTCTTTGTAAACTTAAATGATTTATAGCTGATTCTAAAGAGAAATAAAATTAGAATTATTTTTTCTTCACAAGAATAGAAGTGTTTGAAATTCAAAGTAATAAATAGAGATCTGAAAGTATTGCTAATAGTTTCAAACAGTTTCTGCAGCTTAGAAAATGTTGTCAGATAAATCATTTAACCTGATTTTTGCACTGGTCCAACGTCAGAATAACTGGCCTGAAACCAACTGGCTAGTGGTATTTGTTGCATTTTGTAGATGATTTTCTGTTGCCTTTATAAACCTAATTGCGAATATATCCATGAAGTTATTTACCCTTGTATACAGTGCACTTGACTTTACATTGTTCTGGAATAGTATGTGGTATTAAATCTCTGGTGTTTACAATCATGTATACATCATCCTGTGTGATAATGCTAGGTGAACTTACAAAACCATTTAAATAATGTCTGGTGGATCAAGTGTTTTATTTTGTTCAGTGTAATACATTCACAGGAGAATTAGAATACACTAATGAATGTCAATTTGGGGTCTGCTAGATTAATACAATAAGACCTTGCAAAACGCAATACTCATGAAGCCAGTAAAATTGTTTGATTTTGAAAGTTTCATTTTTATTGTTTATATTTGTCAAATGAAAGATGTGGTGTTATAATTCAGAGGCTTCCAGTTTTTAAAAAGAATTTATTATTATTACGGGCTTCCAATGTAACAGAAAACTTTGTTTAGAAAAATGTATTCACCCTGTTTAATTGAACACAAAATAATTTATATTGTTGGTACACCCTGTTTAATTGAACACAGTTGCTACTGTCAGTACACCCTGTTTAATTGAACACAGTTTCTATTATCTGTACACCCTGTTTAATTGAACACAGTTTCTATTGTCTGTACACCCTGTTTAATTGAACACAGTTTCTATTGTCAGTACACCCTGTTTAATTGAACACAGTTTCTATTGTCTGTACACCCTGTTTAATTGAACACAGTTTCTATTATCTGTACACCCTGTTTAATTGAACACAGTTTCTATTATCTGTACACCCTGTTTAATTGAACACAGTTTCTATTGTCTGTACACCCTGTTTAATTGAACACAGTTTCTATTATCTGTACACCCTGTTTAATTGAACACAGTTTCTATTGTCTGTACACCCTGTTTAATTGAACACAGTTTCTATCATCTGTACACCCTGTTTAATTGAACACAGTTTCTATCATCTGTACACCCTGTTTAATTGAACACAGTTTCTATTATCTGTACACCCTGTTTAATTGAACAGTTTCTATTGTCTGTACACCCTGTTTAATTGAACACAGTTTCTATTGTCTGTACACCCTGTTTAATTGAACACAGTTTCTATTATCTTTACACCCTGTTTAATTGAACACAGTTTCTATTGTCTGTACACCCTGTTTAATTGAACACAGTTGCTTTTTCTGTACATCCAGTTTAATTGAAAACTGTTGGATTGAGGATGATTTCACTGTTCCATACTGCATTCCATCACTTAAAGACCAACTGTTATGAATCATGTCAGTTAAAGTGGTATGTTCATGAATCCCATTTCAGTCAAAATCATATGTATTATGTACTTGATTATAAGGTGGTCTTACTCTAGTTTTCCATGGAGACCAATGTAGTGGGGGAGTACTATATTGAGTTTTACAGATGTTGGTGAAATGGTAATTAACATCTTCAAATCCCTGAACACAAGACTAAAGGCTGCAATGTCTACCCATGTAAACATCTTAATTTAATGTTAACAAAACTGTAACCATATAAATTAGCCTGTGGCACATCATGTACACATATCCATGTAGCATCTCCAGTTGCATTACCATGTTTTTCATTGATTGAGATATATTGTAATATCACAGTGATACTAAGGATGTTTTTCCTAAATTGTTGGAAACTCTATATTAAAAAAATGTCATAAACAATTTCAAGTTGAATGACACAGTTCTAAATAGCTTACATATAAACAGCTGTCAGCTGTAAACCTAATGTGTAGATCAAGGAATAGATTGAGCTTTGAATTGCTGGGCTTAAACTGTTACTTTGGTTATTGTATATAAAGTGGACACATTTAGACATTTTAGTAAATGTTGTAGCCTTACAAAAGACTTGTTACCATCTAATAAATTTCATAATTAAAAATGACCAAGTACATATATATCAATGGAATGATGTTACAAAAAGTTCTGGCAATGTAGTCATGGTATCAAAGTGTCCAGAAGTGTGTCTTGATCTCCTGCTGCAAATTTTGACGTTGGACCAGCACTCAGTAAGTGCATTACATTCACAGATGTGTTAATATTAATATTAAAGATATATTGATTCCGTTTTTGAGTGCATTACACATCCTTGTTAGAATCAAGAGAAACTTAACAAACAATTACTGGTTGGTTGGTAGGTAATATTTGCAACTTTCTTCTTTTTAATAATTACATTTAAGATGCTGAAATATCTTCATTATCATGAGTATGTCAGAAAAGTGCTTAATAATCACCACTATATTTAAACTCAAATGTTTGAGATATTTAAGAAATGTAGTCTGATTTATTCATGTTTTAAATCGTCACCTTCTAGGCATTAGGTTTGTGGAAGAAAATTTATTTGGGATTTTATGTGTTTGCAATTTGGTGCTGATTCACCCATTAACCTTTTGTATAAAGTACTGGTTAAGTTTAATTTGAGTGTAGATACTATATTTTTTTGAATCATCAATGTTTATATATGTTTACATATATTTTTGTTTTTGTTTAATTTGTAACCTATGTTACTGTCTTGTGTAACCTATGTCATGGTCTTGTGTGAACTATCTCAATGTATTGTGTAACCTATGTCAATGTTGTGTGTAACCTATGTCAGTGTCTTGTGTAACCTTTGTCAATGTTGTGTGTAACCTATGTCAGTGTCTTGTGTAACCTTTGTCAATGTCTCATTACTGACTTCCATGTTAACAAAATGTTTTATGTTAAGAAAGATATTTTTCATGGCTGTCTTGATTTAAGATTAATCAACCTATCATAATTATGAATAGTATCATTTTGTCGGTCATCCTTAAGTATCACCTGTTAATATTCTTTACCTATGAGCAAATACAAGGGCCACCAGCTGTTTCCTAGTATTAGTGACTGCACAGGATTGCATAATACTGATACACTTTGTAGCAAAAACTAGTCAGGTCCCACAAAAGTGACTAAAATGCAGAGAATTTTATAGCAATTTTGAACTGAGATAATTCCAACAATATTTGTGAATTAACTAAAATTTGTTATATTCCTTGATTCTTTAAAATCACTGCCTGTAAATTTTTTTTAAAAATTGTGTGATTATAAAGACTTACCTATGCAAATGAGGGTAGTTAGGGATTAGGACAAACATTTGAACTATTCATCAGTTAATCATTGTAATAGAGGACTTTCATGTTGTTATCTCTCCTCATGACTTTTAATACAAGAAAACATGAAAATGCAGGAATGGCGAATATTTTGGGGAGCAATATTTCACTAAAATTCTTATTGAGTGAACAAGCAAAATGAATGAATAACTTTCTTGTGAAAAAAAGTGCTTTTTGTTGTAAATAAATGTGAGATAAATAGAGATTGCAGTTGAAGAAAATTTTAATTTTTGACCAGGAATTATGTAATCAAAAGGAGAGATTTACAGTTAAAAGAAGGAATGAGTCTTTTATGTTTTCACTCCAAGATGCAACATATTTAGGTTAATTATTCCTTTTTTTATATCTCGTGTCACTTAAGGACTCTTTGATAAATCTATTCATTTGATAAATGATATGATTCTTTAAAGAAGCTATGCAATGAATGCTGCTTTCATTATTGTCACTAGTATTTAATCTAAGCCAATGGTGGGCCAGGATAGACTTTGAAAAAATATTATATGCAAAATTACTTTCAACAAAATAGTTTGAAATTCTCTTATTTCCTGAGAATAAGTTTTCTATCATAAAATTAAAATTATCACAAGTAACTTTTCCACAATGACTATCAATTTAATTACAAGCCTTTAAATTAAGGTTCTTGTGACAGCTTCTTTTCTTTTCTATGTAATTATTAATTAGAGAGCCATTAATAATATAATTTATTCAGATTTTGATTTCACTAGTCAGTTGTATAATTAAAACAAATACACAAAGAAATGAATGAGTAATGAGATATTGAATGTTTAAGTTATGGAATAGATATGAAAAGAAGTGACATTGAGTAAACAAACAATAAACAAATGAGAGAGAGAAATACAGAATAAATAAATTACCATTACAGGTGTATAAAATCAGATAGAAACCTTTTTGTTTTAGTTACAAAATGAAGTTTCAGATTGCATAAAAGCCTTTTAACTAGAGTGAAACCAGAATGGAAATACAGTTGCTAGGTGTTTATTATGGGAATGAATGAATGCTACTTCTGAATGGAGGTTTTATTTAGTGTTGTTGTTAGACAGAGAAATGAAATGGTTATCTTCTTTGCTTGTGTGCTTCAGGTGCACAAAATAAAAATTTTCAATATAGCTAGCAAGCCACTAATCACCCCCCCCCCCCCAACTTGAAGACTTAGATAAATAAAACAAGTCTTTATTTAATCTACTGCATCAGGTCCTTATTTTTATCATTTCTATATAGACATTAACATAAGCAGAGTAGTTTAATTCAAATAAGATTTTTGAGACATCTCAGGTGATGCAATAAAAGGTTATCTTGTAATGACACTTTCTGTAAATCAAACTTATTTTATCTGTGATTTAAGAATCCATATTTGTTATCATTTAATGAAGTAAAAAACATTAAAGTACAAGTTTAGTAGAAGTAGTAGAAGGCAAAATAATTGATTTGTTTGTCCCCGAAGGACTTTGTGTATGAAGACAGAGCAAAAACCTGTTCTTGTTTGAGGGACCTTGCAGTATAAAGACAATGTGAATGTCCTCTTGTTTGAAGGACCTCAACAGTGTGAAAGGTCTCTATTGTTTTAAGGACCTGAGCAGTTCACAGTGTAGAAGGCTTTTTTTGTTTAAAGGATGTGAGCAGTGTACAGACAATATGAAAGTCTGCTATTGATTTAAATCCCATATTTGCCCTTGTATTATTTAATCCGAACCAAACACAGCATGAAATAAATGAGCCAAGTTGACCCTGATTTACCTGTGCATACAATTAACTGTGGATTTGAGTCCATTCTGTGCACAGTTTGGCTTTTTGTTACATACCCATTTAATTTTTATATTTGCACTTTCATGTATGATATGAATCGGTAATTGCACATCACATGTTTGAACAAGCTACTTTCGTGTTTTTACTTATGTTGTCATTTTGCTATTCTGAAATCAAACTTTATCAGTCCTAATTAACTTTGAATCTCTTAATATTTTATAACTACAGTAATCAAAAATATAAAAAAGGGGTATGTAATTAATACTAAACTGTGTTTTGTTCTGAGTCAGGGTAAAGAATTCAATTGATGTACCATATGAATATGTTCTGGCTTGATGTCCTTGATCTATCCCATCGCTATATTGAACCCATTCTTTCAAGGCTTTTTCAAAATCAATAATTATAAAAGAAATAGTTAAGCCTTGTTAGCAAAAGAGTCTCCTCTTTGGCAATAAAGTATTGTTTAGGTATCTATTTACATATTAAATAAAATATGTATCAAAAGCATTTTTCACATCTGGATACACCAAACAATAAATACAGAAAGGTAATAGAATGATACAGTTTTTATTGGTAATCTATCCCTTAAGAAAAGTGTCCCAGAATGACTATTCCTTTTGGATATTTAAAGTGAATAGGAGGTGGTCACATGTTTGATTATTCAAAAATCTGTTCAAGACAATTAAGATTGATAAATTGAGCCTCTTTTTTTTCCCTTCAGATTACACCAATTTGATCACATTGTAGAATTATGCCTATTGGATCTCGGGTTTAATGCATATTGGGCTGCATTTTAGGATTAGATCATTTTGATTATATCTTAGGGTAACTATTAGATAAAATCTTTAATTTTGTGATTGCAGGTGAGATTGTAAGTGATATAATTTGTATAAAACACATGTATTTTATTCCAGAATGCTTGAACAGTTTTACAAATCAAATGTGGTTAATATCTTCTGTAAATTCCAAGGTTTCAAGGAATTATAAACCCATGTTGAGTTGTGGTCTCCTTCTTATTTAGGCCACCCATTCTGCAGTTTAAAATTGGTCTTACAAAAAGGATGACTTTTCAGGAGTTGGACAAAATAGTTTAAATATTCTAACTTAATGTTAGGCTTGGTGACAATAGATTGTCTCTCTTGAGTGAGGCCTTTAAGAGGGGGACTATGGTACTATTATATACACTCATTAATTTTGCATGATATTTACCATGTCAAACATAGTGCTCATGTTGTAAGGAGTTAGAACAACATCATTCACAAAGGCAGCAAATTTACTTTGATGCATGTTATTCATGAAATTTATGTATTTAGACAGTTTTGCCAAATACCCATGATTTTTTAAAATTTTATATGTCATTTTGTTGTACTTTTTAAAATTCACCAAGAAATTTACAAATCAAACTGATCTCTTGAGCTCAATAATTCCATGTGTCATAGCTTTCCTCTCCTTTCTCCTTGGAAAATTAAACAAGTTTGCATAAAGTCCATTAGTTACATTTCAGGTTCTAGTCCTAGAGTTCCTATATTCACTTAGATATAATTCTAACCTGACAGTACAGGATCAATTCAAATCTGCCATCAGACGGTCTGTGTTGACCTCTGCCAATGAGAAGTATGTTGAACAGGATATACCATTCTGTTTGCATTTGGGAGGCAAGTACATTATGCAATTTTTTCTGTTGCCGTAATGTGAAAGAAACAAATAAGTTGATTGAATAGCTCCAGTTACTGTGCTGAAATGAAAACTTGGTACACTTCCTACATTTAACACTATTCTTAATGCAAATAGTCCTCAATTTCCATTCACCTTTGATAAAAGCTAAATGTTTTGAGACAAATATCATCTTGCTTTAACTGAATTCCTAATTGTTTTCTCAAATGTATTAGAGACAAGATTTCTAGAAACGTGTATATGTATGCCTGTCAATTGCATATATTCATGAATATATATTTTATCACTTATTTTTAAAAAAATAACAGTTATTAAAGCATTTGACAGAACAAAGATTTAATTTTTTTAGATCAATATTGTTATTCTGCAACAGGCTTTGTAATTTGAAAACTTTTGAGCATGCACAAGACTCCAGTGCCATGCTATTTAGGTAGTACCTACATCAGTATTATTGAGGGACTGAAGTTCATAAAATTTTGAAGGTTCTGTGATTCTGTCTTTATTCTGAGTAAATAAAGATTGTCACAGTTTTTAGAATTTGAGCTTGAGTTGTATGGTCTAAAGGTTATGAGAGTAAAGTGTCTAGCCTGGAAATGTAAAACTCCTGAGCTGGAGTTTGAACTTAATAATTTGTATCCGCCAATCAAAAGAGACTTTACATTTGAACCTCACTTTTGATTCGTTGAAAGTAAAATCTTACTCTCAAACTCAGTTTTATTGTTCCCTGGCCAGCTTTGTATTTTCAAACCTTTCCATATACAAAACTCAGCTCAAGCCACAAAATCTTTGATCCTTTTCTTTGATTGCCAGGATTCAGTGACCTAGATGTACTGCAAGTTTTATTGTTGAGGTGGGGATTGGGCATGAGTTTTTTTCCTCAAGTTTTGAGAATATGGAACTCCAGCACATAATTTAATGGCAGATTTGAATCAATCCTGTTTATGGTTGGGTGTATGACTGTTTTATACAAGGTCTGTTGTAATCATAAGAGTTATAAATTTTCTATATATAAAATTATTTTAATTTACTTTATTCTTTGTTTCAAAACTTAAAATATTACTAGTTTGAAGCAACATTAGTGATTTGACCTTTGTAGTATTCATGATGGAAATTTTTTTCAGGTTTTAATACCCAGATGATTACAGCCTTGTAACAATGTTTTCAATCCACTAATGTGTTATATGAATCAAGTTTGTTTTATATCCTTGACATAAATGATTTTAAAGTGGATGTACTTGTCACATTTATACTCTGGAAGAAAAATAGGAGTGAGAATGAGACTGCATTTGATTGGCACATATACTGAGTAAGGGTAGAGTGTGGTATCATAATCCTTGTTGGTATGGTGGAAAGGAGTTGGGTCATTATAAAGAAGAAATGATATGCCTGCATAATAGCTAGAGTTGTCCACTAACTAATGTTGCCCAGAAATTTTGGGGTCAAAAGATCAACAGTCAACGCTATCATGACTGAAAGAAGATAAATGGTTTTGTACAATAAAATTAGTTCTACATCACAAACCTGATCAAACTTTGTGAGTGGAATTCCACTTGGACTTAGATAAAAGCTTGTCAGTTTTGTGGTCAGAGATCAAGGTCAGTATGAATAAGAAGAAAAAAGATTTCTTTACCATACTTTCAGTTATTGACCATGCATGTACCTTCACCAATGTCAGTGTATGACTAACATTTGGATAAGAAAGAAACCTGTTGATATTTGGGTGATAGGTTAAAGGTCAAGATTAGTAAGTAAAAGAAAAGAAAGGTTGGATTTTTTGGTATAATAACTAATAATTCTAGAAATGTACTTTGAAAAGTGCTTGTGGAAGGCTTATATGTTTTTGAGGTACGATATGGGCCTTTTGATAATGGGACTACAATCCTGTTTTTTTTTGGCTTAACAAAAATGGCATTTGGAGAACAACATTTGTTCTATATAAATTCCTTGAACAAATTTGGTGGATGCCTTGCACTTAAGGTAATAATGAAACCTAGAAGATTGTTAAGAACATTTAATGTTAGTATGACATGTCTTCAGAGATGCTTTTAAACAGCATGCTATTTACAGCCTTCATATTTACCAGATATCTCTCACAGTCAAATTAGACATCTAGTTTAAGGAGACTACCAGTTTTCATTCCATTTGACACACACACATTGTTTTCTTGCAGGCATTTTCAAATGATTTGACTTCTGTTGCTGATGATAAGACAGTGCTGAAATGTTAAATGTTAAAACTTGTTAAATGTTTTACAAACAGCCAAATGTGAATAATTGCCACCGCCCACTCCAAACCCACTCTTGTATCTGGCTTTAAGGCAGATAAAAATAAGACATTTTGATAAATATTGTTATATCTTATTCCCAGTTTCAAAGCCATATAATAAACATCTTTCATATATTCATTAAGATAATTGGATTGCCTCATTATAGGATCAAAACAAATATTTAGTCATTTAATTTTTGTATTTAAGTTTGTATAGGAGAAATATGACCATTCATTTTCAATTGGGACCAAAAAGTATTAGTCATTTCATTGGAATAATTACATAATCCATTTATTATATGAACAGGCAGCAATTCTTCATCAAAGTTGATTTTAGGTTGATGCTACGACATGTATACTCAAGTGTTGTTGTCATGATGATCTTTTTTTTTTTTTACCTTGTGTCAGATGTCTATGTATACAGTAATAATAACAAGTTATCATTAGGGCATAACCGACTTTTGATCCGGAAATCGGA
Organism: Unio delphinus; assembly: GCA_029339505.1. NCBI lineage: Eukaryota > Metazoa > Mollusca > Bivalvia > Unionida > Unionidae > Unio > Unio delphinus. The sequence goes on from JAQISU010000034.1 coordinate 12,446,984, forward strand.
TTCCACCGGATAGTATGAACTTCCGATTAATCGGAGTCGGACAAGGCAGGAACGACCGATTCGGATAATAAAAATAATAAAGTTGAATTTTAAAGCACCGTGTCTAACACTGCGTGTCATTCGATAGTGCGTTAATAAAGTTAAATAAGAAGTCAGAAAAGTCCAATATGGTCAACACAACCACGCTGTGAGACAATCTATTTGAACTGGCGGGTAAAAACCGGAAATGAAGCCGGATAAGGTAAAGTACTAAGTAACATGCTAGACACGGCAAAACCAGATGCCAGAAACCCGGAAACGGCAGATGAAATTGTTTAGAAAAAAATACGGATTTAGCATTTCCGATTAATCGAATCGTATCCGGAATCGGAAAAATTTCATGCCCAAAATCCGGAATCGGAAATCGGTAGAAAAATGCTAATCGGTTATGCCCTAGTTATCATATGTCTAATTTGGAGTTCGGTTTCCATGTGATCACAGCTTAGTCACAAATTTCTGTCGAGTGCATAATCAAGTTTCAAATTACTGTTTTGCCTTTTTGTAACTTTTTTGATTTAAATATTATTTTATTAAGCAAGTTAATGCTATTTGAATTATGTTTGTTCTCATGAGAAAGTTAATGATGTTTGTGCACTAGGTGCAGAGTGTGGTGTTGAGGGTGTTATAAATTGAAACTGTATGCACACACAAATGCTGTGACTTTGATGCCATGAACACATGTTTCTGAATCTTCTATGGCTATATTTAAATATATGTCCATCTTGAAATTAATATAATAAAAAATAGACAAACCTCAAAATATGTATTTGAATTTTGACCTGCATGGTACCACTGTTAGGTAGCTTAGGTTGAAGAAAGACTTATTTGGCTGTCAATTTTGTTTTGTTTGTTTTACCTGTCACCATGCAAATATTTAAAATCTTGGGTGCATGATTGTTGTTGTTACTGTTGTTGATCTCAGAATCATCAATTATTTTTAAGGTATGGAGAAATATAAGCACACCTTTAGCATGTGGATTCAATCCTCCTCCATGCCTGAGGTTTTATAAGTAAATCTTCTAAATGACTAAAAGATATGCATTGATACATTTCACACATTAGCTTCTAAACCACTCAAGTTGTGGGTTTACTCATTTCACACATTAGCTTCTAACCAACTGTGACAGCTGTGGATCTACACATTTCACACATTAGCTTCTAAACCACTCTGACAGCTGTGGGTTTACACATTTGAACATTAGCTTCTAAACCACTCATATAGCTATGGGTTTATACATCTACTGTCGAAACCACTGTGGTGGTTATGTATTTACACACTTCACCAATCAGCTGTTTAAACCACTGTGGCAGTATGTATTTGCACATTTCACCAATCAGCTATCTAAACCACTGTGGCAGTTATGTATTTACACAGTTCACCTATCAGCTGTCTGAACCACTGTGGCAGTTATGTATTTACACATTTCACCAATCAGCTGTCTAAACTACTGTGGCAGTTATGTATTTATACAGTTCACCTATCAGCTGTCTGAACCACTGTGGCAGTTATGTATTTACACACTTCACCAATCAGCTGTCTAAACTACTGTGGCAGTTATGTATTTGCACACTTCACCAATCAGCTGTCTAAACCACTGTGGCAGTTATGTATTTACACACTTCACCAATCAGCTGTCAAAACCACTGTGGCAGTTATGTATTTACACATTTCACCCATCAACCTTTTAAGCCTTTCTTATTGCTATGGGTTTAACCTACTCTGACAACTCTTTGCTTGTACATTTCACACATCAGCTGTTTAAAATAATTGTACATCTATGGATTTATAGATTTTGCACCTCAGCTGTCTTAACCACTTTTACAGCTATGGGTTTACCCATTTCACATATCATATATCTAATTCATTCTAACAGCTATGGGTTAACACATTTTGCACATCTGCTGTCTAAACTAATCCTACATATATCTAAACTACTCCTACATATATCTAAACTACTCCTACAAATATCTAAACTACTCCTACAAATTTGGGTTTAAACAGTTGTTTAAGCCATTCTGACAGCTATGGATTTACATATTTCACATCAAAACTGCTCTGAAAGCTGCTGGTTTTCACACTTGGACAGCTATGGTTGATACATTTCATACATTATAACTGTTGGTATTGAAAAACGGCTATAGGTACTGTATAAATTGTTTGCTTGTTCAAGTAAATTTCCTCCCCAAAGGGTTGAATTCCTCCTGCTTTTAGAATGATTTTTTTGGTCATTATATGATATGGTCTTAAAAAAATTGTAGTTATCGCAAACTTTTCTTTGTACAATAGTGCTTGTTTTTCCTTCTGTGCAGTGTCTTTTATGATAATAGAGAAAACTTTTCTTTATATTTTTATTTCTGCATTGCCCAATAGCATTAGCATTAGGAGATAAACTCTGCTTTTTAAGCTCTTGAAACCAGCCTCTCTCTAAAATCAAAAGGAAGGAGCTATTCTAGATTACCTCCCTTAACCACCGCTATGTGGTCATCTTGTGTCCTGTATGTTTATCAGTTAAAACTTTCACTGTGATATGACAAACATTACATAACATTCCCTCTCATTATTCATCAGAATTCATCGATATTTCTACCATTTTGTCTGGAATGTCGGCATATTATTGTTTGTTTGTTTGTTTTTTATAGTTTAACGCCATTTTAAGCACAATATAGGCTATACATGGCGGCCAGTATTAATGGTGGAGGAAGAACCCTGAAAGCCCCCATAAAGAACCACTGACCCACGAGAAGCTACTGGCAAGCTTTCTTACATAACTACATTAGCCGAATCTTAGACTCGAACCCACGCAGACAGAGGTGAGATGGCAGTTATCCGTAATGGACAGCGCTTTAGACCACTCGGCCACTCGGGGCCCCGGCATATTATTGATAATTAAAGATGATGAAATAGCGGGTCATCACAGTTAATGACCAAGTATTGATCATTACTGCAAGTTAAGCCACAAGCCAGCAGAACATCCTATCTTAAATATCATGTTATGGGAATTAATACAACTGGTCCATCATAATTGTCATCCAGCTGATTCCTGCAGCTTATCAAACCATGCCAATCAGGCTTGTATCATATGTTAATACTCCAAGAATACACACAATCAATTCATTATGCAGAATTTCTTCATATCACTGCTCAAACACATGTCCAGTGCTCACTCCCCTGGATATCAGGGGAACACAAACCATGCAAGTTACCAATCTGCCGGAACTGGTATTGGTGGCATATTCTTTATGCAGATACCTAACTATGTTCGATTTTGTTGCTGCTGCTTCCATTCCATTGGATTTCGTATATACTGACATGGTAACCATGCATACAGTGATAAAACCATTCCCACCCACCCTCCCCACTGAGTGTTTGCAAGGAATGGGGGTAAACCTTGATTAGCTAGTTCACTGTGATCTCACTATAGAAAGGATGGATTTCAGTTTTAAAGCTGCAGTGAGGAAATTTATTGCTTCTTTGACAAGCGGAGTATCCATCAGACATCTACAAGCAATGCTTGCAATGTCATGGCTTAGGACGATGTTTATAATGAGGACAAGCACTCATTCTGTCTACTACTGCAGTCTGCAAATACACATGTATTAAGGAAAATTCAATACTCCAGGAACTCCAGGGTCTTCTATGAGAGCCAGTTGTCATTGTCCTTTTGCATATACTGTACCCACTGAAGCAACTGCCATTCATAGGTTTCAGTTTGGACAAGTTATCGCAGTGGTGACCCTAACCAATGACCTCTTACAAGTTCCATTATCTTGCATTCCAAGGGTTAGTGTGCCAATGTTGTGCCCTTCCATTTAGACCAAATCACAGCATATGTGACCATCAGTTATGTTGTCAAACCCTTTGTGTTGACCTCATCAGCAGCAGTGGTGGTGTACACTTAAAGTATCCTGAAGAACATATATTTAATTCAGTTCTTCTAGTTGGGGTATGAATGACTTTTACTTCTCTCTCGGCTGGGTTTTCTAGTGAACAGGGAGAAATCAGAACTCTCACCCTCCAAGAAATTTTTCCATTTTGGTTTGGATTTATTATAACAAACTTGTTCACATTCATTCCATTTGCACTAATATTACTGAGCTCTCAGTCTCCAACAGAATGTCAATGTGCACAAGGGAATTATTGTAACTATTTGATATAGTTATTGTTGTAGCAGACCTGCTTCACCACAACTGCTAGTTCAAGTGCCCTATTTTGATTGCCAGGTTGCAGAGTTTTGTTATGTGCACTATAGTGCACAAGTTTTTCAATGAAATGGTTACAAAACCAATGTTTTTACTATATCAGACCAGTAAATTGTTTTTACTATATAGATGGAACCTAACGAGTTGGTGGCAGTAGTGTTAAATAAAAATTCCTATATTTTCCATGACATCACCCAAAAATTGTCATCTAAGAAAACAAAAACTATTTGTGCAGCATTAATGAGCAAAGATCTTTATGCACCAAATGATAGTTATACATATTTTAGACTTAGATTCACATGTATATTTTATGAATGGAGAATTGCCATAGCATGAAAGATGAACTCTGGCATGTATGTATGGTCACAAACAATTAGAAAATTGACATTTCGTAGTCCAAAGTTGTTTAAGAACAAAATTTTAGAAATTTGATCCTGATACATAATGATGATATTGTGACATGTAATGGTGATATCATGATGCATACATGTATTTGTACATAATACAGTGACACATCATGGTGATATAGTGATGCAATGGTTATACAGTAATACATAATGGCAATACAGTGACACATCATGGTGATATAGTGATGCAATGGTTATACAGTAATACATAATGGCAATACAGTGACACATAATGGTGTAACACATAAAGGTGATAGTGTAGTGTGATGCATACTGGTATTGGTTTAATACTGGTAATAAAGTGACATAGGTAATACAGCAACACAGATTGGTAATACAGCAACACATAATGGTGATACAGCAACACATAATGGTGATATTGTGATGTATAATGATATTAGTACAATATTGGTAATAATGTGACAGATTGGTAATACAGCAACACATCATGGTGATACAGTGACACATTATGGTGATAAAGTGACACATGATGTTGATATTGTGATGCATATTGATATTGGTACAATATTGGTAACAATGTAACAGATTGGTAATACAGCAACACTTAATGGTGATACAGCCACAAATAATGGTGATAAAGTAACACATGATGGTGATAAAATAGTAACACATGATGGTGATATTGTGATGCATATTGATATTGGTACAATATTGGTAACAATGTGACAGATTGGTAATACAGCAACACTTAATGGTGATACAGCCACACATACTGGTGATAAAGTAATACATGATGTTGATATTGTGATGCATATTGATATTGGTACAATACTGGTAATAATGTGACAGATTGGTAATACAGCAACACATAATGGTGATAAAGTAACACATAATGGTGATAAAGTAACACATGATGGTGATAAAGTAACACATAATGGTGATAAAGTAACACATGATGGTGATAAAGTAACACATGATGGTGATAAAGTAACACATAATGGTGATAAAGTAACACATAATGGTGATATCATGATTCATAGAGGCATTGGCACACACTGATAATACAGTGACAGATTGGTAATGCAGTAACACAATGGTGATAAAGTGACACCTTGGTGATTTGTTGCATACAAGTATTGACACGTACTGGTAATACAGAGACACATAATGGTTATATCAAAATGTTACTGGTATTGGCACATGCTGATAATACAGTTACCCATAATGGTAATAAAGTTACCCATAATGGTGATATTATGATACATAACTGCTGTTGGCGCATACTGGTAATATAATCACACATATTAGTACCCTAGTAAAACATGATACAAATCGGTAGTCCCAGTGCTGTGGCATACAAAACAAATGTCTCCCGCAAGCAGTACTTTAATGCAGTTTAATCAATGGTCAGTATTATTGCATGACATGCTGGCCTTATGAATATACTTGGCTAACTTCAGGCAGCATTAAATTTCCACCAATGGTCATCTGCTTATATCAAGTCAACTATACAAGTTAATATGTCCAAGTGTGTCTTCACATCAAACAAGCCTGCTTTCTTCATATACTGGGCTGACAATTAGCAGATAGGTTCTTAATCATGTTATGCACTGGCAAGATTTGTAAACCCAGCCAAGTGTATGCAGCATATCTCACATCACATAGCTCACTAGTCAGATATAATAAGCAACTATGAGCAAAGTTTTGTTCTGTGTTCTTTATTTTTTTACACTGTGACATTCTATTTATGTTCATATTATAATGTATGTATGTGTGACCCACTATGAAACCAACTGTTGCTGCATGAATCGTTAATTCTTATTTGACAATATAACTTAAATTGAGGTAATGTTTTATAACACTAAACATGTAGACCCAGTAGATAACTGTTGATTTGTGAGTTAATTGTTATGTCACTGTTATTGTTATGGTGATTTGTGAGTAATTATTGTCACAGTGAGATATGATATTTATGAGGTATTGTTATAACACATACACTAATATATGACCGACTATGCAGCAAACTGTTGTCTTCAAGTTGTCAATTGTTATGTTACACTGTAACATGTTTATAAGATAATGTATTAATACTAATACATGTATGACCCATTCGAGTTGTCAATTGTTATGTTACACTGTAACATGTTTATAAGATAATGTATTAATACTACTAATACATGACCCATTTGAGTTGTCAATTATGTTACACTGTAACATGTTTATATGATAATGTATTAATACTACTAATACATGACCCATTTGAGTTGTCAATTATGTTACACTGTAACATGTTTATATGATAATGTATTAATACTACTAATACATGACCCATTTGAGTTGTCAATTATTTTACACTGTAACATATTTATAAGATATGTATTAATACTAAAAAGTGTATGACCCAATATTTGTGAAATATTGCTATCTGAGTTCTTAATTCTTACAAACAGTAAGACACATTTATGAAGTAATGTTAAAACACTAATACATGTATGACCTACTATAGAGCCAACTGTTGCTATGTGAGTTGTGAATTGTTATATCACTGAGATGATATAAAACTAACACATGTGAACATTATGTGATGAATGTTTCAGGCTACATCGTGTTTAATAAGAAATTTTTTAACTGTTCAAGTTTGATTTCAAGAAGAGAATGTGACCTGCTGGTTGAGATCAAGGTCAGTCACTTATCATGTAACTTGAACACTGGTTGTTTTATGCTATGGTCAACACTGTCGGGTGTACATTTATATGTTGTTTGTAGATATTACATTTTCTACTATGGTGCACTTTTTCAGAATATACATACATTTTGCATTTTAATTTTCTTTATATATTTTAACTTTAATATGGAAAATAAAAATAAAGATATACTTTTTCATTTTAAGATTGTGTTGAATTTATTTATTACATTCATATGGCTGTTGCTAAAAATAGAACAACCTTTATATGGCTTCTCAACAATTAGTGATATAAAGGTCTTTTCAGTTAGTCAAATATACATAATCTAAGATAAGTATGGACAATGCTACAAAAACATACAAACCTTTAAATGACTTCTTGAAAACTACCCAAAAGAACTTGACCAAAGTCAAAAGAAATCATCTTGGCAAGATGCCTTTCAACTTTGTACCAATGATAATGATCTGCCACAAAATATGGTTGCCATTATTGCCATATATATATATATATATATATATATATATATATATATATATATATATATATATATATATAAACTTGACGAATATCTCAGGGGGTCCGAGTGGTCTAAAGTGCTTTTCGTTACGGATCACTGCCATCTCACCCCTGTCTGCGTGGGTTCGAGTCTAAAATTTGGCTAATGTAGTTATGTCAGAAAGCTTGCCAGTAGCTTCTCGTGGGTTGGGGGTTTTCCCGGGTTCTTCCTCCACCAATAATACTGGCCGCCATGTATATCGTGTGCTGAACAATGGCGTTAAACCCTACAACAATCAGTATCTCAAAAACTGCTTAATAATATTTGGCCACTTTTATTTGCAACACTTCACCTATTCCACATTATACAATTACCCTGTTTGTCCCTTATGCCATTAACTTCACCTATTCCACATGGAGCATAAGTTTTTACCGCACCAAACTATATGAATAGCATGCACTTGGGGTAAGATAGAACCTTGCAAGTTTTGGGTCAAAGGTCATGATAACTGACAGAAAGCAGAACTTGTGTAATCATCAGTTACAAAGTTTACCTCTACATTAGCCTTAATGCATATTAATATTATTATACAAAACAAGTTCAGACTAAAGTTGTTGTTACACTGTTTAACACCATTTTTCAGCACATGATAGGCTATAGATGGTGGCCAGTATTAATGCTGGAGTGCGAACCCGGGAAAACCCCAGAAAGAACCGCCAACCCACGAGAAGCTACCGGCAGCTTTCTCACATACCCACATTGACTTAGCCCGAGACAGAGATGAGATGGCAGTGATCCGTACTGGTGAGCGCTTTAGATGATTCGGCCTTTCGGGGCCACGACTCAGACTAAAGTGATCTTGACAATACACATTTGTCCCATTTTCAAATTGAAGTGGGTATTTTTGCGAATTTTTCTGTTAACATTTTAACTTTTAATGTTTTCAAAATTTTAATTTTTAATTTACACAATCTAGCTAATATTGTGCTGAAATATCGTTAAACATGATCCACCTACATACCTACTGTGGCAGGAAAAGAGACAGAACATAACCAAAAAATAAAAAGATAATTCTGTTCCATTAAATCAAAGTAGACATACTATAATGATTAGATACATTGTGATAGTTTTTGTACATCATTGTTCTCAACAAGCTATTACTTTTGTCCACCAACCGCTCCGGTGACCTATTGGCTTGAATGTCCGCCGCGGAAGCGGGAGGTCATGAGTTCGATCCCCGGCCGAATCATACCAAAGACTTATAAAAATGGTACTAACAGCTGCTTCGCTTGGTGCTCAGCATTAAGAGGTGTTAGGACTGGTCGGCCTGGAGTCGGGATTATGTGACTGGGTGGGACATCATGCTACAAGTCAGCGGCATGATGCACCAGTGCTAGACTTCACTATAAACTGCTTCACTGCAAAAAATTGTAGCGATATGACTGAAAAATTGTTAAAGCTACATTAAAAATCCTTAGAAATCAGCGAATACTGAACAACCGACAAACTCTATTGTACGATCGTGTAATGGTCGTTGAAAATCCATAGCTTGGTATCCATCTTAGACAAACTCAGCTTGATGTATCGGTATACAAGCATGCATGTTTCTTTGACCGAATAAGATTTCTCGCGTGCATGAATTTGCATTGCTCTCGTAAGCACTTCGCGTACATGCCAAGGTGGAGATCTTTTTCACATCCACGCTACATTTCATTCGCCTTTATGTTTTTTTGTCGGCGAGACCCACCCACGAACGATCGAATACAATCCGAGGCACAGTCCCACGTATTTCTCTGGAATCATCCATAATTGCAAACAAATACGAGGAGTGCCACACGTGAAGCACCTACAGCACTACTGGGATCAAAGAGATGATCATTGTGGGTGTTCTGCTGCTTGTATGGATATTCCATTTTAACTATAAAGAAGTATATATAGTCACTTTTACTGCTGTACTCGTGTACGTGTTGCTTATGTCTACATAGACGGGTTCAGTCCACTGAAAGTCACAAATGGGCATCAGTTACATCGTCGCCCACCCAAACCAGATTACTTGCCATTTATAATATATCGTGTATAATATATGACTTTTTGGGCAGAGCTGATGCTTATCAGCAAGCGGATTGTTTGCTCGAGTGTATCGGTGATTTGACATTGATCTTACTCCACTAATACCACGCTAAATAAACAGATGCGCATCAATATAAATGAACATTTCCAAATCGACTTTGTATTAGAGTGTTTTAAATAGTAATGCTTCCAAAGCATTTCTCGGTGACAAGAAGTAATACGCGGGATCGAGGTTGCACAAGTGCATGACTTTATAACAAAACGTCTTTAACGACGTCATCGAGTCGCAACTCATCCGTACGCAAATACAGATCGCGATAGTCGCCAAAGACTTTTAAAACTGAACGCAGACCAGATGTTCGTGTACCAGTTGTCGTTGGCGGAAATATCTTCGCTCGACAGCGAGAAATGAAAAACGCCAATCGATGGCAAATAAGTTTCGGCAAAACTTGTCCCAATCGTACATATACTCGTATGAGTCAACTCCATTGAGAGTGATCAGGGCGAATAACGAGCTTTCAGTTTCGTCGAAAACTTCGAGGGGTGTGTATGTGCGCCTCCATATCGACGATAAATCTAAAATAGATGTTGACCTCTTGTAGCAGAACTACTAACGGGTTTGTCCATGCTGGAGTTAATGAACAGCAGCAGACCCAGCTGAAACGAGTATTTTTCCATGTTGCTAGAAAGAAATTTATTAATGCATTCGATGCCATTGCGATTCCATTCATTGTGATATGGCTATCATCCCCGAAAATTATGGAAACACGACTAAATTGCGTATTTTGTTTGGACTATTTCAACTGTAGGTTGCATGCGCTGTGTGATGTCCATCTTTACGTCTCAGTGATGTGACACTGATCACTCACTTTAAAACTTTCAGATCTATCGGCTCAAATGGACCATTACAGATTCAGCGATACAGGATTCGTACCAATGTCGCTAACAGCATTATTGACCATACACATTTATGCAGGAGATGAGTTTTTGTCGAATCCTTTTTGCTGTAACTTCTTGCGATATAATAGACACTTCAACCGAATCTTTATCATGATTCCACTTTGGAAACTCAGTTGCTCCATCAGATCTAACAACAGTGTAATAAACTTTGCAGGGATCGTATTTCTCAGCTCGTTATAGGTATCTACGTTGTATACCGGTAAATTACAATACATTCTCACATTCTTTACAATAGCTTTTCACCGATTCCTTCAGCGTAAAAGTCACGGTTGTCAAACATTTCTTGGGTATTTAATACACGCATGCAACGTCTGCCTATCAATGTCCTCTTCTCATATTTTCACTGCCTCGAAACCATTCGTAGAAAAATTCTTTTTTTTCCCTGTGTCACGTTTGCTGGTAATAATTCATGTATAATTGCCGTGGTCATGTGTTTGATGCCTAAACATTTCCGCGAGCTAGAGTTAAAAGCCACACGTAATTTGGCGGTAAAACTTAGAAACAAGTTCTAAGGAAAGACAAAGCTGAAGTCCCGATTCTCCAAGAGGTGGAGACGGAAGTGAGGCTAGCAGAGCAGTTGGAGTCGACCACAGTCTAGTCGGTTGAGAGAAGGTATATAGAAGGCAGTGGTGAATGAGGAAAAGGGGTCCAGGAGTAGAAAGTGGAGGAGTATAAAAAAGTTGAGGAGGAGAATGAATTTGGATGAAGTCGAAAGGAAGAAGAGAAGGACTTGGGAGAAATAGGGGAGAAGAATACACAGATCAGTAGAATACAAGGACAGGTGGAAATCTATCTCACACTAATCAAGTGATGCAATAGGCTATTACATGGTCGAACAGAAGGAGAGTACATGGAAAATTTGAATCGTTTGACAATTGAATTGTTATTAAACTGGTATTCTTTGAATTACACTGTTTTTGTAAATTCAGTCATTTAACAGGCGCTCGGGAGTTTACATTTATCTTTCAATAATTTAAATTCCAATGTTACATGTGAAAAAAATAATATAAAAAGCCTAACAAATAAACAATAAAATTAAATATACATAACATCTACGGATGGTAGAGTAAGAAAATAGTTTCCATTATTTTGGTGTTTGAGTTGTATTTATATATCTGGCGCTACGTTACAGAAAGTTAACAAAAAGAAACCATGCAGTTGTGAGGTTGCCATGTAAATTTGAAGTTGTGATGCGTATGTGTAGTTTTGATATTTGTGGTCATTGTTCAATAGAGAAAATTATTTATGGTTTGGATGCGTTGGATATTTAACTAGACAACAATTGTTGTCGAGAAGTCCTTGGAAATAATGGGAAAACTAATGACTCCTTGCCGGATTCACGCCAGGTTTGGAAAAGCGACCTCTTTGGAATATTACAGAAAATAATTTTTTTTTTTTAAAGTGTATTTGTCGCAAACGCGGCGAACCATTGTAATATTAAGAATGTGAATTCTAGTCTCTTCAAGACGTTCAAAGTAAAGAAAAGAAAATATAGCATACACACGATGGTCATGCTTATTTTTCTTGTTCCGGTCATCATTTAATACTTTTTCTAGCATAAACATTACTACTGTGGCTACAGCTATGATGAGTGGGGTGACATACATTTTTATTTGTTCGAATTCTTCTTGGCAAGCATGTTTCCTGGTAGTACCGTTTTCACATCCTTCTACGTTATTACTAGTCTCTGATGATATAAGAAACAAGCACGAGTTAGAATTATAAACTTTATTTCAACGCCATCAAGATTAAATACTGACATCGTCACGTGTTTAACAACAAGAGAAGGAAAAGAGAAATGTTCGAAAGTAGAAGAGGAAAAACTTTGACCAGTCAACAGAATTAGGAGAGTGAAAACAATACGTGTTTGTTACAAGTCATTTTGGCAGAGTTAAAATACTTAAGAAACAAATGTAATGTAATTCATTTGGAGTATACGCATTTGGTTATATGAACCCTTCGGTCAAGCAAATACCCGTGGCTTGTAACAGTAAAAAAAACTTCTTAAAAGAAACCTGAAAGAAAGTCTGTTTTGTTCTGCTATATAACTAAACTATTTCATTTACACAAAAAGCATCTGCGATGCTCAGTTGGACCACTGATTACAGAGATAAGTAGTTGTGGATCGTTTAAGTTAATATATAAAGGTTTAGGACGTCTTAAATACCCCCCCCCCCCCAAAAAAGAAGATAACAGACCAATCTTTTTTTAGACAAAGATTAGAGACCGCCCGTATTTTTTTTAACACTTATAATTAATTTACAGAACGTGCAAAGGTCATGTAGCACCCTAGTTGAACCAATGAAAACTTGTGCTGAATATTGAAATTCCCTATGTGTGTGTGTGTGTGTGTGTGTGTGTGTGTGTGTGCAGCAAAAGAATCATGATGGCTCATAATACTAATTTGATCCCTCATTAGAGAAGACTTCCATTGAGAGCGGTAATATCGATTTCGCACCATTGACAAATACTGGGAGTTATTTCGTGCACACAAAAATATTAGGATTATTCAAACATCATTAGTAGACAGTTTACAAATTTAAACTACAGGAAACATTAGCTCGTTGGAGCTATTTTATGGACTATAAACAATTAACTTCAACAGTCATTCATGCTTAATAATTATATATTTCTTTCTAGTTATAAAGTATGCGTCTTTGCCAACACTGCAATCTTCTCGCATTTTTAATTTGTTTTAATAAACCACGCAGGAAAATCGTTTTACGTAATAAGATTTAGTTCTCTCTCTCTCTCTCTTTCTCTCTCTCTCTCTCTCTCTCTCTCTCTCTCTCTCTCTCTCTCTCTCTCTCTCTCTCTCTCTTCAATTACAAGCAGCCTTTAAATACAGATACGTAATGACCATTCAATATACACTTATAACACCCCCTCTCCAATTTAGTGTTTGTTTCTGTTTGGTTTTTCTTTTCCTCTAAAATGACCCTGACTTTCCTGGAAAGGGCACCATAGCAAGAGTATCTGACTTTTTATTCAAAGTGTGAATAATACCTAATAAACATGCGCAAGAATAAAACAATGGTTAAAACTGAATTGACAAGTTAATGTGCGTGTGTGTAGTTTTTTTTTTTTTTTTTTTTTACGGGAAGGGGGTCCGGAAACCCATGATCCCCTTCCCCTCGATCCAGACCTGCATCATGTAGTGTTGAATTACACACCTGTTACAATAATGACTGCCCAATACATCATCAAGATACCATTTACATGCATACCAATTTCAAATACACAAGGATAAGCCTATGCTAAACATCCATTATCACACACAGAGGATATGTGTTAATACATGCAAAACATAGGGGAAATAAATTGCATCATCCAAAAGGGAGGAAAATTCATCCAAAACCACGAGTAACGGTCTCAAGTCAACTTTTAGGGGGAGTAAGTCCTACAAACATATATGCCGAAATTAGAAACTAACACGCTGAATGTGCAGCCGTTAAGGTAGCAGCAGTAACCCTTTTACATGTGTTTACATGCTGAGCATTTACATAATAAGCTCCGATAGCAAGTCTTTAAGAGAAATTTAACAAGTGTTAAAATCTGAGGGTTTTCGTATATTGTTGTAGATTTGTTTCTTTTACATAACTAAAACATTGTAACACCCATACATGTAGCCCCTACATGGACGTTCCTATGTTTGGAATTTCTAATGTTTACCTAAACGATTTAGAAGATGATGCCCACTGTGTGGAGGAAACTGACAACCAAACCAAGGTAAACAAAGGTATCATAACCTTCAACACCAAAGCATCAGCTGTGTAGACTTCAAATGTTGTCACCATCAGAAGAAGTTACTTGTCAAGTGTCACCGCCAAAGAAAATAAGAAGGGGCTATTCAAAGAGAGAAGCAGCAATGGTGAGTTTTTAATGACAAGTACCATATTATTATATCTATGATATTCAACAAATCAGTCACCACATCATTTCCATGTGTACCCTAAATCAGTGACCACATCATTTCCATGTGTACCCTGTAGAATGTTTTCATAATTTCCAAAATAATGCAGTAAACATCCAATCAATCAAGAACTGAGATATAAACATTTGATAAATATAATATAAACATTTGATAAATATTGTCACAATTTTCATGATGCCTTCAGTTTTGACCATTTGAATAGAGAAATCTTTCTGCTGGTTCATTTAGAAGGCCTACATATATATTTCATTGTCAGACTAATGTGTGCATCAGATTAAATAAAGATATTTATAAACATGATGAGGTTTATTCCCATCCCCTATTAATAAAAATCTACAAAACAAAATGGAATGTCGGTGGTTCTTCCCAGGGTTCTTCCTTCAACAGTTATACTGGCTGCCATGTATCGCCTATATTGTGCTGAAAATTGGCGTTAAACACTAGAACAACAACAACCAAATGGAGTAGTAATTTTACAATATTGTATACCTCAAAATTATCTTTGTAATGGAAACAACATTTAAACTCCCAATGTAGATGACAGTACATTTTAAAAAAAAAAAACATGATATTTGGTATGCAAAAGCACATTGGGGTCTTATGGAGTACATATAGACATGTGACTCACTAACTTTATTGGTCTAGTAATTTATTGAATTTAGATATATTTTTGTTAGTGCTCATTTTAATTTTCATGTAAGATAGCATAAAACCAAGCTAAGATGAATATATTTTATAACTTATAGGATCTAAAGTATTTTAAAAGCTTGAAGAGATTGTGACCAGCAGGCAAATGAGAAAAGTTGTGCCAATGCTGTCATCAAGACAACAAACTTCAGCACTGGAGGGATACCACTCTGTAATCAATCATTTTGCACCAAAGATGATTGGTTTCTCTTATCATGGAGTGCTTTCAAGGTAAATATTATATTATTGCACACACAAAAATACTGTTTCAGGTTTTGCAGTGTTTTATATATATTCCAATATATTCATCTTCAAATTAAATCATAGATATCAAGATCTGATTTTTTGATATCCTGCAATGTAACATTGTATAACAGTTTTTAGTGTTTTGGAATGTTTGCAAATAAAGTATTTGGTTTTTGATAGAATTATGTATTGTATTTTACATCTTTATTTACTGTGAAATAGGCTTTGGCTAGCTGCATTGCATTTTAATGAAAATAGCCAAAGAGAGCAAGCGAGCACTAAGAATAGGATGGCCAGATATAAAATAGTGTATTCAAAGTACAAGAATGGAGAATACACTGTCAGGAAAATCCTAGTTGACTCAACATATAGTAAAAATATGCATTAGTAAGTAATGAACAGAAAGGAATATATCACTTAGAGATATAAATACTGTTGTACCAAGTGTAAGTACCTATATTATTTTTTATGTATTAAATTCAAACAGTAAAGGCAAAATATTTGTTAAAGTTGACACTCCTTTAATTTTAAAGATCAAGATTTCACCCTATGGTAAAATAAAAAAATATGCAAACAATTGTAAAGACAAATATTTTTAATTCATGTATTAACTTCAACACAAAGTTGCAGTTCTTGCTTTGTACAATACAATGCATATTAAATTTTCTTTAATTTACAGATTATGTTGAAAGTATGATGAAAACAGCATTCAGAAATTGGACAGGTAAATGATGAAGGAGTCAAACTTTGGGTAGATGTACCACCACCTATGTGTAGTCTGTATGAGAAGCCTGATAAGGATATTGCTACTCAAAATCATCTTAGAAGGTTTAATCGCTGTCAACCTCATGAAAGCATGTGTAGTTCAGGTTTTGATCAGGAAAGGCAGTGCAGATCCTCTGAACAGCACATGATGGAATGATGACCCTCACTTCCTTGCCCAAGAAGTGCCAACATCACCGAACAAATTGACTATATGCTGTATACAGATGTCTTCTGAAATGATAATTTGAAAACTAAGTTGAGATAAACTATGCTTTGTGCATTAGATAAAATTAGGAAATCAAGAGTTTTAGTAGATATTGTTATTGGTCCATTGTGATTTATCGTTTATCGTTAGTTTTTGTACCAATAAAGTTATACGATTCCAAAATAATAATCTGTGCATATATATATATATATATATATATATATATATATATATATGTGTATATATATATATATATATATATATATATATATATATATATGTATATATATATGTATGTATATATATATATATATATATATATATATGTATATATATATGTATGTATATATATATATATATATATGTGTGTGTATGTATATATATATATATATATATATATATATATATATATATATATATATATATATATATATATATTTTCTGACACAATAACTGAAATAAAACAATATTTGAACATGTATATGTGGTTGTTTTTTTTGGGAATGACTTATCAGTATCACTGTGGTATAAAGGTTAGACAGTGTAGGCCTCAAAAAGAGGGGTTCAATCAATGAAGGTGGCATAAAATGACTGGAAAAAGTGGTTTGTTTATTTTCTGTATTAATAATCCCAATACTGTGCTGTCATGCATAGATCATGAAAACAAAAGAACATGAAAAATTACTCACACATTTTACTTACTCATTTCCTTGTTCTGGACATTCTTCAAATTGTTGTCTATACTGGTAGTATACGACTATTAAAGCATGGATGTCGAGGCAAACTGGACTGAATAATGGATGTTGTGTTATACATTGTATGCCTGGTATTCATTGCAGACACTTTTGGCCTTCTCTATGTCACAACAATATACACATTCCCTTGCTGTGGGCATTACTAAACAATGTCCACAATTACACCTAAAATAAGAGTTTTCTTTAATGCATTGTGCTGTGCTTATCAAATTTATTCCTATATTTATGAACACATCAACATCACAGTACAATGACGCAAACTGACTAATGTCAGGAACAGGTAAAACATTTAGTACAGCCCTGTGAAATTAAATTAGAGATGAAAGAAAATAGAAGTTGCAAGTAGATGACTACCACAAAAAAAGGGTTTATTTCATTGTTTATAACATACACTATTCGCATACATAAAAGAAAATAGAAATTTTAACTTAAAATACAGTGTACAAAATATGAATTCAATTTTGCTATCATGTATCAGTAAATATCATGCCTATTTCAACAGTTGTGCAAAAGAGGGCGTCCTCTCCTTGGAATCTTAAGTACTTCTAAATCGTACCAATTTTTCATAGGTTTTCGAAGCTTAGAACTGTTATCCAATGTACCTTTTACTTATCAACGTATAAATACGTCTCTGCCCATGAAATGTAATACACTTTTACATCCTTTATTACAGGTGAGAAACATTCTTTTGTAAACGAATATGATACTGTGGAACACTACTGCAAATATCGTCGGATACATATATTTCTCGTAACTTAGGCCGTAGACATATTCAGAAAACAATTTCCATGAACTGTCCGTCAATCTATCTCGTCTTTCTTCTTCGTAATCTTCATCTGCAGCTTCGGATTCGTCGGTATTGGAAACATAGGGTTCAAACCCGTTCGGATTAATTTGGGTGCCGGCAGCCGCTTGTACATCATTATCATAATATTCTGAGCTTATAAAATAACCATCTTCGAATGGCTAAGACCCGCAGGACAGTGACAATTCACTTCCTTCAAAATAGCAACTTTCTTGTTGAGTTTCTTAAGACTTTTTCATTATGTGACGATACCGACTCAGCCATTGTTTACAACAAGTGTTCATAATGTGACGTCATGCTTTTTTTCACTAAATACCGGAAGTGGTCGGCAGTTGCGTTCGGTTATTATCGTAAACAGGCGCAAATGCGATATTAGATCGGCTCCCATGCAGTTATTGCTTAAAATTTTTCAATCGTATTTTTTACATTCGTATTTTGAATATATATTCTCATTAACCAAGAAATAAACTGAATAAGAGCAGCAGAGGGGGTGAATCGGACAAGTTTTTAGAAGCGTCTATTTGGCAAACCAAGGCTTCCTCGTAAATGCTTTATAGAGGCTAATTTGGCAAATCAGAATAAAAAAAAAAGACGCCATAGTCGTTGTCGCACCCCCTCTGCTGCTATGGGGTTAACATCAACAATTTACGATGAAAATCATTTAAGATGAAAGTTCTTTAGGACTTTACAAACAGACTAATTTGTAAAACCTCACGTTGTAAATCAATTAGATTATTGGACTGGTCAGTGAGTTTAAAATTAATTCTCGTTAATGAATCATTATGACATCGCATATAGACTGGATTAATTGGAGACTCAATGATTAGAAATCCGGGTGGAGCTGTTGTTGCAAATAAATATAAAATATATCCCTGCTGAGCTTGATTTGATCGCTCGAGATTTATTTGATAGCTGTCTTCGATAACATCACATACTAAATTCAATGCAATCACGGTAGATATATTGACGTTGAATGGAGCGATATGCCTGCCGCCTCCGTCTGGGTCATTATTATGTCTGAGGATTGTTGATGTTTTTGGTTGTAATTGTGACATTTTTAACCATGCGTCATGAATCTTTTTAAATTTTTCATCGATGGTGTCATTAAGTTTTTTCTTTAGTGTTGCTGCATCGATGGTGTATCCAGAAAGTCTAAATTGAGATATATTATCTTCTCTCAACGAAAAGTCAGTTCAAATTCGTTGTCGTGGTTCTCCTGTGCTGTCAATCACCATTTTGAATGTTACGTTATGAATATAGTCTAAGTTGAATATAATCTGATTTAATATTTTTATATGTTTGATAATATTATATTCAACTTCTTTGTTCCCGGGAATATAAACATCAAATTCATCATTTAGACTACTAAATTGTTTGTTAAACACTTCATATATAATATTTAAATAATCTGTAAAATGGCCATCATTCATTGAACTAACATTTTGTTTATTACCTTGTTCATCTATATTAAAAAAAACTACCAATGAATCAGATGTTTGCCAGCATAGAGATTAATTTGTATTTCTTTTCCATTGGAGGTTTTCCATTTATCTATATGACCCATTATGTTCCGTTGCTACTTAATCCTTCGGTTGGTGTATTATCCACGGGGTATGATCGTTCATCTGTGGG
Organism: Unio delphinus; assembly: GCA_029339505.1. Taxonomy (NCBI): domain Eukaryota; kingdom Metazoa; phylum Mollusca; class Bivalvia; order Unionida; family Unionidae; genus Unio; species Unio delphinus. The sequence continues at coordinate 12,466,830 of JAQISU010000034.1, forward strand.
AAAATCAGATTTTTGTGGTTCTGGTGATATATTAACGGTTTCTTGTCCAGGTGGTATTTCAGGCCATCCTAGCACAGTTCTAATAGTACTCTGATAAATATCTACTACATACCCGGGTGAGTTTATCTCAATGGCAGATGATAATGTTGGCTCATGAACCGTTATAGCGATTTTCGATTCTTTTCCAGTAATGGATTTTATTCTACGCTGTAATTCAGCATTGATTTGTTCGATTTGTTAGGACCCAGATGGTATCGAAACAACATTCCAGTCTGGAGTCCCGTCTTCTTTATTGTTATTCGCAAAAACCAGGGAATTATTCGGTTGTTGACCACCAAATGCTACCGACCTAATATTTGTCCAACCGTGATACACTCATAGTTTTTCTAACGCTATCTCCTTCACGGGAATCGGAGTACGGAAATTCACACTGAATTCAGGATTGGTTGATGTTATTGAGATCATGCTTGTTTTCACCGGGTTGGTATTTTCCGCTTTTCGTTGAAGTAGTTCTTGCAATGTTGCCATTGTTATTATACTCATGTTGTCGCTCTAAGTTTGACATCGCGGAATCATAAACACGAACCATTGCTCAGAACTCACTATCTGATATTAATGTATCATCGAGTGACGACGATATCATCGAGGATAATTGCGAGTATGCGGTTGATACAACATGAAATTTGATTACGTAATCTTGCAGTTGCGCTGGCTACACGATGATATTTTTTTTTGTTATTATCGAGATTATTCCTGCGATTGTTGTCGCCGCTGATATACAACTTGGAACAGCTACCGGAACAATCATTGTCACCGAGGAGAGTATAATACCGGCTCCGGTGATTACACCACTCACCGAGTACACGGTAACATCAACTGCGGTGATTCTTCGTCGATATTTTTTTTTGTTTGGTACTCCTCAGTGAGGGTTTTGAGTTTAGTTTGAAATTCTGTGACTTGATCATAGTGGTATTGAGATACCGAAGGTATCGTCGGTGATGAAATCATTAGTGATGACATTTTATTTATTACAACAGATTTCAATTGATACGCTAGCGGTTTAATTGTTTACTTAAATCCGCTACGAATTCCACATACATGTTACTGAAACCCTAGCCAAATTATTATCAGTGGATACTATCGTGAACTGTTCAGTTGTATCCTTGTCGATGATCGTTGATATCATATTGTTGACCCCAGATGAACTCGTTGATGAAATATTAAATTGAGTCGGTGTCACTAGTGTTAATCGATAAATACCTTTGACGGCCGCGGTGATATTTAAAATATTATTTAGTGGTGTCCACAAAAATGATCCGTATTGAATCGTGTAAACTACGTTTTTGGTTCTCTCATGAGGAATTTTTGTTTTTCAAGTATTTTTATCATCTTCGGCATATCATCCCTCATGATATCGTTGGTTGTTTTAATATAAACGTTGATAGCTTATATTCGCTGATTAATCGCTGTTATTTCATTGAGTTTTGTGATAATATCATCGAGATCCATTTTTATATTATCGGGTTTCACGTTTTTACCAATAAATTCATCGACGGCGTCATCATTCTTTTTAAACTTTTTACGTAGATTACCAAATTGAACTACATGAGTGTCATACCCGGATCGCAATTTTGCTAAATTATCGATAGCGGTTTTTACGTGTATGATATGCAACTCGGGTTGCGAACGTGGAACACCGAAGAAATTATTTATTGGGGTTTCGATGTTATCAATTATACTCTGTTGTAATCGACCAAAATTAATTATATGATCGTTGTATTCTGATTGTAGTTTTGGTTGGGTATCCACAATAGTTGAAACAAGTACACCTGGTTTGAGTTTACCCTGATCGGAAAATACCGCGATAGCATTTTCCGTTACACCGCGTTGTTTAACTAAAATATCATTAAAGGAAACATTACTCGTTTTCAATTTACCCTGACTATCTTGAAATACAACTATTTCATTGGGATCAACACTTGCTAAGTTCAACATCTCAGCTATTTCATCTTCAATTATTTTTTTTATATCACCGGTTGCAAATATTCCGCAGTGCCATCGGCACCGGGTTTTTTCAACATTGATAGAGATCTCCCCCAAATATCGATCATATTGTTTTATATAATTTCTCTCTAAAAAGCGACTACTAGTATATTCATTTACGATCCGATGAGGTGGTTTTCTCGATGATGAAATAGCGTCAAGGACATTTAATACTTCTATGCCGCATATTGGTGGGTCATTCATTTGTTGTGTTGGTAACGTAGAATACCAGATAGGAGTTTTTAAGTGGTTTATATAACGCGTAAATTCTTTAGGCGGCGCTAATCCTTATGAATCGAAATAAACAATTGTACGCGGATCAATCGCGTATGCAACCCAGTGAGTTCCGGGTCCGGTGCTGTTATCAAGATTAATGATACCGGTTTCAGCGTTGTTTGGTTGTGCCGGCATTTGATCTTTCATAAAGACACCTCTGAAGTTTTTTATCCTAGGTTTTTTTTTTAGCAGCATCGAGTAAATCAAAATTTGACATGGGAACTATTATTGTTAGTAAACTGTTCCAAGTCTCAGGCCTTTTCCGCTGTACCATGAATACGGGGTTCCTGGTAATCTTAGACCCTTTCCCTTTTTTTGTATCTCCGCCCTTTCTTTTTGTTCATATGATTGAGCAATACTGTTGTTACATCCATTGGATTTAAATTATTTTTTTTTAATTGTCAGATCCAAATTTGTCATTTTTGGTTTTAAAATTCATTAATTGGGAGATTATTCTAGAAAAATCTCTATGACCATACTTTATCTGTAAACATGTTTTTAACCTTGGCTTGTTGACCTAATTTCTGACCCTGCTTCAGACCAGTGTCAACAAGCTTCTAAAATGATTGGCTAAATTTAGGGACATCTTTTTATTTTTAGTTCTTGGGGGTAAGAAGTGACTGATTTTCTTATCTGGATCTTTCCTTGTGTACGTGTTTAAATGATCGTTTGAATGATCGTACGTTTGTTCAATGACCTTCTATGAACTTCCATAAAATCACGTGATCACATGTTTACGTAAAAAAACAGGTATTTAAATTATTGTTTGGGATAGAACAATTCAGTAGATGTTGGTTTTTTATATTATTAAGTTGAGTTTTCTGTTTGTGTTTTAATTGCCTTGTACTGGAAATTGTGTCATTTCGTTGTAGCAAGAGAAATTATTCCGTTTATCTGGAAAAGGACGTGTTCATGATTTTCATTTGGATTATTTTAAAAACAAGAATTACATCAGCCATTTTGGATTACATCGTCAAGATTCGAACCTGGAACTATTAGAACATTTATTTATCAGGACTCTTGCAATTCCATTAGTGGATTATTTTTTTTTTTTTATATTGGATTAATGTTGTGCGTCTGATGTTTAACGGAAGTTTTCATACTAACAATACACCATATTGCACACAATTTGGGCAAGTCTTTTTCCCGCAAATAGAGTGACGTCATTGCTCCTATTTGGTTACTCCCGGATACTTCCGACAATTACGGTAAGGTTAAGGTTGACTTCCAGAAAGATGGCCACCATCGCTTAACTGCTCGAGATAGGCTCTTCCGATTTTGTGCTATATTTATGATATTTGTGCTTGTTCTCTATCATCGTCTACATTACTGTGTTTCATCATGCACTGGCTGTTCCGTTCGTATGTGTTAATTCATCTCCTTGTTTTGGAAACGAGAACAATTAGAATTTTTCTCAGCTGTTTTGTCCTAATGTTAAGACGTCAATTGTTTTTTTAATAAACCGCCGTCACGTAACCGCTTACAATACGACGGACCCTCATTAATTGGATTAAACGACCACACCTTGGTTCTAGATACTACATTGTGCTCAAGACTAAACGAACTGGGAATACATTCATCATTTCTTATATGTAAAAGGAAGCGAGAAAATAAACGTTCTTTCAAAGCTGGCCGGCGTAGAACAGGAAGAAGAATTCCAATTATCTCCCTTTCGCCCGTACGGATAAACAACTTAAAAATTCCGCCATTAATTTTAATAACCTGGTTCAAATTCCTCTTAAATCGTCAACCGTTGTGTCAACTGCCCCAGGGATACCACTACGTATTGCATTATTCAACGCTGAATCAGTAGGATCACCGGAAAAGCGCACAGAAATTGTTAATTTATTAACGACCAGAATATTGACGTCTTCTTCCTGACAGAAACTTGGTTACATTCCGCAGGTGATGAATCTAAGTGTGCGGATTTAACACCCAGCGATTACTCCATCAAGTCGTTCCCCCGCAGCTCTCGCGGAGGTGAAATTGATGTAATTACAAAGAATTCCATGATCAAATGCCTTAAGTACAACACAACCTTCAATTTATGCCACACATCGTTTGAACTAGTCCAAACAACGCTCACACTGGAACAAATGTCAGTCCATTTTTTCTGTCTCCACCATCCTCCTCCTAGTAGAAAAAACAAGCTGACTGAATCTCTCTTTTTGGAGCAGTTTCCAAATCTTCTAAAGTATGGAAATTCGATAGGTGGCAACCTAATTATTCTTGGAGATTTCAACTTTCACGTTGACAGTCCTGGTAAATCATACATGTCAAAACTCCTAGATTCCATTCATGTTTTCTATCTTAAACAGTCAGTTAACCAACCTACCCATAAACTTGGTCACATTTTAGACTGGTTTCTTTATAGACCTGATGATAATATTCTGCAATCCACCCTTGTATCCCACGAACATGCATCGGATCATCTCTGCATTGTATGCCATCTCGACGTATCAGTCCCTAACCCTCCACCTCTATTTGCTACTAAGAGAAACCTTCGTATGATAAATAGAACCAAATTCATGCATGACATCCAAGAAAACCTAACAACTTTCTTACATCCAACAGCGGAACAACTTGATAACTGCCTGCGTTCATTGCTTGAAAAACATGCCCCAGCCACCAAATGCAGAATATCAATAAAAAAAAGTGTGCTCCATGGTATAGCAGTGTTAGGGACCAGTTTCGCACTGCTAAACGACATCGCCGAAAAGCAGAGAGGCTTTGGCTTTCCACCAGACTCACTATTCATAAACAAATCTACGAAGCCACTAAGAAGAACGTCACTAACTGATGTTATTAATACCCTTCTCTCATCAGGGGAATTCCCATCATTATTCAAAACTGCCATCGTAAAGCCACTGCTAAAGAAACCAACACTAGACCATAATGATTGAAAGAACTACCGCCCAGTTTCTAATCTCCCATTCATATAAAAAATCTTAGAAAAGGAATTTCTAACTCAACTTGTATCTCATTTGAATTCAAACAGTCTTTTTAGCAATGCACAGTCTGCATATCGCTCTTGCCACAGTACGGAAAGTACTCTTCTGAAAGTATTTAGTGACATTCTCTCTGCTTTGGATAGTGGAAAGATTATAGTCCTCACTCTCCTGGATTTATCTGCAGCATTTGACACAAATGGACCATGATATATTACTTCACCGTCTTCAGCATGTATTTGGCATTCAGAATACAGCCTTACAGTAGTTCAAGTCCAACTTAGTCAACAGGACACAAATTATATCTGCAAATGGAATACACTCCAGCCCAGTCGACGTATGTTGTGGTGTTCTACAGGGATCTGTTCTTGGACCTGTTCTCTTCATTCTGTATACTCAGCCACTCTCAAGTGTCATAGATCATCACCCAGTGTCGCACCAATTGTATGCTGATGACACCCAAATATACAAGTCTAGCTACCCAACTGAAGTTGATGCTACCATCAATGGAGTAGAGAAGTGCATTTCTGATGTGTAATTATGGATGACATGTAACAAGCTACAGATGAAATTCATGAATGATGATAAAACTGAGGCTATTCTGATCACAACACAAAAACTTTCTTATTCACATCCTTTACCTGAGACAATAAATATCAGCAACACCAACATTAAATTCTCAGTCAGCACGGAACCTAGGCGTTACTCTAGACAGTACTCTCACATTGCACCAACATGTCATGAACATATGCAAGGCTGCATATCTTGAATTGAGACGCATCAGTTCCATTAGTAAATATCTTTCAGTTGATACCACTAAAACACTTGTGTGTTCATTAGTACTTTCAAGACTATCTATCTATCCCTTAGTCTTGCCGACCGTTGGGGGAACCACTGATGACCTGACAACCAGCTTCCTCCATTCCAATCTGTTCTCTGATACTCTCACTTTCAAGACTGGACTATTGTAACTCAATTCTGTCTGGTTCGTCACAATATTTATCCAGAAACTTCAAAAAGTTCAAAACACAGCTGCACGGATCATCTTTAGAGTACCTCGATCAGAGCACACCTCACCACTGCTCTGTACCCTACATTGGCTATCAATTCGATACAGAATCAAACACAAAATTTGTTCTCTGTGCTATGTTTCAATGACAGACTCCAGTCCAACATACCTATCCAGCCTCACTCATGTGTATACACCAGCTAAGTCCTTATGCTTTTCTTCTGATAATCGTATACTCATTGTTCCCAAGGTGAAAACAAAGTCATATGGAAAACGTTCGTTTGCACACCAGGACCCGGCGACGTGGAACGAATTGCTCATTGAAATTAGACACAGTGGTCCCTTTTAAGAGTGCTCTTAAGACTGACCTGTTTCGACTGTATTACAAACTTAGCGACCTAATTATGTTTTGTTATCTTATATGTTTTCAGCATGTTTTCCAATTTCATTATTTTTGTCATTTGTTGTTCTGTAGTGTAGTCATATCATTATTAGTGGTGTAAAGCGCTTAGAGCTTCGAAAGATTAGGCGCTATACAAAGTCCTCATTATTATTATTATTATTATTATTATTATTATTATTATTATTATTATTATTATTAAGAGTTATATCCCTTTGCCACCTATTAAAATCTACCTTCTATGTACATACATGCGTATTTATGTATCTACCCCTTTGCTGAAAATAGACTTGTCCAGGAACTGGAAATTGATATCGAGGATGGCTATGGTTGTAATGAAAACTTCCGTTAAGCATCAGACGCGCAGACGATAAAGGTGTTATGGACACCCTGGTCGTAATCGGGTTTATGCTTTTGTTACTGAAATCGGCAGGGGGTACAAACAAAGGGGGATGTAGACAAAGACTATAGTTGAAAGTGATGTACATTTGCTACGTACAGCCTTTTCTTTGCCGTAAAATAGCCTGACAGTGCTGATGCGCCGTAAAAAATAAAACCATTTAGTCAATCAATGTATTTGGACGAAACATCCCAACCGAAATGGTTTTGGTCGAAATGAGATGGAGACTTTAGAAAATAACTATTGACAGCAAACTGACATCGATCGGAACACGATTCTTTCATTTCCATCAGATAGTGACGGTCTCTCTAAAAACCCCAAGACACCCCAAGACACCACATTTTTTTTTATTATATTCGCACCAAATCTTGCAACAAAAAAAAACGTACCAAGAAGCAGGGTAAAATAAAGAAAACACATACGGACATTGTTACTATCAATGATTGATAGTATTGGTTGATGGCCCTATTTCCGATAATCTACGGAAACTAACTCTTTTGCAACAAATCTCTTTGGAAAAATATAATAAACATAATTTTCTCATTTAATGGTAATATACGATACTTCACTCATTTAGTTTGTTATAAACTTTTATATGCTTTTTTTCTTCAAAATAACATTTCAGTGTTTCAATAAAGAAAATATGAAGTTAACTTTTTCATTATCAACACTATCAAACAATAACGAATATAGTTTGATTACAGAGTTCTCAAGGAAAACTTATTTTCTTCGCATTATATTTACTAAACAATTTGCTTATGCTCTAGCTGAAATTAGAAAAATATGTGTATTCGTTCCATTAATCAAGGTTTACGTGGTAAAGACCAAAATTACTGTGCAATAAATAACACTGTATTAAGTCACGGCTAATATATATATATATATATATATATATATATATATATATATATATATATATATATATATATATATATATATACACACACACACACACACACACACACACACACACACACAGGCTTGATTGGGACTTTTAGCCCTTCGGGGTGCCGGTGGTTTGGTTGACAGCGATCATATTTAAAATCAGCCTCTTTCGATGTGTATTAAAATATTTAAATTAATGTGCTCAAGAAAATAAATTTAGAGAACAATAACAATAAGGCCCACTTAACATCAAATGTATTTATCGACTTTTATTTAATGAACCTAAAACTTACTCAATTATTTGACTTAGTCAAAAAAACTCTTAAGGTATTGCAATTTTTTTGTATTAAACAAGTTTTAAAATGTTTCCAAAAAAAAGCAAAATAGTTGCTACCTACCGGAAGAGCTGCGTTTTTCTAGTGCGGTTCCTGTCGTTTAAACTGTACGTCTAACTGCATTCATTGTGACTCTTGCCGTCAATGGAATCATTCAAACTGTGAACAGTTGTCTCTGGAGGAATTTGTATTTTTTGCTGAACATTTGGATGTCCCATATGTGTGCAACAAATGTTTTGCCTTAGAGATCAGCACAAAACTTACAACTACAACGCCTTAGAGATCAGCACAAAACTTACAACTACAACGAAGGATTAAATCGCTTGGCACAGGTAACTTTCATACATTTTTATTTAGTCCTGTTGTAAAATGTGCACAGGTAACTTTCATACATTTTTATTTAGTCCTGTTGTAAAATGTATATGTATATGCATGCAATTATGAATTTAAGTTTTATATTTTCTCAGTAATGCGTGTAGGAAGCGCCAATTTACGCATAACTTAACAAGAAAGGATGTATCAATGTTTATGTATTGTTTTCTTTAATGCGCTTGTTCAATCTTTTGCTAATTTTGTTTTGCATTTATGTCATTTGTAATGATAGTATTGCATGCATAGACCATTGATTTTTTTTGGTTGGGTGGGTGGGTGGAGGGAGCACCAGACATACCACCCACTTAACCATAAGAAAGTGTTTAGGTCTCCTCTCTATTATTTACTGCATAACCTAAAGAGATTATAATTTGAATACCTTATATGTATGTGTTATTTCGGAACTACGATGCAAAAATCACCCACAAAATGCCAAAAAGGCTGAATCAAAACGTATACATCAGCCCTTGAAGTGCGCTCTTACGAACAGCCTTGGTTGCTAACTGTTTTCGTGTAGCCTTTTCTGATACCCGTAAACTCTCTCAAGCACATTAGTTAGCTAGTTTGAGTTTTGGGCAACACCCTTGTTATTCGAAATTAAAATACTTATGTTATGTTGCTAAAGTGTATTTTTAAATATTTTATTAAAGTTGTATTTTAAATTGTTGGTCATTTTGATTGTTAAGTGTGTTAATTTGTAGTAAAGTTATTTCTATGTCGTGGCGTACTGTTGTTTTGACTGGTAGCAAATTCTGCTGTGAACTCAAGATGGGTTACATTATGTTGTATTCGTTTGGTTGTTTATGCTAAGATTGATGTCCTTAATTAGTTTGTAGTCTATGCTAACGCATACGTTAATATGTGAGTTTTGTACAATGTTATGACTCTGTCTCAGCTAACGGTACTTGGTGTCTCACTGTAAAACCCGCCGAACCAGATCTGCCCAGTTTCTGTTAATACTGTTGAGGCAAATCGAATTACGGTACATGTCTTTTCCCACACTGCATTATTAGTGTATATTAATTACATAATCCTTAGTAATGTTTCAATCATTGTGTATTAATTGTTATCTTCATTTAAGTCCTTCTTTGTAGTCTATTATGACAAATCGAAAAGCATCTTTCCTAGTCATTATTGTATATTTCCTGGTCATTATTATATTTTTCCACAGTTTAAATCATAATAATAATCCAAGTTATGTATTTCTATTATTCCTATTTATAATCCTGTTGAGTTTTTGGTTTTTATCTAAGCGTAATATACGTATATTGCGAAGTTCATATTCATTCTGTTATAAAGTTCCGAGTTTGTACTCCGCTATAACGTTCATATTCTTGTTATTTTCGATTATAGTCCAGAATTCATACACATAGTCCGTGATATATTTTCAATGTTCTTAATCCATTTTTACGAAAGGTGCCACTCTTGGCGTAGTCTGTGTTTAATCCTTATAATATTCAATGTTTACAATCCTGTTATGTTTGTGTTAAAGTGCCACTAGTTACGTACTCCATGTTTAATCCAAAATTCTTAGTCGTAGTCCATTATAAAATTCAAAGTTCGTAATCCATTAGCGCGAAAAGGTGCCACTCCTTTTCTGTAGTTTCTACTGATTTAAGCAACTGTTTGATATATATATATATATATATATATATATATATATATATATATATATATATATATATATATATATATATATATATATATATATATATATATATTACATTTTTATGTTTCTAGAGATTATATCATAAATCATGTTTCAATATTTGGAAAATAAAGCTAAACGACATAAATATGTAAGTTGTGTATGTCATATACAACACGTAGCTCGAAAAATGTTTAAATCCAACAATTAGACTCAATGAAATATGTAATAGGATGCTCTCATTAACAATCTTAGTAAACATTTCTTAGCGTCTGGGTCATGGTTATTGCTATTCTCCCATAAAAAAAAATACATTGCCTGCATGATGTTTACTCAATCCTTATACTAATTTTATAACAAATGCATCAGTACATTTATATTTTTTTAATCTGTATTTTAGGTAAATAAAATTGCAATTTTAAATTTTGAAAAACTTTCGTTTTTGCTTTATTTTGATGATAATGTTAAGACTTAGAATTGTTCAACAGCAACACCATTATGATGTATACAATTGGTGTTTCGTTTACATCAATGTTTATCAGACATGCATCAACGCACCTGGGAATAATGAGAAATATACTATTTTAAACAAGAATAAATATACTGGGTAGAGTCAGCCACTGACCGAATCAGCCAGCATTCGCCTATAGTGACTATTGTCTGAAGATAAATCAATTACAAATTAATTGACCAATGCAATATTTATCACATGTATGCCGATATTTTAATCTGTTTCTCTTTTATACAGTGGACATCGCTTCACGGCTTAAAGAGTCTTCAGTATGCTGCAAAACGTGAATCAGTCATTATAAATCCCCCCAGTTACTACAGCCAATCGTTAATCCAGCCTTCGTTTGTAGAAATCAAAAGGAATGCACAAGACATCATGGAAAAAAGCAAATTAGGCTCGATCGGCATCCCATGAATGACCACAGGAAATGGCAAATGGCAAATGTTTAATGCTATGTCGATTGCGCATACTGTGGTGGAAATTTATCAACGGAACTTCGGCTAAGAACGTCCATAGAAATGTCACTCAATTCCGATACATACCCTTCAAGACCTGATTTCGACCAGCTTATGGACTACTCACCTTCATTTGAAGAGTCACTCATTTCGTGCTGCAATGACGGCGAATATTCCTCGATATGGACAGTTATGGCTCTATCAACAATAATTGGTTTGCCAATACAGACACTATATCATGCAATGAATGGACCGCTTGACAAGGCACCTGAGGTACTGACGAAACTCTTCTCGCCCGATACTAACAAAGAACCCCTTACTATATTATGGAGTAGAATGGGACCCGGCCAAAGGCCCATGTGGACAGCTAACCATTTTGTCCCTGTGTTCAGGCATGATACCACTGAAGATCGGGCTGAAAATACTAACAATTCATGCCAAATGATACAAGCACACCAGTTACCGATCGGAAAACGAAGGCAACATTTCTCATAAAAGATAACATGGGTCTCGAATTCATGGTCACAAATATCAGCAGATCCAATCTAGATGATGATAACAACACTGAATCCGTTTTGTACACACCAGGCATCAAAACTGTAGTCAAGCAGCCAACAGGAAAATATGAAAACTCCGGTTGTCACAAATTCGTGATTGAAGAAAATGGAAGCGATACACAGATTGTTTTAGATGAGACTACATATGAAGACCATTTACCTTGTCCCGACAATGTCCGACCATTACCTTAAGGCAAATTGGATTCGTCTGACGCAGCTTACCATTTAATCCTTAAAAAAGAAAATGTACATACAGATGTTCCTGCAGGAGACAAATCCATCTGCTTCCTATTGGTTGAAAACAGCATGAACATTAACAGAATAACGGCAAGAAAAAAATGTGAATTTTTTTATGACTGTGGGATTTGGGACTTTACAAAAGGCAATACCGTCAAATCAACGTTTGTAATTGAAAATGGATACTTTAGAAATGTAGAAGTTAAGAATAACAAATGCTGCATTAAACGTAAAATAAAGGGCCAAGTAACTTGGGAAGAGCTAATTCCTCAACCAGATGAAGAAAATGTAGTTATTTTGAGCAGATATTATGCTACACTTAAAGGCGACCCTGATTTTAAAAAAAGAGTATCTTATTTTGTCAAAAAGAACGACTCCCGAATCAGCAGCATCGCTCTTTATGAATACCAAGGCATTCATAAACAAGTCGCATCATCACATGGTAATAGGCGAGGAGAAAAACATTTCGCAAGAACTCACCCTAGGACTTATTACAAAATAAAGGAAAAGATGAAGGAACAGATACCAAGAGACATATATCGTGAATTGAAGAAAGACGACTCATTGACTGGCGCTCGTGACACTAGAGTAATAAGCAACTTCAAATACAATGAAAATATGAAGTCTGCAAACAAACGACGTAACCAAACCAACGTTGCCGACGATATGTTAGAGGTCCTTGGAATGATAAATAAACATCCGTTTGTGCAAACAATAATACATAACAAAGAGCAGGTACCATCCATCATTTGCTATACGCCAGACCAAATTACTGACATGTATCACTTCTTGACGTATGGTAATAAACAACCAGTTGGTATAGATAGAACATTTAATCAAGGAAACTTTTACGTAACCACGTTGGTATACAAAAATCAAAGAGTTGTCCGAAACAGTACAAACGAACATCCAATTTTTATTGGCCCTGTCCTTGTGCATAAAGACGCTTCTTACAGAACTTACAAGAGTTTTCTGGAACATATTGCTACAGAACTAGACAGAGATGTTGAATCTGTGGAAGTACGAGTGTCGGAAAAAAATGGAATTTGGAAGTGATGACGAGAAGGCCATAATAAAGGCAATAGAACATGTATTCCCCTCAGCTACACGCTATCTTTGCACTAAGCATCTTAAGGATAATGTGAGGCACTATCTTCAAAATAAAATAGGGATTGTAAAGGAGGAACGTGATATAATAATGGCTAAAATATTTGGTACCGGTGGCATCACAAACGCAAATACTACAATAGATTTTGAAAGCCGCTCAGAACATCTGGAAATTATCATCAACGAACGGCATCCGACATTTGCGCCATACTTTATCAGCAACTTAAAACCGAGACTTAAGAAATTCGTTTTCGAACCTAGCCGCAAAAATACTGAAAGCGTGAACTGGACTAATAATAATACAGAGTCCATCAATAATATTCTAAAACTCTCTGTTGACTGGAAACCAAAACACACGCAAGATTTAATAAATAAGCTTTTCAGCGTGACACAGCTCAATTTCATGGACTATAGAAGTGCTCTTCATGACAGTGGAAATTATCAATTAACAAAAGAAGAAAACATTTACAAGATAAATGACAGCGTCTGGAGGTGCAAATCCGAAATTCAAAAGACCGAGATTTTTGCAATGTTCCTCAAGGACATTAAACGTACGCAAAAATCAAAGTATATTAAATCGCAAGATGGGAAATATACCCTAATTATTAAGGCCAGAGGAACTGCACGAAAACGAGAGGACCAAGAAACATTAAACAATTACTAACAAATGAAGAATGTAATTGTTTATGCTCTAAGTTAATAATTGTCAGAATACATGGATGGAGGAACTTTTAACTTGTTATTGAGATAAATAAATAATTTTATATACAATATATATATATATGTAACTTATTTCACGACTTATTTGTGGTATTTATTTATAAATGTTGATAAATATTCACGTTACTGTACCGGAACACTCCTCGTCAAAACGGGAGTTATTTCCCTTTGTAACTCCTGACCTCGCTACTTTTCTTGTTAAATAAAATATTGATACATATCGCAGTTTTTGTTTGTTTGTTTTGGGTTTTCTTGCGCTGTTGATGACATTTAAAGTAGGTATTATGTAAAGTTTAAGGTGTTCTTGGAGAAACTTGGGGTGTCTTGGGGTGTTTAGAGAGATCCAGATAGTGATTCTCTACTCTGTACTTGACGAAAAAGGACGAGCGTATTCCGATTGAAATTAACCTTTGACTCTAACTTTCCCGCGGTTTACGATCACATGTGCTTCTGGCCTAAAGAAAACAATGGCGGTAAGTAGACAGTTTTCGCAATTTTACTGAATTTGCTGCATGAATCATTGCATGTTGCTAATGACATTTATATGTCAGTCAGTAAGAGTATGTTGCACTTTACGAATGTGAAAGATATAAGAGTGTAAACTCGATATTTCATTGTTGCGGAACCCACGGCCCAGTCGAGGTATGCATTTTGAGATCTTATCTGGTGTTGTTTGAGACATATTTGCTTGACGCGAGCTTGATGTTGAGAGAATAAAAGCCAATCGTAAGGAGAGAAAAAATCATACAGTGACAAAATTACCTTAGATTGCTCCCATGACCCGTTCTTACACAGGACCTTCTCTATCATACTATACAAAAATAGAAGAAAGTACGTAAATTCCTAGTCCGAGTTTCCTCTGACCATTGGCCCTTCATTTTTTTTGTATTTTGGACATTCATGTTGGGGTGTAGGGTCAACGCGCATTCCATATCGAAATGTTGGAATTCGTCGGCAATGAGTAGCCGCTTGCGTCCTGGCCCAGCAAACTTGAACGATTTTTCATCGAGATGTATTTGCCTGAAATCGATAGGAATATGATTTATTTTTTTCAAAAATTGTGAGCATAGCAATCGAAAGTACATCGTTGCTGAAATTTTGACCTGGATCTGATCAACTGGTTGTCCTACATGTAAGACCCGACGCTGATAGTTATGTTTTGGGCATCAGGGTCTTACTACCTAACGAAAAGCGTTGTGTAGTGTGTTTTGAACTATATTGACAGGAGAATAAGAGGTGAAATTTTCATGATTATAACATACTTGGCAATAAACATCAACATTCATCCACATATTTAATATCTGTTGTTTTCACGTGACGTCACAAAACGTGTGTACTTCCATATCCGACATTTTTAGTCCCCATCCCACATAACCGGCACGTTTCATTTTGTGAGTAAGAATATAAAAATACATCACATTCTGTTGTGCACGTCCACCTCGCAAGATCGAATCGCGCGACTCTTTGCGTGTTTTCTAAAAGTAAAATATTTATATTTCAACCATATTTGTTATTCTTTCCTAAACAAATAGATCGATCAATAAACAAATGCATAAACAAATGGATATACAACCAAGTAGAAACATGTAATGATTTTCTATTTTCACGTGCTTAAATCAAGCATTTGATTATCGTTAAAGTTTAAAAGCCAATTGTTTATATACAATGTCATATTTCTAAAAGCATTTCAGGAATACATCATTTTGACATTCAAAACAATGTCATGTTCTGTCAGACACTTGTTTCATTTGAATACACTAAAGATGAAACTTCTTTGACCGGTTATTGCTTTCATCTAGTACAAGCCTACGTCCACCATCCCTTCCACAATACAAGATTTGAATATATTAATTAAAATGTCGTCTCAAATATTCTGTGGCACAAACACATGTTGTCGCAAAAATATTTGTACATAAAAGTTCTAGCATAAAATACATGCTATGAAATTTCAATTCGTGACTGATATTGTATCCAGAAAATCATGATCTGGAAATACTCTTTCAAGATGACAAGCTTAGGGATATGATACGAATGACTTTTTAAAAACGTCAGTATTGTCTGTTTGTAAACAATAACAAAAAGTGCATTTCTTAGATATCAATATACACGATTACGGTTCTACTTTACTATTCTGGTTTTCGATATAAGCAATGGAACTTCAGCTTTATTTCTATTTTTTTGCTATAGTGAACATAATTTCAAGTATAATCTATGTATTTTGTCGAAGAAGTAAATATCCTTATCGATAGTTAAATCAGATTATTATTCTTGAATATACATGATTACTAATGTTTAAAACGGTTTGTTAGCGACTGAAACTGGCAACAGAAGGTGTGCACGTTGAATTGTGGGTGTTTGCGTATTTAATTGTAACGTCTGTGAAAACAACCCATACTTACTTTGTTGTCTTGATCATGATCGACTCAAAATCTGACACTAGCAAATGAACACATTTTTATGTTCCTTTGACACATTTCAATTGGTTGCAATGCGATGGTGGCTGAGGTATGCCGAAGTAGGTATCAACAAGGCCGTTGTATTTTAACGAAAAGAAAGTATCAAGTATTTGAACAGCAAGTAATGTTTCATTTTGTTCAATAAACATTTTCCGATTGGAACCTACTTGAATGTACTTCGGCATACCTCGACTACTATCGCATTTAAACAAATTCAAATGTAATTCAACTGAACAAGAAAATGCGTCCGTTTGCAAGTGTCATATATTGATTCCACCAGGATAAAAACGGTACAGTAAGTATATAAACATAAATTAGTAAAAGAGTGTCGATATAGGTTGCCAAGTATGTGCGATATTCCTGAAACTTTCACTACTCGTTCTGATGTCGATGACATCGGAACAGACTACATAAGGCCGTTATTTGGATCGTAAGACATAGCACTTAAACAAAATCAACATGTGCTATGTCTTACAAGTAGGACTAGTCAACTGGCAGAGGTACCCAATGGCATCTTTACTGACAATCCTTTGAATTTGCCTCCCACCTATTGCTTTTGTATGGCAGACTCGTGTGTAAGTGATTTCTCAAATAAAAAATCTGGTATCCAAATATGCATGATTAAGCATTTCAGAGACCTGTATCATCAATACATCAAGACTGTTGGAATTCAGAATACCACTGGAATTCATTCGGAATATTTGATACTTTTATATTTGTATTTGTAATAAAACTTTTAGGACTCTTTTGCAATTTAATTCAAAATTCTTTAAAATTCTTTTAAAATTTTCACTTTGTAATCCAAGGAAATAAATTTAATTTTGCAATACGTGTTGGCTTGTATGGCTGTCAACGGGTACTCGGGTACCCGACCGTAGTGAAATACCTGGGTATTGAAAATTAATCACAGGTACCCGTTCACAAAAAATAAATTGTCGCCAGACTCGCCAACACTATGAAAATATCATGTATCGTCAGCAATACGTTTCTCAGTTACAGCTCCAGTCTATATTTAGTAGTAGGACCACCCGTTATGCATCAGCGGCCCACTACTAAATCGTTACACACGAAACCACTTCAAACAGGTGTGACAGTTATGGCTTTAATTAGAAACCAGATCCCTGCTTAATATAAATAAACAATACATCATAGAGTCTGTTTGGATTAGTAAAATTCATTGGCATTGTGCAACAGGACAAAGCCCTTATCCCTGAGGCATTATATGCCAAGGTTAAAACAGTCATTGTTCTGCAGGTAATACATACATGCCAACCATTACGCTTTTGGCGTAATCATTACGCTTTTTGTCACTAAATTACGTGTTACGCTTAAACGTATATGGATTACGCTTTTTCGGTATATCCACCTCCCAAAAAAAATCAATTATTTTTTTTTTCTCGTTATTATTAAAATTCCATTAATCCCACAGACCGTATTTTAGAAAAGACGGCTTTTACGTAACTACAATATAAGAGTACGCTAGGCCGTGGACTTTCGTAACAGTATCGTGTTCTATTTATAGCTAACCTGGTTCTACTGTTGACCTTGATTCTATTTATAGAATCAGCATGCGATGTGAGGAGATAGCAGACTGGTTTTCCAAATGTAATCTTTACTAGCAGATTCCATATTCTAATTCATATTTCTTGCAGCACCAGTCTAAATATATTTTAGCGCTTAAAAAGTATATTTTATTTTACTCTCTGCATTTATGTGAGCAAAAATATCCGCTTTCAAAAATTTCCCAGATAAATTAGAAAAAGGCATTTGAAAACCTCCGAAACAAAATATAACAGAATCCTCTAAATATTAAGGAAAAAAAAAAAAATGAAAAAAAAATACAGCATCACGTGACATCTATTTCCGGCCGTGTGGAAAGAATTTTAAAATTTAGCGCTAAACGTCTTCAGAAGGTTTCTAGTCGATGTGTGTAAAGCTAAAAGTGCTACATATGAAAACTTGAAACAGTAAAGGATGAGAAGGGCAAATAATCGTTGTTTTTTGAAATTTTAGCATGTTATATGTGGATTACGCTTTTTCCGCCTGGATTCCGCTTTTTGACCACTTGGATTACGCCATTTCCTCGTCAGGGGTTGGCATGTATGGTAATAAACCTCTCTATAGATGATAACTATTGATTGTGGATGCTAAATGATCGATACATTGTGTGCTCTTTTAATGAAATCCAGATTGCTTCCTTTTATTTCCATACACGCGTCAAAGAAATCCCACGTTATATTATTAACAATTATCACCTAGACACCTTGAAATCTTCATAATGTCTCAAAGCAATCTTTAAGCAGCTCATTGTTTCGATTCGACTAGCTCTGCTAATTTTGAAAATTAGCCATCATACATGTACCGACATTTCTACTCTCGATACTACTACGTTTTTGTCATAACTAGTGATGGGAATCGGTTAGAAATTCATAATCGATAATCGGTTACCCTTAACCAACTAACTGATCATCGATTATAATCGATTACTAAGAGCGAATTTTAATTTTTGTTAAACAGTTATATCTTTGATCAAGAGTTCAATATGTTTATAAATGTACAGGAGTAATGTCTTTTAAATTAATGACATGTATACTTTAACCTGACAATAATATTACATTGTGTGTTATTTTTGTTTTCTACAACTTTGTTAAATGAATGCAACTTTGTATGGCTAATCAGTCAAATGTAACTGAAATACTGCTACAATCCCCCCAAATTCCTTCATTCATGTGTGATGTTTCTATAATATAAAGTATAGAAGGACATGTTTTTCTTGTTTGTCGTTGTTTATAAATACTACAAAAGATGTTGCAATTTAACTGATACAAATCAACAAAATGTGTTTAAATTTATTAACTCAACAATTTAACAACTTGACCATGTAATGACTATATGTTCCTAATTATGAATCATAATGTTTCATATTTGTAGTTGTGAAGGGAATTAATAAATTTCAGGTCAACTTTAGTAGCTGGAGTTTTACTAACCATTGTGCTTTGCATACACCTAAAAAGTAGTCTCCCTTTACACACAATCGATTATGGAGTTTCACAATCGATTATCTTATTGGTTTGCTCAACCGACTGATGATCGATTATAATCGATAATCGGAACAACACTAGTCATAACTATCTTAAGAATTATAATTACAAAATTACATCACTTCTGAGACTGTGTGGTCTCTCTCTCTCTCTTTCTCTCTCTCTCTCTCTGACACATGATGGTTTTATCACGTTACTCTTGCCATGTGGTAAAGCTGCTTTACACACATGCGTGGGTAATTCGAATCTGAGGTCAACAGCCGATGAATACACGTGTTCTGTTCTGACAGGGATTTATACTAAAAAAAAAAGATGAGTATTCTAAAGGATGTAACACAGCTGATCATTAGAAGTTGGATTATACTTACCGTCAGGGTACAAATGTTTTTCTAAATAAATTTATCAATTAATAGTGCGGTCATATCATTTGCAGCTACCACGGTGCAGATGCTTCAGACCGAGTAGTGCATTACACGGTTAGTCTCTATTGCCAGACAAATAATAAAGAAAGGCGGATAACAATTAGTTGGTCTATCTTTGTACATGTCTTTTCATGTTTCTAACGGGTTCTTGTTAAATGGCGCAACGGGTACCCGGGCAAGTTTTTTGTGACTTTTGACAGCCCTATTAGCTTGGCCATTTTCTGTTACTTAGTTTTAAGCCCATAGGCATAGCATGGTGACAGTTGTGCATTGTTATAATTTCAGTGCAAGAGCTTGATTTGGATTACACTCTATGCATGTGATGTGCAGTCATAAATATTCTGCCTTAGTATATCCCTGCAAATGCCATTGTACCTACACCGGTGGCCTATTGGTTTGAGCATCCACTTTGGATGTGGAAGGTCATGGGTTAGTTCCACAGCTTAGTCAAGACGTAAAAAAATTACACTAACAACTGCCTCACTTGGCGCTCAGCATTATCTCATTGTCTCCCTCTGTACTTGTGATCCAGTTTCTGCATTCAATGGCTGATGCTGCCAATTGTCGAAGATTGTTGACTGCATTTAATGTTCGATCTTGTCTTTTGTCATTTTGAATGCGTTAAAAAAAAATTTTTGTCTCCAGGAATCAGACCAATATTAACCAATCAGAAATTATTTTACTTTCTCTTGTGCAAATTTGAATTATTCAGAAACTAAGGATTACTAACGGAAGGCAGTTTCACTGCACATGTTCTGTTCATGAAAATCTTAAATTATGGTGGACGTAATACTTCTGATGACATTGAGAGCAAAAATAAGTAGTTTCTTGGGTTTGAGCTAAAAAAAAAGATTATTAACTCTTTAACTACCAAAGCTACTGTAGTGGCTCACTGCTATGCCTAGTTGCTGGGGTCACTACTGCAGCTGATTTGTGGGCTGACTACCAGAGCCAAATGCTGCTGTAGCCAAATGATAACTTTTAACTGATGTATGGTTGGATTGTGTTAGATTGTGTTAGTTATTTTCTCTATAAAAAACTGATTATAGGCTTAAATCATGCATATATAAAAGCTATAACTACCTTATATCTGTTTGATTATTTTATACTGCTGAAATCCAGGAATATAACACAAAATACTGCTTGTAAACACTAAAATTTATCCAGGAATATAATTATAACACAAAACACTGTTTTTAAACACTAACATTTATCTAGGAATAGAACACAAAACACTGCTTGAAAACACTAACATTGATCCAGGAATATAACACAAAACACTGCTTGAAAACACTAGCATTGATCCAGGAATATAATATAAAACACTGCTTGAAAACACTAACATTGATCCAGGAATATAACGCAAAACACTGCTTGAAAACACTAACATTGATCCAGGAATATAACACAAAACACTGCTTGAAAACACTAACATTGATCCAGGAATATAACAGAAAACACTGCTTGAAAACACTGACATTGATCCAGGAATATAACACAAAACACTTACCTAGTCACTATGTTCTACTATTTCTTCAGTAATTCCTCGTGGTATCTGGCGAAACAGTTGTGTTTTACACAGAGACGGACATCACACTGTTTGCACATGATGGACACTTCATGTCTCCACTTTTCGCTGTTACACATTTTGCAGCGCCCTGGTTTCTCTGCTTGTATGGGCCAATGTGCATTACCACAGTTATCAATTGTAGATGCAGCCTTTCTCTTTCTTGATCCTCGAAATGTCCCAATCATCTGCTGCGCGAGCGCGATTCTAAAATCCAGTTGTCTCCGTCGGATTTCCTTCTTCTTTTTGGTAACAAGTTTGTGGTTGGGCGACTCCTGCATAGTTATCAATGCATTTACTAGGGCAACATCAAAGCAGAACCAAAAGAGATATTTCCACCATTTGGTAGCTTTGCGGCAGGTTGAGTATTGCATTCTTTTCTGGTCTGCCAGGTCAACCCCAAACATGTATTTATTATAAAGCTCAGAGACAATTGGAGCTGGCACTTCCTGGTATGTTCCATTCTTCTGTCTCCTACGCACAGTCTTGCTTTCGTTTGGATTGCAACTTGTTGATAGGTAATGGACTATTTTTTTGTCCTTCCAAGCGATAGCACATAGGCTTCCTTTTGTCATTATGATACTCTCACCTCTGTTCTTTAATTTTGCTGATTTTAATTCTTCTGGCATTCCCTTTCTATTTGCCTGCACTGTACCGAGGCAATATACTTTTTCTTTTCTCAGTGATTCAAACAGTGTTGGACTGGAGAAAAAATTGTCCATGTAAACAACATGTGATTTCCCTCGTATCTTCGCAGTCAGGTCATTTACCACACGAGCACCAAGGCCCTCTTCTTTTGTGCGTCCAGCCTGGCCCTCTTCTCTTCCAGTATACACTTGAAATTCATGAACATAACCATTGTGTGGATCTGCCCGTTCCCAAACTTTAATTCCAAACTTGGTCGGCTTTGCAGGCAAATATTGCTTGAATGATAATCGACCTTTGTAAGCAATCATCCCTTCATCCACACTCTGCTCTTTATGACCAGTGTAATTTTCAAGACAAGTTTTGGAAACTTCATCTAAAACTGGTCTTACGTGACACAACTTGTCATGTCCGGGCTGGCGTCTTGGAGGATTCTGTCTGGTATCATTTACGTGAAAATATTTAGATAATTTTTCAAAACGTAATCTGGTCATAATTGTTGGTATACTTATTATCTGGAAGGGCCAAGTTGATCGCCAAGCTAAGCTATATTCTGGAAGTCCCAGGATGGACAAAACTAAATGAATTCCAAGAAAGGCCATCATTTCGTCTATGGTCATCGGTTGCCAGAGTGAATCGGGCTTTTCTTGAATGCATCTATCCATTTGTTTGACTAACAATGCTTTCAATCAAAGCCAGGGAAAAAAATTTAAAGAAAAAATCAATTTCTTTTTTCCCCTCATCTAAAACGAAAGTTGAACCGACGCTTTCTGCAAACTCTATAACTTTCGGCGCACACGGTTCTCTTGTCCACACTTCGTCGTCACTTTCTGTCTCAATTTCAGACAAACTTGATAAAGATGAAATATCGATATCACTGCCAATACTTCTTACTTCATGGTGGTCAAAATCGTCCTCAGAAAAATCGGAAAAGTCGGAATCTGAATCGCTATCGTACGTAAACGCCATTGTTTCTATTGTCAACTACAAATGCATGTATTAACAAATGAGCGGTACAAATTTGAACAAAGGAACCGGATTTAGTAAGAACAATCATTTGTTAACTCTAATATGATTGGTTGAATAGACTTTTACTTCTATATATTGACCAATACGACCGATTGTAACATAGACATACATAGCGGATATATCAGTCACTGCGCTACAGGAAGGGTAAAATTCAAGCGGATATATCAGTCACCGGGAGAATTAGAGGTCTGTTTACAAGCGGATAGGTCAGTCACTGGTGAGGCTAGGCATATTTATTCAGCGGATATACACGTCAGTTGTAGTGAAAGAGTTAAGCAAGCACAAGAAATACATGTTTGGCACTTTGATATTTTGCGCGATTAAGATTTGGACTTGGAAGTTTCTGAGACTGAATCATTATCATCAGAGGATGCCGATATTGATGATGGCTCTTGCAGATTGTAGCGATCTTGTTAATTTTGTAAATAGTCCATAAATATATTATGAAAGACAGAGACAAATAGTATAAAATAATACATCACGACAAAATAGTATAAAATAATACATCACAGTGTAGACAAATTCATTTGGAATAACTGGTAAAATTGTGGATTTTTATTGGATATAAGAAATTAAGGTAAGAATGAATGCATGTGCGTGATAATTATAAAATTGTCTAAACAGGTAAAACTATATGGAGCACAAGCAGCTAGACACAGCTTAGTGCTGCTGGGGCAGAGCAGCAGTGATATTGACAACACTGCTGGGCTAAATGAGACATCACTATAAACTGCAAGATGTCGTAGCGATATGACTGAATTTTTGTTGAAAGTTGCATTAAAAATCTAAATCCAGAATCTCTCACACAGTTTTAATAATACAGCAGTTACCACTTTGTTTCTTTACATGATACTTTGCCAAAAACCAATGAAGCCTGTTGCCTTTACTATTATTAATTTCTTCTACAATGAATAAAAGCTACCTCATGTAGAATTGGTATGTGTAACATAATACAAATTCTGCTTGCTTTTGTGCTTATTTTACCCAAGCAGTATTTTTTGTCTTCAAACCAATTTTCCTGACCAAATCTTTTAGCATCTCGATGTTATATTTCTAGGACGAAACACCATCAGATCCTTTTTCCACAGCTACCAGCCCATCACGGCCCCGTAGCCAGCGGAGTCGAGACCCTGTCACTTCAAGCCCTGGGCGTGATTTGCCTCCATTTGAAGATGAGTCCGAGTTACTGGGAGAGGGGCAGGTGGAGGAAGAGGTAGAGGAGGAGGATGGAGAGGAGTTGTTTGGGGACAACTTGGAAAGGTCAGAAACTGACTTGGCCAAATGTTGAAAATCTAAAGTTGCCACTGGGCAACCAACTTTAAAAATTAAGTTGTCCAGCATGTAACATTTTTAAAAAAACTAAGTTTTGTGTGCATGCATGTATATCAGGGTTCAAGATCAGGATCTAAGTATATATACTTTTAATTGTGGTTGCATGAAAATTTATTAAGCCAAGTCCTCGATATGAAATTGTTTATATTCGTTTGTTGACTGATCGATTCTTGAAAAGCAAATATCAGTCTTGTGGTGTGTGCTATAGAACAAAGTTTCAATGATTGTGAAGTGGCAAGATCAAATGATTGTAAGTGGCAAGGTGAAACCCCATAGTTACATCGTACATTGTTATTAAGCTAGCTGTTAAGTAATTGACAGTTTCTGATGCTATTTTTAATCCTTGTGTGATGTTTGGATTACTTGCATTTTATTTAAAACTATATTGAGGAAATGTGCCAGGATTTTACAACACATTTTTTCCCTTTTGTTGAAGAAATCTGCATGTTAATCATCCTCAGAATTTTGTAATGACTACAGATATACTTTTTTGTTATCTCAAGATTATTATGCGTGTACACGTTTTGATGACTTCACATAACTACTTTGGTGCCAAGCACAAGGTTTCAGAAAGTAGTTGATAACCCTGGTTTGGATAAAATGGAGATATAACTGAGACAAAATTAAATTGCGCTGATCAGACTTACATTATGGACAATAGTAGCATGCGAAGAAATGATCTTGTCTTGGATTCATGGAGATTTTTTTTGGCATTTGTAAACCAGTCCATTCGAGGGAATTTTGTCTTGCCAAGTTTGGTTTTGATAAAGAAATTTATGCAAACAACTTCACTTGTATTTGGGAAACACGAGTCTTTGCTAACCATAAAATTACAGATCTAGTTTCTGATGAGGTGCATTTGTTTTACTGATTGAATAATTGCTAATGAATTGTTTACATCAGAGACTACCGCCCGATTCCAGAACTTGATGTATATACACATGAAGGCCTGGATGATGAAGAATACTCGGACATATCTGAGGGACAACGTCAGGCAGCAGAGCGAGATATCCGACGCAGAGAGAGGGAGGAGGGATTATTGGCAGGTCGAATGAGAAGGGGGCTAATTTATGGTAAGATCGATGATTGAATAGTATCTATTTTGCAAATCATTTGTGTGGATATGAAAATAATTTATAAAAATACAAGTAGGAATGAAACTTCTTTCACATGGCATGATGCATACATGCCAACCATTACGCTTTTGGCGTAATCATTACGCTTTTTTGTCACTAAATTACGCGTTACGCTTCAAGGTATATGGATTACCCTTTTTTGGTACATCAACCTCCCAAAAAATTTTTTTATTTGTTTTCTCGTTATTATTAAAGTTCCATTAATCCCACAGACATTATTTTAGAAAAGACGGCTTTTACGTAACTACAATATAAGAGTACGCTAAACCGTGGACTTTCGTAATAGTATCGTGTTCTATTTATAGCTAACCTGGTTCTACTGTTGACCTCGATTCTATTTATATTTATTTATATGCGTAGTGAGGAGATAGCAGACTGGTTTTCCAAATTTAATATTTACTCGCAGATTCCATATTCTAATTCATATTTCTTGCAGCACCAGTCTAAATATATTTTAGCGCTTAAAAAGTATATTTTATTTTTCTCTATGCATTTATGTGCGCAAAAATATCTCCTTTCAAAAATTTCCCAGATAAATTAGAAAAAGGCAACTGAAAACCCCCGAAACAAAATATAACAGAATCCTCTAAATATTAAGAACAAAAAAAAAAAGTACAGCATCACGTGACATCTATTTCCGGCCGTGTCGAATTTTTTTTTAAAATTTAGCGCGAAACGTCTTAAGAAGGTTTCTAGTCGATGTGTGTAAAGCGAAAAGTGCTACACATGAAAACTTGAAACAGTAAAGGATGAGCAGGGCAAATAATCGTTGTTTATTGAAATTTTAGCATGTTATATGTGGATTACGCTTTTTCCGCCTGGATTCCGCTTTTTTACCACTTGGATTACGACACTTCCTCGTCAGGGGTTGGCATGTATGATGATGGTGATTTGCACAGGTGAAAAGATGAACTTTAAAAGTACTTGATTATGTTTTTTTTTTTATACAAAAAAAGGATTTTATTCTGTATTATTTCATCTGATGAACTGTTTTTTTTCCCCATACTGTCCTTGAATTACTTGAAGTATCAGTTTACCTTTTTATCAGAAGAAACAACTTTTTCATCTTCTACCAAAAAATTTCAATTGTATATTCACAAAAATGAGAGAGAGAGAGAGAGAGAGAGAGAGAGAGAGAGAGAGAGAGAGAGAGAGAGCAAAATGCAGTTACAGAAAGACAAAGAGGAGAAATTATTCATAGAATAATAATGTAACAGCGCACTTTTGCATATGAATTGGGAAATAAGAATATTCTGAATTTTGGAATTTACTGTTGTGATGAAGGCAAAGCATGCAGATCATTTCATTGCCCGAGTAAACAATCTTGACTAATTACTAAACATGAAGAAAGGGCAGTGTATATATAATAGCGAATGGGAACTATAGCCATTATAGAAGAATTGGTTAAAACCATTTAAAGGAGATAAATGAAAGTCACAACATGTTGTGTACAGTGTACAATTAGATTTTAGACGTTCAAACATCATTAAAAGTTTGTTCAAATCATGCAAAATGTCAATATTGGCCTATATTTTGGCATCTTGTGCAGCTTATTCATCAAAAAGTTAATTGGATGGAATGACTTGGGATGACGTAATACCACCTCCACCAAGTCCAGTGGAATGTACTGGAAAAAATGGGTGACTTGTTGGTAATCAATACATTCATCTGGAAGCTTTAATTACAATACTGCAAGAAAGAAAACTGCATTCATTTCTACTTATCAAAGTCTGATCATCTGTTACAGATGAATCGTCAGAGGAAGAAGAAGAACGACCTCGTAAACGACGTGCTGCAGAGCGGGCAGCGGAAGGAGAGGCTGAGGATGAGGAGGTAATAACATACTTTTTGATGCAAAATTTGTATGATCAAGCTGGGGCTTATAGAATTTTCTATAAGTGGCATGTAACAAGCATATTCAGGGCAGCAAGTCTTGTATAAATTTGTAACAATGCAGAAGAATAGAAAGACATAAACTAATTCTTTGGGGCAAACAGCAGGAAGGGCAACATTTGTTTATGTTTATAGGACATCAGATGTTCATTTGTTTATGTCTTGTGGTAGGAGAGATGATTGTTTGCTGTCGCCAAGAGAAATTGAAACCAAAGAGCCAAGGGTTATGTCTGGATGAGATAAACCATTGAGCTCCATAGGGATTGGAACTGCAGTTTGTGAAATTGTACTGGAGATGATTGAGGTCTGAATGTTCTTTGCAAAGTGTTTAATTGACCATAATGTTTGCTGTTGCTGCATCTGTCTTGAATCAAACTTCCGAACCTGTCAAATGCATGTTTTCCGACTTGACAATGGTGGCACATGATGGTTATATGCCTTATGGGCAAAATTGACTTTCTGAGGTCTAGTTACGGTTGGTAGGTCATAGTTACTATTTTTGGCTGGTATCCCAAACCATGGAATGTGAAATTGTAGGTATTTTGTTTTAATTGGCTGCATGATTATAATAGTATTAATTTGATGTTTGTAACGAGGTCCAAGGTTAATTAAGCTCTACAGGATTCAGAAAGAAATTGTCACTACAATTCAATTTTAGAATTGAAGCACAAAAGAAACATTTTTAAGAAGTCATAGATGCAGAATGTTGTGGGTGTTGTATCAACAGTTTCATGAATTGTAGATTGTTTAATGAAGTCATTATTCATCTGCCTGTGTTCTCCTTTTTTTTGGGTGGAACCGAATCCCGATTCATCACCAAGCTGTTTTCATGCAAATTTTTTATTTAGGGGCCCAATCATGAAAGGTACTTGTGTGAAAGCTAATTTAAACGTTGATGAACAGGCGTTTTTTTGGGTACAAAACAGAAAAGTTGTCCACATGAAAAGATAAGTATAACAACTGTATGCTCAGCAAAAATTATCCGTTCCAGTGCCCAATCCCTTGTGTGAGTGTAGAATTATAATAATCACCAATATTTGTAAAATTGTTGTAGCTGGAGCTTCCAAACTATGGTATTGGGTTTGGTGCTTTATGGCACAGCAACACAAGCGTTGTTATATGACGTGGAAGCAATTGGAGTAGAGTTCCTTGTCTAAGGACACTGCATGTTAGCTGACCCAGGATGGCCAAAATACATTAATTATTGACCATCATAACCTTTGTATTGCATGGATTTTCAGCATTTAACACCTGCCCACTATCAAAAGTGAAACGTTTATATAAAAAAGTGAAACGAAGACTGTCTTTTCACTCTCAGTAGACACGTGGATTAGAGTTTCTAAAGGTGGATACAAGTGGAATGCAGAAAGTGGAACTAATCACATAATTAGTTTAATTATAATTTATTTTTTATCCTGTTGTAGATGATAGAAAGTATAGAAAACCTTGAAGACATGAAGGGACATTCTGTGCGAGAGTGGGTCTCCATGTTGGGACCGAAAACGGAGATTAAAAATAGATTCAAGAACTTCCTAAGAACTTTTGTTGATTCCAAAGGACACAATGTTTATAGGGAAAAAATTCGTCAAATGGTGGAAGGTAAGAAAATAAATGTTTTGAAAACCTGTTTAGATGTATATTAGAAGGTGATCTGCGTAGATTATGTAATCTCTACAATGCACATAAAATGTTTTATGAAAAGTTCATATACCTACGGTTGATTTTAATCTCAAATCAGATATGGTGGTTTTCATGGATTCTCTGCATCCTGGCTGATAGGGGATAGATTTAGTTTTATTGCCTGGATAAGAAAATCACATCACAATATTGTCGACCTAGTTACATTATACAGTGCTATTTAATATTCACATACTTGTCCTCTAAAATTCATTCATGCATGTGAATTGCCAAAAATGAGCAATACATTTCTTATCCAAGAATGTTGAGATCATACAGATGCTTCACAATATATACAAAGTTTGATTAAAGTAATGTTAATGAGAGAAAAGGAGGGATGTTCTACTTTTAAATTTAACAAAAGTAAAATTAAATCACATGCTGGTATTAGCAGGTTTCCTTCTGTTATTAAATTAACAATTGTTGCAATGATGTCATTTATATTTTCATTCCCAAAGTTACTTGCATTCCTAAACAATGAAATATACCAAAACTATAAAAAAAATACATCTTCTATTAATGCACCCAGTCACACTTGTGATCCAGATATATATACGTGCCCTACTTAGTTGTAAATGGTTATGTTAGATTTAATTGTATTTGCTGTACAATAAAAAGTAAACCTTCAGTTTTTTACTTTACTTTTGTTTGAGCTTTATCCAAGTCGAATTTCTTGTGCACAATTCTCCCAACAACATTCATCCCATTCTTTAGACTGTATTATGCCATTTGTTGCCAAGGCTATAAAATCTCTCACTAGATGTTATTAGTATGTGGTTTTTATTTTTCATTACTTTAAACAGGTATCCCTGGTAAAACTTTGTTAATTGCTACAAACTGGAGGTGGGTACGGTTTTGGTTTCATCTGTTGTAAATCTCCTGTTTATCTTGTGTTCTTTAATTTTAATTCTGAAGTCATACAAATATTGTCACTGTTCACTCGGATTCTCGAATTAAAAACTTGCTTATTCAACTTTTAAGTTATAATTTCAGAACCTTTTTTTTTTGTACATGTTAATTATGACCAGATTTGATAATGAATTGCAAGAAAACAAGAAAAGCACACTAATTTGTTAAAATATCACACTTTCACTACTTTGCACTTCCCTGTCCTTATTCCTTGTAGAATATTGGTTTTTCCATTGAGAAATTTTTTTCTTTTGAAACATGGATGCTATAAAATAACATGGAAGCTAAATGTGTTCATGACTGGTATTGTTTACAAACATAGCAACCAACTTCAGAGTAAAATTTTCACTTATCCGCTGATGCACCTGAAAGTCGAGTTGTTAAAAAAGTGCAGGAAAAAAAATAACTTTAAAAAAAAATAAGTTTGCTTATGGCATGAACAACCAATGATAGAGAGGACTGTGAAGATGACTTGGGCTTAGTTACAAATGCAGGCAAATATCATTTTAGTTTTTTGTGATTGATTTATTGACACCTATCGATTTGTACTGCAAATTGAATGGTAGTTTCAAGGAACTGTTATAATTTAAGAATTTGCCAAGTAAGCCAAGAAGTTGGGCAGTGTATCCCCTAGTGGTACAAGACCAAGTGAAAAATCTCCTTGGTGTCAAAACTGGTGGTCAGGCCGAGTATTAAAAAAAAAACTTTTGATATCAAAACTGGGGGATCAAGTTAAAAATTTGGGATTCTTTAAAGCGCAAATAAGTGTAAAGAGAAACACTTGGGGTTTTGTACATGGCTCCTTGTTGCAAGTAAATTCTTGAAATTTTGACCAAAAGCTATAATGCTTGTTGCCAAGCAGGAATAAGCAATATCCCACAGAGGAGGCTGAATTTACAAAATATATAAAACACCTTTTGGATTTGAAGACTTTAATTGTATCTTGGATTTAACTCCAATGTGGCTTTTTTGTAATTACAGCTGTAATCATGCAAATGGGCAGGTTAGTTGGATGAGGCTTGGGGTAAAGGGAAAAAAGAACTAATTTTGTAAAATATTTCAGGTAACAAGGAGAGTCTGGTGGTGGATTACAATATGCTGGCCTCAGTAGAACAGGTGCTTGCATATTTCTTGCCAGAGGCTCCAACTGAAATGCTTCAGAATTTAGATGAGGTAAGAAGTGCAATGAAGTGGAAGTAGTCACGAGTGGAACGTACAACAGTTTGAAAGAAAGAGAAATAAAAGTCATAGGTCAATGCATGCTTAAACTGACACCAACAATTATAACTTTGTCTTGTAAAATATAAAATTGTGTTCATGCCTGACAGAAAATGAATTGGGTTTGAATTTATTATAATAATGCACTTTGAAAACACTTGTTAATTATCTCAATACTTATCTTGGAACTTGCCATATTTTGGATGCTGTGGTACTCTTGGACGCTTTGAAAAACTATGCTTCTCTATCCTTATCAACTAGTACAGGAGAGCAGCTGATTCTCATTTTCTTTGGCACCAAACACGTGTCATTTTTGTCAACAATGTGCATAAAGCATCTGTAAGACTTGGACAAATGTACATTTCAATTCCTCTTTAGGTGTTGCTCTACTGTTTCGTATTTTGTGACTGGTTGAAATTTTAAAGATGACGAATTTCACAGGGTGACCTCACTGGTTGTACTGGCTATTTAAAAAAGACCATGCATATCTTAGGTATTGTTCAAAGAACCTTCAGTTCCCTTTGTTTTTGTGTATGATTGATAGGTATAATACGGGTTATAGGGTATACATTTTGGCCTTACTCCAGATGTACACCTTTCAAAAAACTGCCAGCTCTACTTTGTCCTTTTCACTACCTGGACTAAAGAGGTAATTGTATTTTTTTTTAACTGCTGATGATGTTCTATTACATTTTATATATTGGGTAATTCATCCATTTCACTTTCAGAAGCTAGTTTTGCCTATTTGGGCAAAAGTCATTTTCCCAATATTAATAGGTGCTAAAGATAGTGTATTTTACACTAATTCAGGCTGGGGCTTTTTAGCACAAGAGAGCCAATATTTTAGCTAGCAGTGTGCTTAGATCATGTACAGTTTTCATAGGTACTATATCCAAAGAAAGGTCTGCCACATTACATCAAAGTAGCATAGAGGTATGCCAACATTCTCTCGTATGCATTTTCCAGATAAAAACTTCACCTTACATATGTCACTCTCTCAAAAGTACATAACAACTGGTGATGCCATTTTACAAGTTTCTAGACTTTGTTCTGTATCTCCAACTAACCTTGATGCCATTATATAAGCATCTGTAAGTTTTGGACAAATGTATGTTTCAAACCTGTACAAATTCCCTTACATAAAAGCATCAGTAAAACCTGGACAGGTGTAACCTAATTCAATGATTTGATAAGATTCTAAAAGGCTTGGCTTTATATCCCAAACTGTCTCGTACGCCCTTCATAAGCATTTATAAGCTTTGGACAAATTTATATTTCAAACATATTTTAAAGTCTTTCCATCGGCACCTGTAAGACTTAGGTTTATATTTTAAATCCATTGTATTGCCCTATTGTAAGCATCTACAAGACTAAAGTTTTTATTTTATACCCATTTTATTGTCTTATCATAAGCATCTACAAGACTAAACTTTTTATTTTATACCCATTTTATTGTCTTATCATAAGCATCAATAAGATGTAGCTGGATATTTAAATTCAATTTTAATGCCTTTCCTTAAGAATCCATATTGAAGATTTATAGATTATGCTGTCAAGAAATCAAGACTAAACCTGGCTTCAAAACATAATTAAAATTGGGTACAGACAAATAAAAGATGGCACTTTTGAGGTGAACTTGATCGCGTTTTAAAAACCTAAAGGTCCTATTTTTTTTTACCCTTGGCATTTCAGTTGTAGAATGTGCATAATACATAAATAATCATAAATTGATCTAAACTTGGATCTTTTATATCCAGGCTGCCAAGGAAGTGGTGCTGAGCATGTATCCCAATTATGAGCGAATAGCCAAGGAGATCCATGTCAGGATAGCAGAGCTTCCCCTTATTGAAGAACTGAGGTCACTGAGGTTGGTTTCCTCTTCTCTTTTTTTTTCCAGTCAAACAAATCTTTAACTTGTGAGAATGGATGATAGTAATTTTTGGGGTTGACCTTAAAATGTGCACATGAAAATAACACTAATCATCTCATGCTTAAAAAATGTTTTTTTGTGGTGGTTTGATTGGAAGATTTTTTTTATATTGCACAAAAAGTGAAATTAGTTTGGTATATACCAAACACTTGTCGTGCATTCAGCCATCAAACACCGATATACATCATGCTCTTTGCACACAGTGTGCCACAAATGTTTGCATTGGGCAGGGTGGCAGAAGCAATGTGAGGAAGCACATTGGTAGCAAAAAACAGCGAGGTTGCAAAAATAAAAGAATTTGTAGATTTCATCTCTGGAATATTTTAAGCCATCAATGGAAGAACTGCAAAGTACAAACACTGCAGCATTTTTTGTGAGTTTTCTTGTTGAACATAATCTACTTTTACAAGCTGGAGACCATGCTAAACATTTGTTCCGACAAATATTTCCGGACTCTAGGATCAATTCATCAATTCATGTCAAAATTCTCTTAATTTTTATCCCTATTTTCACTAACTGCGAGCCTGGAGGGTTGGTAACTATGGCATCCTTTCTTTATTGTTATACTCACTGAGTTTATCTCATCTGTTGAATCTTGCACTAAAGACTGGTTTCAACTGGAATAATCAGGTTAAAGCAGTAGACCTTTAATTGACATGTACATAGCATGCACATTCTGTGGCTCTTGTTGCAATGGATACCATAATTAAAACAAGCATGGACTGTTTATTTAGCTGTGTCCATTGATAACAGAATATAGCAGTGCCTTGTACAGGAGTAAAATCATAAGCATTAGCCTGGAAATTTATCTTTATAAAACTGAGGGAACCATGACATACATACATACATACATACATACATACATACATACATACATACATACATACATACATGCACACACACACACACACAGACACACACACACATTTTGTGTTATTTGCCTATGTACATTTAATGAATGTTTATTGTCAGAACCACCTAGTTTCATTTCAGATCCCTTTCTGCATTTCAACCAGATATTTTCATCCATTATGGAAGAATTTAATGTAAGTTCTTAAAGTTGGCATGTCTAGTTGAAAATGTGAAGGACTTGTATCTCCGTATATATTGATTATCTATCTCTGACAGGCAGCTTCACTTAAATCAGCTGATACGAACAAGTGGCGTGGTGACCAGCTGTACTGGTGTTTTACCCCAACTGAGTGTCATCAAATACGATTGTAACAAATGTAACTATGTCCTTGGGCCATTCTATCAGAACCAAAACCAGGAAGTCAAGCCAGGCAACTGTCCAGAATGCCAGTCATCGGGGCCATTTGAAATAAACATGGAACAGGTAGGTTGGATTTGTGAAATTTGAACACCAGGAAAAGTATTCTCGTTTAAATTTTCCCAGTAACACATCAGCATGTTGACCTCGTTTGAATTTCTTACTTGATTATTGAGTTTAGTACTCTGTATTGATGTAGGGATTGCAATTAGGATTTCTGTTTATGATAACATTTGACAGACTTATTATTTTAGCTGTTTTTGTAAGCTCAATAATTTGATAAGATGAAGCAACTCTTACCTCTGTTCCAGTAAAACATACCTGCAAGTGGACATTTTCGATGTATTAGTCTTCAGAGTTTTCATGAGAACACCTTAAGTCGTCGGAATTTCCTGTATAGCATTTTTTTAAAAAATGCCTCCTAGGGTACCATGTATGTTTAATGGAACGGCCCCTATATCTCTTGGGTCTGATTTTTTTTTCAATAGTTTTCAATAGTTCTTAACCGCTTCGGTGGTTAGAGCGTCTGCTGCAGAAGCAAGAGGTCGTGGGTTTGATCCCCGGTCGAGTCATACCAAAGACTTACAAAATGGTACTAACAGCAGCCTCTCTCGATGCTCAGCATTAAGAGGTTAGTGTTAGAACTGGTCGGCTTGGTGTCCGGATAATGTGACCGGGTGGGACATCATGCTATATGCGGCATGATGCCCCAGTGCTAGATCTCACTATAAGCTGCCTCGCTGCAGACATTGTAGCGATATGACTGAAAAATTGTTAAAGCTACGTTAAAAATCCTAATCAATCAAACAAACAATAGTTGTTGAAATAATTTTTGGAATCATGCATATCTCTGTAGTCATTGGTTTGTGGCAATTATTACTGGGTGTCCCAAGTTGAACAAACCCGTGCACTGAACATCCTGCATTTTGATTAAAGCTAAATTTGGGAATCCATGTTGTTGATTTTTTCTTGTTTGTTTTAATCACAAGAAAGAGAGGACAAAATGTGCTGGACATTTCTGTTCTGACTTCAGGTTGTGAAGTTTTTCACCACACCATGTCTTAATTATGGGTAAAAATTGTAGACCAAAAGGCTATTTAAACCATTCCACACAAAAAAATTGTTCTAGTATTGCACTCATATAGACAGACAGAATACAGTCATTTGCATGTGATGGTTAGATGAATGGTGTAGAAGAGATTTCATTACTGTATATCTAGGTTGAAATAAAATGGGGAAAGGATTTTTAATTTGCTGTTTTTTTTATATGGATAACAAATCTAATGCTGCATGATGTGTCGAGTCAGGAGGTACAAGCAAGTTTTTCTGGAATGTTGAAAAGAATGTTGTTGGATTATTTTGAATGTAGAGAGTGAAGTAGAAGATTACATGTAGAAAGCACAGCTTCCATTACGAAAAATAGTTGTGGTTAGATAGGTCAGATGTTTCCATAAACTGTGTGAAACATAGGAAAAACAGTTACAGTATATTACACCAATTCTATGACCAATACAGTAGGCACATTGTGTGGCAGCCATGGCAGGATATTACTTGCCTAAATATTGCTTTTTTCAGTTTTGTGTACAGTATACCTGATACTTTGGGTATGATTTTATGTGCACATTATATCGGATACTTTGGGTATGATTATATGTGCACAGTATACCGGATACTATGGGTATTTTTTCTTTCAGTCGTGTACCATGATTTATTTTAAATAGTGCTTTGATAGTTGCTGTCATTTTGTAATGCATGAAATTACCAAGTGATCAGGCTACAGATTTAATATCAGTAATGGCACGTTTTCATTTTTCTTGACAGAACAAAAACATTTTTTTAGAATCAAATATTTTGTATTTGTCAGATTAATTTAGAATATTACAAATACAACGCACACTGCTATTTTGGGCCTGTTGGTTAGAGCATCTGCCTCAGATGTGGAAGGTTGTGGGTTTGAACTCTGGCTGAGTCATACCAAAGACTTACAAAAATGGTGATAAGGGGTCGTCCATTTAGTACGTACGCATGGAGGGGGGGGGGGTAACCCAAATGCGTACGCTTGCTTGCGTATGGGGGAGGGGGGTCTACTGACAATGTACTTGCACAGCAGCTAGCTTTTGGATCCAAAATTCCTTTTAATGCGTCATTTGATCTGCATTGTCCGTCACTCGCACAATCTGAAATTATCAAGCGCACATGTCCTGTGTGCGGCATGTATCACTCGCAAGCCAGTGTAAGACGACACCAAAGCGTTCACACTACTGAGTCTACCGACACTGAGAACTTGAATCAAAACCTGGATGATGACGTCAGCGAGGCTGGGGATATTGAGACAGCGGCCCAGCATAGTGCAGCTAATGCTGTTGTGATTCAGCCTGACGTTAAGCTTGTTGCTGAAATTCCTGTTATATGTAACCTGTTTGACTGGGTTCAGTCGGCGTTTGTCTGACCTTTAGCAGACACTGGTGAACTTTTTAAAGGTTTAATAACATGCAACTTATTTCTTTTATATATACAGCAGCTGAGGACTGTCTGTTTTACTCTGTTTCATTAAATATTTGAATATTATTAATCCTGTGTCATTTCTGCGTGGATGAAATATTGGAAGTTCTATAAGAGTGGGTGGGATGGGGGGTCATTCATACGTACGTACACATAGGGGGTGTGTGTAAAAAGTATGCATGCGTACAAGGGGGGGGGGGAGGGGTCAAGTTTTGTCTTATTTTTGCATACGTACTAAATGGATGACCCCTAACAGCTGCCGCACTAGACACAAAGAATTAAGAGGTTATTGTTTTGACTGGTGTCTGCTGCATGCTTCTCCAGTGCTAGATCACTATAAACTGCCACACTGCAATAATTATAGAAATATCACTGAAAATTGTTAGTTTTAGTAAAACTCCAAATTATACAAATACTATACAAATATAATTAGATTTATAATGCCATTTTCATGTTGGAGAATTAGATGTTGTAAAAGATACTTGTGAAATCCAACATTTGGAAAAATTGTAGAATTTACAAAACAAACATCCTTCTTAAAAATTTCCAGAATATCTTCGTGTTAACTAAGTGTATTTATTTCTAAGACTGCAGATCATCATGAAATATTTAGAGCAGCTATCTGTAAAAATAACTTGTTGTGTTAAAGCCCCTCCCTGAAACTGAATATTTAAAACTTTTAAAAAGTGCATGAGCTGCACTAAAGCAGACTTGAAAGTCCACACAAATTCCACATCTGGTTATTGCTACACCTGTTAATATCATGGTTGAAATGACCTTGCATACTAGCAATAGCATAGTTGAAACGGCCTTGCATACTAGCAATAGCATGGTCAAAATGACCTTGTATACTAGCAATAGCATGGTAAACATGACCTTGCATACTAGCAATAGCATAGTTGAAACGACCTTGCATACTAGCAATAGCACGGTCAAAATGACCTTGTATGCTAGCAATAGCTTGGTAAAAATGATGCATACTAGCAATAGCATGGTCAAAATGACCTTATGTACTAGCAATAGCTTGGTCATTATGACCTTGCATACATTTAATAGCTTGGTCAAAATGACCTTGCATACATTTAATAGCTTGGTCAAAATGACCTTGCATACTAGCAATAGTATGGCCGAAATGACCTTGCATACTCAAGCAGCATGACTCCGATTAAAAACAAGTTGATGGCTACTATTAACATGTACAGATTATAGTCTCAGATTTGTTTTGTTTTCCAGACGCTTTATAAAAACTACCAACGAATAACAATTCAGGAGAGTCCTGGGAAAGTGCCTGCTGGCAGACTGCCAAGATCTAAGGATGCCATCTTGTTGGATGATTTAGTTGACACTTGTAAACCAGGAGATGAGATCGTAAGTAAATTTTTGCCAGAAACAAAATGTTTTGTTATTAGTGGTAGATGCTATTATTGCTATGTTAACATTTTACATTGAATTTGAATGGCTTGTTTGGGATTTTAGTGTAATTTTGGCTGGGTTGTAGTAATTTTAGGTTATCACACATGGTGAATAGCTACATTATTTCAGATTGATAGTTACTGGTTGCCTTACTGTCTTGTTTAGATTGGCAACAAACCTTTACAACCAGTTGGAATTGAGCATAGCCTGTTAACTACACGAGATATCAGAAATAAAACTAAATTCAAGTTTATCAGATACAAAGCAGCGCAGGAATGGATGATCAGTAAAGTCAGCTGTATGCATGGGGAAAAAGTTTGAAATGTCTCCTTGACACCAGTTAAGAGTGTTTGATAAACTCTATACTTGAAGAAACAGGACATGGTTTTGTGAAGGGGTTGTATGTAGAACGAGAAGTTGTAGTCAACTTGCATTGAATAAGAAGGAGAAATGGGTAGGTGTTCTTTTGTTTTAAAATGTGGGACCGAAATGATTGCCATTTAGCGATGATGACAATGATTTTTAAAGTTTTTAAGTATGTCAGATTTATTGAAGATGGAAAAATGTTAGAGGAAATGCCGGTGAGTGACTTTGAACCCAAAATTGATGTTGAACGAGAGTCCAGTCATATATATAGTACATTAACAATTTACAGATAGATTGTAAGCAATGATATTAGCTCTTGTGGTCTGATGTACAAAATGGATATACAGAAACAAACAGCATGCTCTTCAACTCCCAATTCTGTAGTATTTTGAAATGTAGAAAAGGTTGAATAGCATGCCTAATTATAATACAAGCAATGTAATGTTGAGTCCCTTTCTCAAACAATTCATAACTGCCAACCACCTCAATGGTTGAGATAATATAAATAAATATATTCGTTTGATCAAATCATATCTGAACAAGCATACTGCTAATGGTGGTCATTGAACATTAATACAGCATTATGGAACAAACATATCGCCTCTTCCATAATAGTCAGCTCAGAACCCATTGAAGAAAGTCAAACAGCTCGTATTAAAAAAATCTTGTTTTGAAGCAGAGATATCAAAAAGACAATACTTTGAGCCTTGGAAAATTGTACCTAACAATAAAGAACAGTTTATCACCTGGAATGTTCCTGTTGTCTAAGCAAGCCATGCATATGAGCTTTCAGACAGTAGACTGAAAGAGGATTCTCAACACAGCACATTATTCATACGAATATGAGGAACAGGTTAACCTCATAAACCATAGGTAGATTAATTAATATTTTTATGAAATCTTGTGACCATTTTGGTTTTAGTAGAACATTTACAGAATTGTTGAATGCAGAAAGAGATGGGTATTTGAGTGTTAAGTAAATATTGAATCATGGCCAATTTCTCATTTCCTTTTTTCTTTCTTCTGCTGCTCTCTTAATTGGCGACTAGTGGGAGCTTCCCCTTTTGATAAAATTATGGCAGTATCACTGCTTACATATCTAAAATAAACAGGTGAACATTGACAAGTTTTTCAGATGCAGTTGTTGCAGTATGATAGTATCCCTAAAATAAATGTGTATTCCTACCACAGGTACCCATCCCATGTCATTTTTTTCACCGGAACAGTCCAAACATCTTCCCTTCTTTCTTGCGTCTCTTTTGTACTCTTACTGTTGCAAAATTGTTCAATTTATGTAGATGTAATTAACAAGTTAAAAAAGATAATGCTATTGCCATTTTGGTTTGTTTGTCAGGAGTTGACTGGTGTGTACCACAATAATTATGATGGTTCATTGAACACTGCCAATGGTTTCCCAGTGTTTGCCACAGTTATTCAGGCCAATTTCATAACAAAAAAAGATGACAAGCTAGCAGTCAGCAACCTCACAGATGAGGACATCAAAGCCATTGTTCAGTTGTCCAAGGACGAGAGAATTGGGGAAAGGGTAAGTTCTATTTTTGTGTAAAATGACTAAATTTGTAAGATTCATTATGATTATCTTTTGTCCAGAAAAAAAAAAACTTTGCCCACAGGCATTTTACATAAACTTGTTCTAGCCTTGCTGCAAGACCAAGTAGGATTAAGCTATTGCCTGGTGTGTCCATCAATAAATACTACTATTTCGGAAGTCGTATCTTTTCAGATTTTGAGCACATTATTGGCTTCATTATACAGAAAAAAAATGGGAGTAGGGTTTCCTGCTGATTAATCGAAGTAGACCACCTAGGAAGTTATCGAAGCTGCTGCACTATTATTTCAAGTGTCACATGCTATCAATTAAGCCACCAAAGCTCTCTGATGACTTGTACTTGGGCTAAGGAAAAATTCTATTAATTTTGGGGTGATAAGGTCAAAAGACTAAAATATGAAAATGGTTTTCTAACAAACATCTGATCTGCATCTGTGGTCATCAAAATTTTGTCAATGGCTTGCTTGTGACATAAAGACGAAAAATGATTTCTAAACAAAGTAAGTTTTCTACATAAGTTTTGTAAGTTTTCTACATATAGGACCATTTAACAGGTGTAAAATGTACCATTCACGGTCTTTTATCTACTTTCGATTTATTGGATCTCTTGAAAATATGAAGTATTTTAAAAAATATCTAAATCCATTTTATTAATAGTAAGACTGCACTATATTTCACAGGTTGACAAGATTTCGATTCAAGTTTTTTGTTAATAAAGATGAGATTTCCTTGATAGATTCTCTTCTAACATTGTTTGAACCATTTTGAAACTAAGAAATTATTCTGTGACAGCCGTGTTCAATCTTTTGACACGTTTTACTGCGGTGTTTTAATTGTCAGCCCAACGTGCTGGCCTGGCCTTGCTTTTTGACAACAGTTATTTCTTCACAGGTTTTTGTTAGTATGGCCCCCTCGATCTACGGACATGAGGATATCAAGCGTGGTATTGCCCTGGCTATGTTTGGTGGTGAACCTAAAAACCCTGGTGGCAAGCACAAAGTAAGGGGTGATCTGAACATTCTTATTTGTGGTGATCCTGGTACAGCCAAATCCCAATTCTTGAAGTATGTGGAAAAGACAGCACCACGAGTTGTCTTCACAACAGGCCAGGGGGCCTCTGCTGTGGGTCTGACGGCATATGTACAAAGACATCCCGTCTCGAGAGAATGGACACTAGAGGCTGGTGCACTTGTTTTAGCTGACAAGGGAATCTGTCTTATTGACGAGTTTGATAAAGTAAGTCTGCAGCATTTTGAGCTACCAATATATGTTAACCTATCCAAGTTATGTTCTCAAATAGTTGTATCAGTTTCTAAAGTTTATGGCTGGATTACTGTAAATATGTTGCATTATTGTAAAACTGGAGGCCTTCAAATTTACAATTTGTGTACAAAAACAATTATATTAAAGCTGCACATGGGAACATGGCTTCTTTTGGTGTCTATTCACCCATTCATTAATCTTTTTGTTGATCCAGCTTATATCCAGTAAAATCATTGCATCCAATTTTATATTGTTACATTTTTAGAAGTTCTTTTAATATATTTGTTATAAGTTGGTGTATTTTAGAGAGAAAAGTTTCATGAAGCAGTTTTATTCACTTGCAAAATGGCAACAATGCAACAATAAACCAGAAGGTGGACGATGTTTGCTACATGTTGTAGTTATCTTTTTTTATCATAAAGTTGTACTTTGTAGTCTTGACAAGTATTGGAATGTATTATATTCCTAAAATATGCTTTTCAAAGACATCTGTAGTTGAAATAAAGTAGGCTTTTCAAGATTTTGGGTATTGACAGGATGACATTTAATCAATCTTTTTACTCTAGATGACTGATGCTGACAGGACAAGCATCCACGAAGCCATGGAGCAGCAGACCATCTCAATATCAAAGGCAGGTATAGTTACATCGTTGCAGGCACGATGTGCTGTCATCGCAGCTGCCAACCCTATTGGAGGACGATATGACCCTTCACTGACATTTTCTGAAAATGTAAGTAATGACGTATCTAAAAATTTAATAATTTTTTATAGCAATGCATTTAGAATCTCTTAAACAATGTACTTTAAGCTGATAGAGAAAAAGTCTTGTTAGCTTTTAAATAAAACAATACATTGGCTGAGGCTGTTTCAATCATAACTATTTGAAGAAGCAAGATGAATTGTAATTTGAGCATGTCTGGAGAACAAGCAGTACTGCTGATGATGGCTAGGAATTTAGGGTTCGAACAATCTTGCAGATGCTTTAACTTTTGTCATTACATTAAAAGTGTTTGAATTTTGAGGTTGCCAAACAAATGCATTTCATTCAGAAACATTAATTTACTGACCTAAGTATCAAGGAAAGCAAATATTGGATCTGTTGGATGACAAGACATTCAGTTTGGGTTGCTGGCATGTTCATACATAGTCTGTCTCAATTGTAACCACTTCGTGATGTCGGTGAATAATGCAGTCTTGACAGGGCTATTTAGGCAGATAAGACAAAAGTGGTCAAGTGCTTGATGAAAGGAAGGATATAAATGGATAATGCCATTTGTAGATATTATGCCAGGGTGCACAGTTTGGTGAATTGTTTTTTTAAATACAAATAACAGAAATTACTTTAAAGCCATCCATATAAAAATGTCTCTGCAGAACACAATTTTTATTGTCATTAACTGTCATTTACCCTTAAAGTGTTTGTCACAAGTCACTTCAGTAGAAATGTTGCGCTTTAAGATATGTCTATTTACACAACTGTTCACATACAGGATTTCTCCGGCTTGACATGGATGGTTGATAACCTAAATGTGTTTGGCACATTGGGCACTAGAACAAGCATTTTTGAACATTGCATTAAGGTGGTTTTACAAATGCGTGTTCATAGTACAGCTACCTGGAAAACCCAGAATGGTTGATTGGTTCATCTTCGATGATGATTTTGTTAAGCATATACTGGTTGATAGAGATGAAGGCACTTTTTTTAAAAATTACTTCAGAATACTGGAGCTGGGGAAATGTTAATGGAGATACCAGTGAGTGAATTCGAAGCCCAGAATGATGTTAATTACTAGTCCGATGTACATTTTTAATGGGCAAAAGCAGATCAGCCTGTTA
Source organism: Unio delphinus (assembly GCA_029339505.1). Classification (NCBI taxonomy): domain Eukaryota; kingdom Metazoa; phylum Mollusca; class Bivalvia; order Unionida; family Unionidae; genus Unio; species Unio delphinus. The sequence continues at coordinate 12,510,209 of JAQISU010000034.1, forward strand.
TTTTAGCGATATTTCAAAATTTAATGAAAAAAAAGCAGACTTAGTAGCCAAATTAAAATAGACAATTTAAAAGTATAGCGGGATTTTCGGTTTTTTTTCTTCACAATTTAGTCAAGCAGGCTTGTGTGCTAGAAAACTATATCACTAGCAAACATGCCAACTATTGTGCTATTAGTGTAATTTCCCTTAATTTACGCCTTACACATAAATGTATTCGGTATGACCCCCTCCCAAAAAATTTATTTCTTTTCTCTCTCCCTTTAATCTTTCAGATTGTATTCTAGAAAAGATGGCTTACGTAACTATGACCTGAGTACGCTTGTCTGTAGCCTTGCATGCACTTTCCTATCAGTATTCTGTTCTATTTATACTAGCTGCACTATTTCCAAGAAACATGCTGGGTTCTTCTTTCAATTGTTTGACCTTGTTTTTTTTTATAGCAGCTGAATGGCGTAGTTATAAGAGAACAAACTTGTTTTCTAATTTTAATCATTTGCAGAATCTTTGTTCTAATTCAAATCTGGTGCAGAAGCAGTCTGTAGTGTTTTGGTGCTAAAAGTCCAGACAGATTTATTCTAGTAGATGCGTATGTTAGAGCAAAACAGTTTTTCAGATAATTTCACAGATGGATTAGAAAAAGGTGAAAATCTAATTCGAATGTGCCATACATTCCTCATGTTGGACGAGTATTTTTTGGTCCCCATGTTGCACAAATACATCTGTCCCTATGTTGCACTAGTACATTTGTCCCCATGTTGCACAAGTACATTTGTCTCAATGTTAATTGAATTCTTCTGACCCAATGCTGCATGAATTCGTCTGTCCCAGTGCTGCATGAATTTATCTGTCCCAATGCTGCATGAATTTATCTGTCCCAATGCTGCATGAATTCATCTGTCCCAATGCTGCATGAATTCATCTGTCTTAATGCTGCATACATTTATCTGTCCCAATGCTGCATTATTTCATTTGTCCCAATGCTGCAGGAATTTATCTCTGCCATCACTGTCCAAAATTAAAATATGTTGGCTGTAAAATTACATGATTGCCTGCCCATGATGTTGTAATTTCTGAACATATTGGTACATGATATTTGGCTTTGGATATTTTAAATATATTTATATGAATTGCTTAATTGCCTGTTATAGCTGAGTTGAAAGCAAACAGCAGAAAACATTTGATAATCAGTGAATATCTCCATGAATTTCCTCCAGGTGGATCTGACAGAACCCATATTGTCCAGGTTTGACATCCTCTGTGTTGTCAGAGACACTGTGGACCCAGTTGTGGTAAGCATAAATGTTGATAAATTTTAAAATGTACATTTATACAGGATAAATCTTTATTTGGGAAACTTGGAAAGTTGTGCCAGCACACCACACACACACACTATATTTAATTCTTATCCATGATTGCTTTTAATGAATAAAATGTACTAATACGAATTTGGTTGTTTTCTCTGTAGTGGAACTTGTTTTCAGGATTTTAGATTGTATGTCTAACACCTATATGAAACTGACTGCTAATTGAGATACAAATAAAATTCTGCATTTGCACACATTATGCTTAATAGTCAATAAAAGTATATAAAAATAACGTTTTGTTTTGAAACTATCATTTGCAGTTGAATACATGTGACACCTATTATTATTTTCATATAACCAAATGTCAGAACATAGTGATCAAATCAGTTTTGTTTGTAAATCACCTGTGACACCTATTATTTTCATATAACCAAGTGTCAGAACATAGTGATCAAATCAGTTTTGTTTGTAAATCAGCAGGGAGCAAAGCTTACATTTTACTTTATGTACCAGCTTTATGAAATTAATCCTTGTATCGATCAATAATAACAATGTAGATATTTTGTACAACTTTTTTGAAAGTACCTTAATTGTAAGGCATATGATAAGTGACACATTTTTGTTCAATTTGATATATCCATTGTGAAGATGACAAGTGGACAGACACCAGTTTCTTATTTTATATGATATAGGACTCGAGAATGAAGGAAAATGAAAATAACAAAAGTAGACAGATTATTACAGATGTATTTGGTCCAGTATGTACACCTCCAACCCCCTCGTCCCACGATTATTTCATCAACATTATTACTGTCACTTAACCAACTAGAAGTCCTCCCAAATTCTGGCTGTAAAAGATTTAATGTTGGCACTTAGACAATTTATTGTTCAAACTGAAATAATACAGAAACTTGTTGACGGTTGCCTGGTACTGAAAATATATGTTTGCAAGTTTGTAATGCACTTACACAACACAAATTTAGCAATCGTGTTCAAATTTTTTTATATTTTTTTATAAGACATTCTAAATGCTGTATATGACCACTAAAGATTTGCTCCTAAGGACCAACACCAACACATCTTTCTACATTCACATAGCTTCTCTCTTAATATATCCTATCTTGCATGATGGAAATGTGTTCATTAGTGAAAATGCTAAAAACGTGAAATTAGTTACAGCAATGTCTTTTAATGTTACAGGATGAGCAGATGGCCAGGTTTGTGACGGGGAGCCACATGAAGCACCACCCTAATGCTACACCAGAGGAAGCTGATGAAAATCTGGTATTGACTGCATTTTTTTTTTCATTTTACTTATTTCTTTTAGCACACTTGGCTGTAAGGCCAGACAAAATTATGTTATGGACCTTCAGTATTTGCTTGTTTCCACACAATTCCTTATTTCCGTTTCAGTTTTGATCAAACTTGTGCAATATGCTTACATCATTAAAAGTTAGAAAGTTTAATGGTGAGCTTGATCCATAAATCAGATGACCGTGCAACTCATTGAATAAGTTTGTCCAGTCGTTGTAACCAAGGTCTATGAGCCATGTTACTAATAAACTTGTCAAAGGGAGAATAGACAGGTCTCTGTAAATTAAAGCGTTGCACAGGATACAGATTCAAGAAATAATTTTTTTTACACAATCAAATTTAACTTAACAATGCAGACTTTTATATTTCTTAAGTTGCTGGATGAATAAGAGTTTATTCCTGGTGAGCAAAAAGTTGTAACTCGTGCCTGACGGGATCATCAGATTTTTAGGAATTGTAGAACGTATGTAGATGAATTCTGTTAAAGACAATGGGCCCGATATCCAGAAAGCTTTTTGTTTCTTCAGAAAATGGACATTACTTTGGAGATTATAGATGGAAAAATAATTTCATGCCCGTTTTGTTTATGATGTTTAATGAAGATAACCATCTCTGTAATTAATAATTTCCTTCAACAGAACTTACTTAACACACAGTCCAGTATTGAGCCAATCCCACAGGATCTACTGAAGAAATACATCATCTACTGCCGCGACAAAGTCCACCCAAAACTGCACCAGATGGATCAGGACAAAGTGGCCAAGATGTATTCTGACCTACGACGCGAGTCTATGGTTAGTAACCTAATAGTGATACTGTGTTTAGATGTGGACGAATGTTCAAACTTGTTTTTCTGATGTCTGTTTTTTTTTTGCACAGAGTTTATTTTAATTTATTTAACAACCAGTAGTAATAGTATCTTTACCATTCTACTTTAATCAAAGTTTGTGTAGGAGCCTTTTCATAAATTGAAATAAATACGCCCCACCATTAATAGTGCTTTTATTTTTATGTACTTGGGTAGGAAGGGTTGCCCTTGTATGTAAGTACAGGGCATGAAGTGCTGCCCTTGTCTGTTGTTTGTTCTTTGGCATAGCATTGCCCCTGTTTGTGCTTGTGCATAAAGTGTTGTGTTGTCTGTTTGTGCTACATGATAAAGTGTTGCCTCTCTGGAACATCATGAAGTATTGCCCTGGTTTGTGCTTGAGCAAGAAATGACATTTTTGCAACATCATTGTGTTTTATCATGTATTGGCTGTTCAGTTATGTTTCTTCATCACCTTTGTTTGGAAATGAGAATTATTAGAATTTTTCTCAGCTGTCTAGCTCCACTATTCCTTTGTTCTTGAATAAACCACATATCACCAGTCAACCTGTTTATACTACGATGGACCTTCATTAATTGCTTTAAATGACCACTCCTTTTCTCTGCATTCTACATTGTACTCCAGACTAAACAAATTGGGACTGTATTTAAAATAATCATTACTTAAAGGTAAACAGAAGCAAAATAGTTATCTCCCTTTTGCCTCTTCCAGCTCAACAATTAAAAAGTTTGGCATTTAATTTAGATAACCTGGTGCAAATCGCTATTAAGTTGTCAACCTTTGTCAGTTATCCAAGAGATACCACTATGTATTTCATTATTCAAAATGCCCAATCAGTAGGACCAACGGAAAAGTGCACAGAAATAGTTCATTTTTCAACGATCAGAATGTCAACATCTTTCTGAAAGAAATGAGGCTAGAAACATGAGCCCAAGTGCCCTGATCAATCATCCACTGGTTACTCCATCGTCATTCTTCTGTCACTCTTGCTGAGGTGTAATTGCCATTATCACAAAGAATTAAAGATAAAATGTCTTTAACACAACACAACCTTCAATTTCTGCCACACATCATTTCAACTAGTCCAAACAGCACTCAACTGGTACAAAGGTTCCTGCTTTTTCTGCCTTTACTGCCTTCTTTTTAGTAGAATAACAAGCTGACTGAGCAGTTTCCAAATCTCTTGGAATATGGAAATTTGATAGGTGGCAACCTGATTATTCTTGGAGATTTCAACTTTCACTTTGACTGTCCTCGAAACCCATACACATCAAAACTCCTAGATTCCATTCATGTTTTCACCCATAAACAGGGTCACATTTTAAACTGGATTCTTCAAAGACCAGGTGATAATATGCTATGGTCCGCCCTTGTATCTCATGAACTTGCATCAGATCCTTTCTGCATTACAGTAGTCCCTCTCTTGAATGGTCCCCCTGACCAGCAGCCACTCGCTTCTTACAGGCAGAATCCCATAGAACCGATGAGTTTGTATTCAAAAGTACCCTCTAGAACAGCTGACCCTCTAACGCGGTCAGCATTTTAGTACAAAATATGTAAAATGTCCCCCACATGAGTGGCCACTTTTGTTTCGTCAAATGTATCCAGAATCAATTGTTGATTCAAATCTTGACGTAGGGTAAGCAATTGATTATCTCTATCATCGATACATGTCTCCGAGTGTCGAGTTTCAGTTAGAAGTGTTGACTAAAGATTAATAGTACATGTTCATTATCAATAAAAGTCTATTGATTACAGGAAATGGGCTCAATAATGTTAGGTTAGAGTTTGGGGCTTAACACATATGTCGAGTTCTTCTCTGATAATTATAACCAGATGTAATTGTTAAGATTATAACAGGGTCAGCATAGGCTAAAAATAGATTTTGTGCATTGACACACACATAGAACTTTGAGAAAAAAAATGGTATCAAAGACGAAAAAATCGTGTGACAATACAATTATGGCTTCCTTTACGAAACTGCATTTCTTCCACTCAACACAAGTTTTGTCTGCATAATTAAATTGCATACAGTTGGCAACACTCAAATAAATCGTTACCAAATATTAACAAGTCATCGCGTAATGGAGACATTAAGTTAGAAGAAAGTCTCTTATTCTACTCAATGACATCGGGGGAGGGGGGATTTGCTGAACAATTTTATGTAGGAATGACTCTGAAAATAAACAAGTTATTGTTGAAATGACTCGAATAAACCCATAACCAATAAGAAGGTTATTCGACACCAGTGGAAAAATGGAGCAAATAGAAAGATAATTATGTTTGTACAAAGATGTAAATGACTATTTTGAATGCATTTTCAATGTGCATGACTCCAATACCTGCTCGCATAGTACACTTGCGCCAAGAAAAAGAACTATTAACATATATTCAGTTGAAATAAGTTTATTATAGCAAGAACATTAAATGATTAATGTTACTTTTAAACGAAGATATTAAATGCTTTGAAGTATATAGCTTTCAAACTATGTACATTTACTTCTCACAGAAATATAGTCTCTCTCTCCCCCCCCCACCTGTCTTATAAGGCCACTTTCCCTGTGCAGAAGTGAGGGCTGTATGAGAGGGGGACTACTGTATATGCCATCTGGACATATCAGTCCCTAACCATCCACCTTTATTTGCTACTAAGAGAAACCTCTGCATGATAAATGATACTAAACTAATGCATGAATCTTAGAAAATGTTGTTCTAACCCAACTTGTATCTCGTCTAAATTCAAACAGTCTTTTTAGCACTGTACAGTCTGCATACCACCCTTGACACAGCACTGAAACTACTCTTCTGAAAGTAGTTAATGACATTCTCTCTGCTTTGGATATCGGAAAGGTTCTCATCCTCCTTGATTTGTCTGCAGCATTTGACACAATAGACCATGATATATTCACCATCTCCAGCATGTGTTTGGCATTCACAATACAGCCTTTCTTTTGTCCAAGTCCTACTTAGTCAACAGGACACTAATTGTATCTGCAAATGGAATACACTTAGCCCAGTTGATAAATGTTGTTTCAGAGGGGTCTGTTCTTGGATCAGTTCTCTTTATTTTATACACTCGGCCGCTCTCATGTGTCATAGATCATCATCCAGTTTCTCACCATTTGTGCGCTGATGACACCCAATTATACAAATCTAGCCACCCAAATGGCGTTGATGCTATCATCCAAGGAGTAGAGAGGTAAATTTCTGATGTGAAATCATGGATGATATGTAACAAGCTTCAGATGAATGCCATTCTGATCACTACACAAAGACTTTCTCATTCACATCCTTTACCTCAAACAATAAATATCAGCAAAACCAACATTAAATGCACACAGTACAAAACCTAGGTGTTACTCTGGACAGTACTCTCACATTGCATCAACATGTCATGAACATAGGCAAGGTTGTATATCTTGAGCTGAGATGCATCAGTTCCTTTCGCAAACATCTTTCAGTTGATGCCACTAAAACGCTTGTGTGTTCGTTAGTACTTTCAAGACTGGACTATTGTAAGTCTCTTCTGTCTGGTTTGTTTCAATATCTACTCCAGAAACTTGAAAAAGTTCAGAACAGTGCTGCGCTGTGGAATGAATTATCATTTGAAATTAGACACAAAGACAGTGATCCCTTTGAACAGTGCTCTTAAAACTCACCTTTTTCAACTGCAAGAACAAACTTAAAGACCTAATAATGTTTCCTACCTTAAATATTTTCAGCACGTTTTTCTGTTTTCTAATTTCATTTTTTTTTTTTGTGTAGTCATATCATCATCGATCTTGTAAAGAAGATTAGTCGCTATACAAAGACCTCATTATTTTTATTGTTATGTATTGGTGCTTTTATCTGTCTTCTTGATAAAGTATTGCCTTTTGTATGTTTTTAAGTTGGTGTTGGCAATTCCTGTTTTACAGACAAAAGTTACTGTTACCTTCAGTTGTTAGAAAGCTTGCACCCTATTTTGGAACATTTCATCCAATTTGCAGCCTGTTTGGAACTTATAAATGACAAAATAATTTCCTTACTTGCTGTGGCATTCATCCCAGATGCTTGGGGCCTATGGAACAGTGCTGATATGTAGAGCAGTATATTGTGTTTTATCCAAACCATGCTTCTTGTCTGTCTTTTTACATTTGTATTTAATGCCACTGCTGTATATCCATGGTACTAGATTAAAAGAAGAATTAATTTAATCGACACAGAAGAAATGGAAGTTATTGCATATGATGGTTATTGCTTATTTTGTTTTTATGGTTCAACGCCATTTTTCAGCACAACATAGGCTACACATGGCGGCCAGTATTAATGGTGGAGGAAGAACCTGGAACACACACACCCCGGAAAGAACCACCGACCCACGAGAAGCTACTGGCAAGCTTTCTCATGTAACTACATTGGCTGAATCTTAGATTCGAACCCACACAGACAGAGGTGAGAAGGCAGTGATACGCAACGGGCAGTGCTTTAGACCACTTGGCCACTCTGGGTCCCCCTATTGCTTATTTTGTAATGCGATGTAAAGTTATTTATAGATTCTCTATGCATATAACAACTGGATATGGACATAATCGGGTATCTAGCATACTTGTGAATGTACAGAGTAAAATGAATCTATTGCTTTTTTCTTTTCTTCTAAATTAGGCAACTGGCAGCATACCAATCACAGTGAGACATATAGAGTCGATGATCAGGATGGCTGAGGCGCATGGTAGGATGCATCTTCGAGACTATGTGAATGAGGACGATGTAAACATGGCTATTCGTATCATGCTGGAGAGTTTTATCAGCACCCAGAAATTTAGTGTCATGAGATCTATGCGTAAGGTCAGTAGAGATGTCTAAAGCTTAGGAATATCAACCAGGTAGCCATCGATCCTAAAAATCGATTACCCAGGTACCTGATCAAGGGGAAGTTGTATTAAATGTGAACCTGAACTGCTTTGTTGATAGTTCACACATGCACACGACACATGCAAACTCTCTCGATCGATCGATCGAGAGAGAGATGTAACTGTAATTATTACCAATATAAGCGAGAAAGGCCAATCTGAAAAGATCGCCATATCCTAATTACATCTTGTCTAAGCTTGTATTTGCAAGCAAGGCTAAGCCTGATCACATGACTAAAGGTATGAAAGTCATCGTACACAATGGAGATATTTTGGGGGAAAATTATAATTTTAATTGCGCACAAACTATCCATACACAATGAAAAGTAGGTATTTTTGTATCCCAAACTGGAAATAACCGCATGACTTTGCATTTGCAATGTATCAACCTGAAAAATTCTCAAGTACTGTGCATGTTTTATTCAGTCTGTTGATGAGTAGGTGTTTTCTAGAGTACTAGGTATGTGTAATTCTTTAGATAACTAGGTGTTTTTTTTTTTTTAGAGTTCGGGTATGTGTAATTAATTCATTAGATAGCCAGGTGTTTTCTAGAGTACTTTGAGAACTTGGTAGATGTAATTCATTGTTTTGATACGTAGTTGTTTTCTAAAGTACTAGGTTTGTGTAATTCTTAGATAACTAGCTTTCTGTAGTACTTTGTATATACAGTCGACTCCGGTTAACTGCACACCCTCGGGTCCGTCACGAGACCATGCAGTTAACCGGAGTGTGCAGTTAACCGGAGTGTGCAGTTAAGTGGAGTCGACTGTATAATTAATTCTTTAGATAACTGTTTTCTGGAGTACTAGGTATGTGTAATTAATTATTTTGATAACTATGTGTAATTCTTTTGATAACTAGGTGTTTTTATTTTTAGAGTTCTGGGTATGTGTAATTCATTCATTAGATAGCTAGATGTTTTCTAGAGTACTTTGAGAACTTGGTAGATGTAATTCATTGTTTTGATACATAGTTGTTTTCTCAAGTAATAGGTATGCAGGTCAGCAGACAATTTTTACTGTGATAAGAGCAGTCGGCAGTTGACATGAAAATGTATGATCAGATTATTTTCTGACTTGTCACAAGTTTTCATATTTACACATTGTTGACATATTGTTGCAGACATTTGGGCGATACCTTGCATTCAGGAAAGACAACAATGAGCTCCTCCTGTTCATCCTGAAGCAGTTAGCTCAGGATCAGATGACGTTTCAACGAAACCGCTATGGCACGGACCAAGAATTTATTGAAATCTCTGAGAAGGATCTGGCTGACAAGGTGGGTTAAATAGGGAAAGATGCAAAACTTGTTTGACAAGGTGGGTTAAATAGGGAAAGATGTAAAACTTGTTGGACAAGGTGGGTTAAATATGGAAAGATGCAAAACTTGTTTGACAAGGTGGGATAAATAGGGAAAGATGCAAAACTTGTTCGACAAGGTGGGTTAAATAGGGAAAGATGTAAAACTTGTTGGACAAGGTGGGTTAAATAGGGAAAGATGCAAACTTGTTTGACAAGGTGGGTTAAATAGGGAAAGATGTAAAACTTGTTTGACAAGGTGGGATAAATAAGGAAAGATTTTAAAACTTGTTTCACAAGGTGGGATAAATAGGGAAAGATGTAAAACTTGTTTGACAAGGTGGGTTAAATAGGGAAAGATGCAAAACTTGTTTCACAAGGTGGGTTAAATAGGGAAAGATGCAAAACTTGTTTGACAAGATGGGATAAATAGGGAAAGATGCAAAACTTGTTCGACAAGGTGGGTTAAATAGGGAAAGATGTAAAACTTGTTGGACAAGGTGGGTTAAATATGGAAAGATGCAAAACTTGTTTGACAAGGTGGGTTAAATAGGGAAAGATGTAAAACTTGTTGGACAAGGTGGGTTAAATAGGGAAAGATGCAAAACTTGTTGGACAAGGTGGGTTAAATAGGGAAAGATGCAAAACTTGTTGGACAAGGTGGGTTAAATAGGGAAAGATGCAAAACTTGTTTGACAAGGTGGGTTAAATAGAAGAAGATGCAAAACTTGTTTGACAAGGTGGGTTAAATAGAGGAAGATGCAAAACTTGTTTGACAAGGTGGGTTAAATAGGGAAAGATGTAAAACTTGTTTGACAAGGTGGGTTAAATAGGGAAAGATGTAAAACTTGTTTGACAAGGTGGGATAAATAGGGAAAGATGTAAAACTTGTTTGACAAGGTGGGTTAAATAGGGAAAGATGCAAAACTTGTTGGACAAGGTGGGTTAAATAGGGAAAGATGTAAAACTTGTTTGACAAGGTGGGATAAATAGGGAAAGATGTAAAACTTGTTTGACAAGGTGGGATAAATAGGGAAAGATGTAAAACTTGTTTGACAAGGTGGGTTAAATAGGGAAAGATGCAAAACTTGTTTGACAAGGTGGGATAAATAGGGAAAGATGCAAAACTTGTTTGACAAGGTGGGATAAATAGGGAAAGATGCAAAACTTGTTGGACAAGGTGGGTTAAATATGGAAAGATGCAAAACTTGTTGGACAAGGTGGGTTAAATATGGAAAGATGCAAAACTTGTTGGACAAGGTGGGATAAATAGGGAAAGATGCAAAACTTGTTTGACAAGGTGGGATAAATAGGGAAAGATGTAAAACTTGTTTGACAAGGTGGGTTAAATAGGGAAAGATGTAAAACTTGTTGGACAAAATGGGATAAATAGGGAAAGATGTAAAACTTGTTTGACAAGGTGGGATAAATAGGGAAAGATGCAAAACTTGTTTGACAAGGTGGGTTAAATAGGGAAAGATGCAAAACTTGTTGGACAAGGTGGGTTAAATAGGGAAAGATGCAAAACTTGTTTGACAAGGTGGGATAAATAGAGAAAGATGTAAAACTTGTTTGACAAGGTGCAAAACTTGTTTGACAAGGTGGGTTAAATATGGAAAGATGTAAAACTTGTTTGACAAGGTGGGATAAATAGGGAAAGATGCAAAACTTGTTTGACAAGGTGGGTTAAATAGAGGAAGATGCAAAACTTGTTTGACAAGGTGGGTTAAATAGGGAAAGATGTAAAACTTGTTTGACAAGGTGGGTTAAATATGGAAAGATGCGAAACTTGTTTTGACAAGGTGGGATAAATAGGGAAAGATGCAAAACTTGTTTGACAAGGTGGGTTAAATAGGGGATGATGCAAAACGTTTTATTTATTTGCTTAAAAATTAGATTGCAAATGAAGTTGCAGTTGTTGAATATAGTGAAATCTAATCCAGTCAATACATTTTATAATCTTTTTAAAGCTGTCACCTGAAAAAACATGCTACTCAAGTATGAATTTTCATGCAAATGAAGGTAGATGAACATGGACCAATTTGCTGGATGATTTTACATCAATAAAATAGATTTTAAAAAATACTTGAATAAAGTTACAGTTAAAAGTTGAAACATTAAATTGATTGATTATCTCTAAATATGACATTAAGTTGTCAATTTGCAGTGTATAGAAAGAATATTCTTTGGCCTCGTTTGTTTGTAGATCTCCTAAGGGTCAAGAATTAGATGTGGGTGCAAAACACCTGGGAGCTAGTTGCACCACTAGTTAAAGATGAGCAACCATAAATCGTTTGCTAAATAACTCTTGCTTCCTGTACAACACTTCCATGTTCCAATGTAAAGGGGGTCTTTTGTTTGTATTGTGATCCTGGATGAATTTCATTCTTATTGAAGAAATGATAAAAAAAAACCTTAAGTTGCATTTTAATGGTGAAGAATGATTGCTGTGGAAAATGCCTTAGATGAAACGTTTTTTATATGCCTAATTTAATCTCAGCATCAGTCTGTTTACCTCTTGGCTCTTATTTTAGTGTTGCCTACATTCAGTAAGCACACTAAATGGCACAAGTTGTATTGTATTCCTTTATACAGCATATAGTCTAAAATGTGAACAATTTCTCAAAGTAAATAGAAAGGTGGTGAGTCTCAGGATGGCATTTATTATAGTGAGAAGATGTAGAAAGTGGCTATATTGTAATTTTCATGGTTCCTAATTGCTTTATTTTTATTTTTCAGGCTCGACAAATAAACATAACAAATCTGACTGCCTTCTATGATAGTGATATTTTCAAAGCCAACCGATTTACACACGAGAGCAAGAGAAAGGTCATCATTCAGACTGTCTAATATGTGATGTTTTGGCAAGAGGATTGTTTTCAAGTTCTTAGGGCATCAGAGAATAATGTAGCTGTTATTACTTGCATACTGTTGATGAAAGTTGCCATAGACCAAGGACCAAGACAAAACAGTGGCACAACAGATTATGTTATACTCTATTGTTTGTGCAGTGAAAATGCATCTAATAATTGTGAATAGTTGGCGCAGAAATCATGAATAGACTTTACATACATGCAAAGATAAACTCGATTATTTTCAAGATTTATGTAATGTCTGCTGTGCATTTTTGTTCATGCTTGAGATTTCATGGCACATTGTCCATACAAGTTTTTGTGTTTAGAAAACAATTGAAAACTACAAAGCATCTGAAAGTCTGGTTAAAATTTTTCAAGTAATGTCAACAGCATACCTGTAAAAAAAACGTAATACAATGCAGCATTAATGTTAGTGTTTGTAAGGGGTCCTCTGGGGTTGTAAATAGTGCTCTGTTCATATGGAAGCTATTTGAATCAAATATTTTTTCTTGATTTTGTTCCCTCGTTGATCGCATTGCTTCTCTAAAAATTATGGACATCAAAGCCATTTGTATTCAGCCCAGAGAAGTCCTTGCATGTATCTTTAAGAAAAACAACAGGAAGATGGAATAAAAAAAAAAGGAACAAACTTATGTTTCTAATATTTGACCCCCCCCCCCTCCCCAAAGTAACAAAATAAGGGAGGTATTCAATTGGCCAAGTCAGCTGCCTCTGATTGTCCATGGAAATGCCACTTGGTTTCAATTTACTTGGCATGAAGTAAGAGTAGTCTCTTGAATGTCTCTTGAGAACCATACAGCCAGCCAGGTACAAAGTTTGTAAAGATGAAGTGGAGATGTACAGCCGTATGCAAATATTTTCTTTATTGGAGCACAACTCTGAGACCATTCAAGTTATTTCAACCAAATTTCGTGCACTTGTCCTCAAATCGTATAGAGGAGCCTTTGATACTTTTAATGTTTTTAATGTTACCATGAAAACTACATGCAACACAAATAATCTATAAATTGCGAGTCCAGTATGTTGGGGTAGCTTAGTCTGAGTCTTTACCATGGTCATTACAGAAGTGGAGGCCTGGAAGGATATGTAATCTCAAAGGTGACTCTTGTTGTGGAGTATGAATGATATTCCTGGTTTTATAGTGTTGAGTAAAGGTTACAATTGTTGTTACATTGTTGTTGTTCACATGGGGTTTAATGCCATTTCTCAGCACAAGATTGGCTATGTGTAGCGGTCAGTATTAGTAGAGTCCGGGAAGCCCTGTACAAACCTACTGACCTGTGAGAAGCTACCGTCAAACTTTCTTGCATGCCCATATTGGCTGAACCTGAGACTAACCCACACAGAAAGAGGTGAGATGATCTGTAATGGTTAGCACTTTAGGTCACTTGGGTCCCCAAGTAAGAGTAGTAACATTGCAAAAAAATATAAAGACAAACCCTGATGAATAAAAGAAAATGTTTTCTCCTGAAACAAAAATAGGTTAAGATGTAGGAGTTCTATACAAGTTACATAATGTGTAATCTGTTTAAAAAGTAAAAAGAATTAATTTTTAGTTTTAAACTGGATTCATTTGCAAATTCCAGTGTTCATACTAGGCTGCACCTTTGACCCTTTTGTAATCTTTGGCTGCAGAATAACAACACCTTACATCCTAAAACGTGGTCTAACTTAAAACGTGGTCTAACTTGAGGAAATGTGTTGACTCCCTTACAAAGGTCTATTTAGAGTTGGCAGAATTGGGTCAGGTTGGCGTTTCCTGTCCGTGAGCAAATTTGTCTATTTGATTTTTTTTCACTGATTGAAGCCATTCCCAAAAAATTGGGTTTGATTGTGAGACTGGAGTTTTCATTATATATATATATATATATATATATATATATATATATATATATATATATATTGAAGTCACTCTATGGGATCTAGCATTCAGAAAGGAGGGTTGAAGTTGAGCTGCTTACCTGCACTGGTTATCCTTCATACTGATGTGACAGTATACTTTTCCAGACTCTATTCTGTAAGATTTCAGTGTTTAGGTAAGGCATTCATAGTACCCATGATGCAAAGTTTTACATTCTTTGAGCTGCAGTAGGTCATATGATAGGGTGTAACTCGTAACTGAAATTTAATGTTTGTATTTTTGACCTGTAAAAATGGTTCCATGTTAGATATTTGTTACCCATCTTGTTCATACTCAGTGGTAAGTTGTATTTAATATTCTCATAAAAATACATGCTTCTCTGTCATTTTCTCTGTGGAAATTACAGAATAGAAGACATGTAGATGCACTTCATGATCAGTTTTGGAATGTTTTTCCACCATTTTGTATCTGATTTTCAAAATTTCTACTTAGAGTTTATGTTATATCCGCTTGGTTTGTAAATTTAAGTCTGGGACTGGAGATGTTTGATTGGTTAATTTTAGGTCAGTCAGCTCACTGGATTCGAGACTTGAGTCGTTTGAATGATCGATTTCAGGACTCTAGTTTCACTCATGTTGTGAAGATTCTTGACTTAATTTTAAGTCCAGACTTAATTTCAGATGGTAAAATGAACTGATAAAATTGTTATCTTATTCGTAAACGTCTGTAAGGTCAGTATAAAATGCAGAAAGATACTAAATAAAATATAAAAATTTATGCCCATGTTTTTATTATACCCAACTGCGAAGGAAGAAGAGCCATAGAGTATAAGCCTTGTCCATTCTACATCTTGGTTATTTGTGCAGTTTCTTCTTAGACTTTTTCCTACACTTTCATTGATGCTTCCTGTTATGGTGAGTACACTGATCTTGCAAAATTTGCATTTTGTTTTGCATTTTGGAAATGGCTGTGTGCAAGAACTTGTGCATTAGGACTTGAACCCCAACAAATAAAATTAAGTGATTGTGTCTGCTTTAGTTTTAGTTTCAAAGGTGATGTTTTCTTTTAGCTGTTCTGGTAATTGACCAGAATGGCTTTTGGGATGGTCAGTTGTTCATTAGTTAGTCCAAGTTTGTTTTTGCCTCACGTAAACTACCTAGATGACTTCTGAATGGGAAGTAATATTTTCATGAGGTTTTACTAGTATTGTTATGATGTCTGGGTGAAAATGGTGCCACTGCCACATGGACAGCAAATATGGCTGTCACTAATGGCCATCCTGAAAATCTAGTTTTTACTATCAACCTGAAGGGATGATGTGCCATCATGGGGCTTTCACTAATAGAGGTACAAGTCCTACATGTAAGATATAGCACATGTTGATTTTGGTTAGGAGCTATGACTTATGATCTGAATAACGGCCTTGTGTAGTCAAAGTTTCAGGAATATCGCACATACTTGGCAACCTATATCGACACTCTTCCACTAGTTTATGTTTAATTAATATACTTTCTGTGCTGTTTTTATCCTGGTGGAATCAATATCTGAGAATTGTAAATAGACTCATTTTCTTGTTCAGTTGACATACATTTGAATTTGTTGAAATACGACAGTAGTCGAGGTTTGCCGAAGTATGTTCAAGTAGGTTCAAATCGAAAATTATTTCTTGAATGAAATGTCGCTTGCTGTTTAAATAGGCAGTATAGAAATAACCATTTGATACTTTTTGTTTCGTTCAAATAAAACGATCTTGTTGAAACCTACTGCGGCATTTCTCGTCCACCATCGTATTGCAACCAATTGAAATGTGTGTCAAAGGAACATAAAAATGCGCTCATTTGCTAGTGTCAGATTTTGAGTCGATCACGATCATGAAAGCAAAGTAAGTATATCAATAACTCTTAAGGATTTGGATGAATGTTGATATTTATTGCCAAGTATGTGATAATCATGAAAATTTCACCTTAGAGTTCGAAACATGCTACACAGCGCTGTTCGTTAGGCAGTAAGAATGCCCAAAACATAAATATCAGCGTCGGGTCTTACATGTAAGACTAATAGAGGTATGTGTGTAGTTGGTCAAAAATGAAAAGGATGCCAATCTAATGTTCACCGTGGCACCATAGTAACCATCTTAAAAATTTAGTCAAACTATTATGTTTCATTGGACTTGATGCAAATGGAGATGCTTGGACAACCAACTTGACTGTTGGTGACTATCTTGACAACTGTGTTGCTACAACTTAATGGAAAGTTCATAATTAAAAAAAAATGGTGCTGGTCTGACATTCAATCCATAGTAGGCATCCTGAAACTCCACTAAAACTGAAAATTTCATGCAAGATATTTCAATCTGGGGGCATACGCTGACAAATAATGATGCAAATTTACATTAATTTATTGACTTTATTCCCTAGAAATCAGTGGGTTCAAGAGCGATGAATAAGAAGAATACCAAATTCGGTTGAATTTGGTAGTTCACTTTCCTTAATGAAATTAATTGGTCTAATCACATTTTGATTAAAAAAAGATTGACATTCATATTGCTGAAGAAATTTCACCTGTAGTTCAACAAATTTTGGCATTCATTGGGTACCAATGCTCTTCAAAAGAACTGAAATGGCGGTCAACAGTTGGTAAAACATGCAGTAGATCGTGCCAAGATTTGCTTAAAAAGGAAAAAGGAGGCCAGAGAAATACAGTACTCATAAGGCAGTTGGACTCTAAGCTGTGCAATAGTACAAGATAATCCTTAAAATTTTTCATCGAGTTTTCTGTAGTTGCTGTTAGAACAAGAGCTCCAAAGCTCCTATGGTCATAGGAGCAAGACATCAGAATCCCTCTCCATTATTCATGCCAGTTTTAAGTTTTGTATTGTTGGTCTACCATTGTATAAATTCAGCATATCTTAATCCGTACTGTATTCTGTAACTGGAGCGAATGATTGAGACAGTGATGCTAGCATAGCATACATGGTTATGGTGTATGTTAACTTTCAGTTCCATGTTGTACTTACAAGAAAGTTTGGTGGAGAATCTTTTAAAATAAACATCGAGCTAAAACATCGTGTTACTAAAGAATTTAATGATGGATATGCCAGCGATTGGCTATTTGGAATGTAACTTGGTTGTACTTGCAAGTCTTTTAAAAAGCAAATAAACTTGAGAATATGAACTAAAGAAAGAAAATGGATTTTCAATTTCATATATTAACATTACTGGTAGTCAAACAAAGGAATTTAATATAAACCTTGTTTCTTGTTCTGTTGTTTTTAATTATTTACTTTTTTTGCCTTATTAAGAGGTCTCAACTTTAGCTGGATCGTTTTTCAGATGGCCCCACATTTTTAGAATAGATTTTAATGTTGATCATGTTTACTAAATCCTTGACATATTCCTGATCTTGTTGCCACTGCCTTTTTCTGAAGAAAGTAAGTGCCCAATTGGACATTAAGTTGGGTCATTTTTTAAACCACAGTTGCAGTCTTGAAAACTCATTTTGCTACACCTCATGAATGGAAAATTGTATTAAAGGCATCCAACCTAAGTTTTTCGACTTTTTTGTTCTTGCAAATGCATGATATTATGAAAAGTATAGTAGAAATAATGAGTAATTACAGGTAATTCAGTTTCAAAAAATGTACATCTGTAAGTTTAATCAATGAAATTATAACGATTTTCTGTACGGATTGCTAATTAATTATGCAGAAACGGAATTTACCGATATTCTCCGAAGTCGCAGTGTCAAGGGACGCGCGTCAACAAATAATGGAAGTCGAGGTAATCCTGTGATTCTCTTTTGATGTAATTATTGCCTTATCCTTCGTCTTTCCTTCTCCTTAGCTCTTTATAGTCACCCACAATATATGTATTGCTTATAGATTTCTCATTATATATGATAAATTACAAGAAGTAGGCAAAAAAGTCAATATGATGGAAAATCCTGCCAATAAGGGGTTCCTAAGGGGCCATTCTTGAAAGTATTTACTTCTCGTGTTTGTGTGATTCTGTTACGTTGTAAGATAAACCAACTAAAAATATAATAATTTGTATCATTGTAATCAGAACCGCTATTAAAAGGTCTCGCTAAAGTCGCTTCTTTGGCTCAGAATAAAGTTGATCTTTTTGGGCAGTTGCATTACCACATTACGTTCACGTATCCGATAGTCGATGTGATTTGCGCATTTGTTTGTATATTTACACGTTTGCTTCATTGCATAACACAAAAATTAATATTTTCCCACATAATATTTAATGGATTTATTTTATTTGGAATTGTTTTTACTGACAATATTTTTAAAAAAATTCTGCAGGACTTCGACCTGGTTGTTTTAGATGAAGTCGTGCTCCTTGTTGCACAGAGGTATATTCAAGATGTCCTGGCAGCAGAAGAAGATAATGATTACAACCAGGGGAAAAGGCATACTGCTAATAGGCAGTTTATTTTATGGACTTAACGGATACCTAAGTACTGGCAACAGACATGTCATTCCAAGCTGTTGTGTATGGGGTATATTGGATAAATAATTTTGGCCAGTACCATGGCTTTACAA
Source organism: Unio delphinus (assembly GCA_029339505.1). Taxonomy (NCBI): domain Eukaryota; kingdom Metazoa; phylum Mollusca; class Bivalvia; order Unionida; family Unionidae; genus Unio; species Unio delphinus. Next base: position 12,529,133 of record JAQISU010000034.1, read on the forward strand.
AAGGAAGACTTGGATGATCTATCCAAATATATGATGTGTGAATAATATAATTTATGTTGATTTTCTGTTGTATAAAACATTTCTTTTGTAGTATGCAATTTTTATTTTGCATGAACAAGTTTTGTTAAACATGTTTTTAGCTACCTACCCACTAAAGAATGATTATATGTATGGCTATGTTTTGAAAGCAACTGTGAAGAGACTATTTATTAAAAACATAGGATAAATTGAAGTTGACTTGCATTGTCTTGGGATGCAAAGAATAGAAAAAACAAAAGTACACTGGTGAACATTATTTTAATCGTGCATATACAGTAACACATTAAGTTAAATGATAAATAATGCATATTCATATTGAGTTGAGAAAGCAAAACTTGTTGCAGTGTTTCATGAATACAGATTGGTTTGCAAATATCAACAGAACTACAAACACTAGGATACTATTCTATCCAGACACTGCTCATTAATTACAATATCATGTAATACAAAATGGCTCTGGAAACAGAATAAGGTTTTTAAGACTAAAATACTAGTTCATCTAAAGCAACCTTGAATGCTTATATCACATGTGGATCATCAGCCATCTTATTACAACTAAATCAAATATACTTGACACTATTTAAAAGCATCAAATTTTCAGTTTTTTAAAATGTGTTCATTTACCATAGAAATAATTATACCCTTTATATGAATACCCAGATGAATGTACACAACTGCATACACTGTAAAACTAACTATTATATATTATGAAATGTACAAAACTTATATAAGTACAAATGTGCACATACAGGTATAACTTTAATTCAAGAGTACATGTACAGTCAGGCATAAAAAACTGAAGGATATCATCTAAGAATAATTATGGCATATATAGAGGTTTTCCATGTTATATAGGTTGGGTGGGGTGCTCCCAATATTATTTAAATTATTACAAAAGACCCCCTTGGCATGTTTTTGTGAGGAGTTGAAGTAGTGATAGACAGATGCAATGCTCAGAGCCCCCAGTCAGTGGTGCCAACAGTTAAATTAATGAATACACAAAATGTGAAAGTCAAATAAACAACAATTTAATCTCATTAAATAATAGTCATCTCTCAAATGAAATATTATGCTGTGGAATTCGAAACAATGTTGTTAAGCTCAATGCTGTTTTCTGATTTAATTCATTTTCATGAAAATACATACATACATACATGGATTGAAGTTATTTGCTTCAATGTACATTTTTTCTTCTTCAAAGTATCCTAGAAATCTTTCTGACTGCAATTTTACACAAAACATGTAGAAATTAAAATTATTAAAAGGTACTTTATTATGCAATAATACCGACTTGCAATTACACGATTTTAATCTTGTTACTCCTATAAGATTAAATGAATTACAATGAATAGTTTTTGCTGTTCTTTTTTTAATACATCATATGGCCAAAATACACTGCATTTACTTCAATCTAAACATACATAGAAGTATAAATGCAATGGGTATGAAAAGTTTGAAAAGGTCTACATCTTGTGGTTCAAATGCACGTTTTTTTAAAAGCATTAAGAACATAATCAACAGTGGTCTGAAGATAAACTGAATCTTGGAAATCAAACAGTTGCTGGACTTTGGCTCATAGTAGACACTTCAAGAAAGTCAAAGTCTATATGGGTCCATGGTAGGGATCATTTGTTATCATACAATCACTAGTATAGTCTCTCCATAACAATTTGATATCAATAGGTGTTATCTGACTAAAAGGCCTAAATCATTTTAACTTAAAATGAGATTTCTGTTTTGTAACAATCTCTTCTGTAGGTGGTGGTGGTATTGGAGCAAGTACATCAGATATTCACCTATGATCATTTATGACCAAAACAACTGGCTGGTTCATTCCAACTCTATCATCTAACCTCGTTTTCAATATCAGCTTTCTTTGGGTTTGCAGACCATCTCTCACTTTTTTGTTGAATGACCTTTGATATCTGACAAGAAAATGCAAACATTTCACTGACAATGTCATTTTATATTTTTTTAAATTCTCAAAAGTCCAAATAAAAACTGCATTCAATTACATGAAACAAATCATTTTGCTACAGATGAAAATGTAAATATAGCAAACCTGTATCTAACCCATATATCATAAAAATGTTTAGATTATTTACAGAATTTTCTAATTACATTAGACTAATTCTAACCAAAATTGGTTTATGAAATTTATTTTAAAAAATTTCTTCTGTAAAAGATTAAATTGTACCACAAACAGATGGTTTATCAAATTTCAGGTAAAGCATTAATATTTTAACGTAAATGAATTATGTTAACAAACAAGAAACTTCCAATCCCCAATTTATCCTACTTCTGAAAATGTTTATCTGTCTGTGTATAGCTCAGACCGATATGAATTAGACTGCAAGCAAAAAAGTAAAAATTCCGGAAACAAAATCTGATTCCAACAATGGGCATGTGCACAAAAATTGGGTAAAGCTTGACCGCTCCATCCCTGTACACATGCATACTTTATTTTTTTACACGCACCCCATCTGCGTACATGCAATTTCCCTCCCTATTCTGTAGAACAGCCTATATTTAATCCATACAGGAAAGATCAAGGATTAATAATATTATGTATTTAATATAACAGATAGTCCACAAATGTTGAATGTCTGGCTGCATCAAATAAGCTGTGTAACTTTAAAAAGTTTGTTGATTGTCCACTAAAACTCAAACACCAACTGAACCCAGTCAAGCAGGTTACATATTAGACAAATTACTATCGAGGTATATGTGTAAATACATAATCAGCAGACCTCCCACCCCCATACACAAGCATATGCATTTGGGTAAACCCCCCCCCCCCTTGCCCTCTCCAAGTGTACTAAACGGACAAACCATAACTATGGCCTTAGTGTGGTTTGTATTTATAATACAATGTATTCATATTCTTACAATGATAACCAGTATATCTTCATTTTTTCAATTACGCATCAATACTATATTTAAGATATATTGTAATTACACATTTTTAACTTGTATTCATACACTGCAAAGAAATCTTTTGTGGGAGCAATTTTCTGGTTTATACACAAATACCATCCACAAATACCAATACAATACTATACATGTATATATATGGTTGTTTTTAGTATACTTAACACGAATATTCTCCTTTTTTGTACGTATCACAATTATTTTTGTTAGTATACTTTCTCAAATGGGTTGATAAAACTTTTAGACTTTTCCATCATAACACTTTCCTTCTCCTTAAGTTTTTCAACTTCAGACAAGACTGAATCCTTAAAATAAAAATTTTGAAATGTGTAAATACTAATGTTGAACTTGGAAATCTTTAGTTTTGTATCAAAAGAAAGCATTATCATTTATCTTGGTTATTATAATGGGAATGATAATGCCTCAAGAAATAATAATAATAATAATAATAATTTATTTAAAGGGGTGACTCATTTAGTCATAGACTATTCTCACTTGAGACTAACTAAAATACAAACAGCATGATGAGGAACATATCAATAACAAAAATGACATGTGCCAACAATTTACAACAAAAATATTATTCTAAATAAAACAAATCATATTTTAACAAAATGTACAATCTTTTCCAACTGCAAAATATTAAACTAGTATAGAATAATACATTTCCAGGTGCATCTACCAAAATATTTGTAAACTAGTAAAAATACATAAAATTTAATAAAATGTAGTAATACTTACATGATGCCATATCTGATTCTGATGTGGTTATAACAGAGACAGCAGGAATTTGTATCCGATGAATTGTTGGCCCAGGTGTGGAAGTTGTGGCCATGTCTTCTTTGACAATCCTCTGTTTCTGATGTTTTCCTTGCACTGGCATTAAATTCATAACTAATATAGCAACGGAAAATAAATATTTCATTAGACACAAAAATTTATATATATTTTATAAATAATAGTGAATGAATGTTAAATTAAAGTCAACCGGCCCCGGTGGGACATTATTCACTGTTTTATCTTTCAAAAGAAAGTTATTTAATTTTTCCTGTGGGGTAAGGAATGATGCCACATCCCCACGGGCATTTATGCACACATAGTGTGCTATTTAATTTGGTCATGCACAAAATATACTTAACTGTATTGCATTACTTTTATTTACAGCCATCACTATTTACATTATAAATAATTTGTATTAAAAAAAAAAAAAAACTGTCTGCTTGCCCCTAAATAGTTTTATGGTTGCATGCGAAAATGAAGATGATCATTAATACCCCTTCGGAGCCTCAATAAACAGCTGCTGTATGTCATGTACATGTTGATTTCAGCGATATTGTTGCAGGGCTGTGGCATTTTATTTCAAGCTAAATGGAATAATGCCAGTTTATATAAAATATGTTATTTTAAGAGGTTTGATAAAGAGTTAACAATACAAAAATAAAACAGCGGTATAAAAACTTGACTGTTTATTGCAAAATTTACTCACCAGTATCCAGCAAGAATTTGGCGACCTCTAGATTATTTTCTAGGCTCAAAGTGGACTTCTTTTTATTCCATCGTTCATGCTGGTCACCAATACATATGCGTGTGCTGACATAATTTGCCCAAACAGCTTTTTTTCCCTCCTCCTTTCAGAATCTAAGTGTTGGCTTCTATCTAGTTGGGGACACGCCATTATTTTTTTAAACACGTGTTTGCGCATGGCTAAAATTCTTTATCTTCGGGAGAGGTCAGCACAGAGGTTACATGAATATAGGCGTGGCAAATAGCGAATTTTTGTCTGCAGACAATAATTGAAAATCGCGTATTTTATCACAAAATTTACCGATACTAGCCTGATTTCGGCCTCAGTAACAGCCTGAATCGTAATTTTTCAACTAAATAAGTAATCACGAACTGAAAAAAGAACAAAATAATTTCATTAGTTTTAACTTAGGTTGTATGCCTTTAACATGAGGTTTTCACTAAAATATTTTGTGCACAGTCTACTTTCAACATGGTGCCAGTTGATCTATTTGGCCTCTGACTGAAAAAGATGATTGCACCAATGATTTGAGTTTCTGTGAATACGAGTGATTGGGCAAACTTACTCTGAACTGTCTGTGGCATATTTGGACAGGAGGTACTGTGTTGAGTTGCTTGATTAATAGAAGACGTGCATTAACTTTGTGCTGCTTATGTTTCTGCACTGCCTTGGTAATTCCAAGTTTAAAGTCTTGTTACAGCATGGATGAGACTGCACCTGATTGAGCAATCCTGTGCGAGATCTTCCAAAGACTTTTATATTTAGATCAATGTTATAGGGTCACTACATCAACCATATTGAAAATCGTTTAATTGCTTTTCCTCCATACTAGAAATTGGCTACATAATCTCCAGTGACACCATCTTGATTATCTTATTGTTAGTCCTTGATGGATAACCAATATGATAGTGAAGTTTTGACCAAAAGAAGACTTGTAATGTTTAATTGGTCTTCATAAAAATGGTTGACAGTTTATGCCTGTGACTGTTGCTATGGCTGTTGAGTACTACAGCACCTGCTACTATTGTATAGCTTACCATTGTCTGGATATCAGACCCCTTATCAAAGCTGACAACTTCCTTTACCAATTAGTAATTTGAGGTGCAGAAATGAAAGTCATGATCTTATTCTGTTCCTTTGTTTTTGATTATATGGAATCACCCTTGTTTGCCTTGCAGGTTCCCTTGTGTGCAGATTGCTCTAAAATTTTTGGGTGACTTCATTGTGTGTAGTCATCTCAGACAATGATATAACTTAAGTCATTCATTCCCAACCCTTGAGTGGTATTTTTTGCACCTTTTACTAAATTTGAAGGGTTCATGTGCCTTGTATAGCATGTGTTTTGTTGGTACAATTTAAACCCCATAATAACCAGTTTTCAGTTAAGTACAGCTTATTTTTGTTTCCTGTCATTTTTTAAACGTTTTTTCTTCACTTTTTGAAATTTACATGTTGCAAGGTAGGAGTAACTGCAAGCACAAGAAGGTCCTGTGGGGTATATTTATATACCAGGGATAATTGGTCTGGGGACAGTGATTGTGTCAATGCTCCACTTCTCTATCTCAAAATCAGCAACCAGTCCCAATTGGAATAGCGAGTCTTATTTCCTTGCCATGACCTCAGGGTTGTTCGTACCATAGCTTCGAGCTATGACACATGCGATAGGCTGGGGAAATTTTCAGCCTGATCCAACATAGTCAAGAAGGGATCGTCAATCCCATTTCGCCTAGTTGGGCGGCTAGTGTGGTTATTCCCATCCCTGGTTGATCCGTTACTGGGCGATAAAATGAGATGTCTCCCGCTCCAGATATGAAGGACAATCCTGTCTCGCCTTTGGATTGGTTTCAGGTTGTTGAATCTCTTTTCCAGTAGAGTCCAAGAAGAGTCGATTGTTGTATGTCTTACCACTCCATTTGGGTCCCTATCACCTTCCCATCTACCAGTTCGATTGTTGAAGGAGGAAATTTGGACATTTGAAAAGGCAGTAAACTCGTTTACCCTTCCTTCTCCAATACTATTTCTCAAAACCTTCTGGACTGGGAACATAACAATTCTCTCCAGTCTGGTGAAGTTTTCTAGGTCTCACTCAAAGAGAGCTTGCAAAGACATTTGTTCTGGAGCCACATCTCGTCAGGCACCTTTAATGGTGATTTGTACTTCCGTCTATGCTCTGACCACCGTTCCTCGCCTCCCACTAAGAGGCATTCACCTGCTTAACCCCGTAACCAGTGTCAACCCTGCGTGATATATTTGTGTCTCGTGGGCATATTGACTGCGAACTTATCTTTATTCGCAGTAAAGGCCTTTAAACATAAGACTCCAACCAAACTGATGATCACCTATCTCCTTTCTGCGCTTTTTAAAGTCTGTTTAAGTCTCTTGAAGGAGAAATCGTCTCCAGCAGCTTTTCGAACTTGCCGGAGGTTGTAGGAAAAACGAAAGGACATGTGGCTTTTCATGTCTTGCTTATCCACCTCAGCAGCGACCCACATCGACACCCGTCTTCGAACTCATCCCCTTTCCAAAGGAGAGGTCTGCCGTATGGAGTTGCACTCTCTCTGTATCGTGTTGCTCAGGCGCGCCAGTATGTTTTCTGCCAGCCCCATTTATAGAGGTTTGGTCGGTTGTCATGCAAACAATTAAGCTTTTGGTATAATCCTTGTGCTTTTATTAAACCAAATTATTTCTTACGTAGGCCTGTATATGGATTACGATTTTCTAGTACATTAAAATACAAATAAAAAGCAGGAAGAAGTTGTTTATGTCATTTTTGTTATCATCTTTTTCATTCCACTGGTATCAATTTAAGAATATTCTTCAAAAGATGACTAGTGTAACAGCAGCTTTCCTAATTTGCATTTTATACAACTATATCTGTCTAACCGATTCCCAAGAAAATGGATGGGTTTCTTCAAATATGAACTTTAATGTACAAGTTCATCACACTGTTAAGCTCTTGAGGTTGTGAAGCAGTCTGTACTCTTTAACGGCTCCAGATTTTAAACAAAACGCTTTACGGAGAAAGCTGTGGATGTTGTATGACTGAAACTGCTTGCGCAGATGGATCTTTTGAAATTCAAAACATCGGATCGGAAAAATACAAATGAACACTGCTTTACAAAATTTAAATGAAGAATATATAAGTAATGTAATTGATCACTTGGGCTGAGCATACCGTGCTCATTTCCGAATTCACGTTCACGTTTATTCAGCGAAAGTTACACGTATAGTTAAAGTGAGTGTTGAACACAAAAGAAGAAAGAAAAAAATGTCATATCTTTGTATTTGTATTCTTTTCCTAATTTAAATGGAATAAGTTTTTCGGGATCCCCATCCTCTAGTAATTCTCGTTATTGATACATAACATCTTCGAAGATACTCTGCCGAAAAATATATCCCTCTCATGGTTAACAGTGACTCGTACGAGTCTAATCCCAACTTAAAGAAGTCTGATCTCTCTTTTTATCAGAACTTCGGGAAGAATTTCCTTCTCACTAAAAGGACTGCACAGATTTTGTTCCTCTGAGATAGTCTGTAACCAACACTTAGTTGTCTGTTTACCTTTGCCTCTCTCTCCTTAAGGAACTTGGAATGTGAATGTAGATGTTTTTACTTCACCGTCACATTAGTTTTCGGCTAAGATATTGCAGCCTCTTGCAACTCCAGTTCCGGTTCTCAGTCTTTTCTGTTCTGCGAATAATAAAGTTAGGCTACTTTGCCCAGTTTGGAACCAATGTTGGTTTCCTCTAAAAGATGAAGGATGGGTCCGAATCATCTCTTTCTTCCTCTTAAGGGTTACTCACATATTAAGGCAATCACTATTTTAAGATGGATTATCCTCTCCATCAAGATCTTTTCCCAGTCTTATTGAACTAATCTTTGATAATAATCCAACGAGGTTATAGTAACAAACATTACGGCCCAACTCGAATCACTGCCATTTTAGATTAATTTACGAGAAAAGCCTTCTAGCAGCTTCGTATGACCTTTTCATTATTTGATCTTTGTTTATGCATCAGAGCAAAGACATTTACTCGTCGATTCCAAATGTGACAGCACAGCATGTAGCCAAGACATGTACAACTGGTACATTTGGCAGTGCAATAATGGAGGGTTTTTCATTGTGTGTGTGGTGTGAGTTCTAAAACTGATTTGAATTATTAATTATGGAATACCCCGCTTTCATATGCTGAAGTGTTGGTATAGTTTTAAAGAGGAAGGTGTTCCTTGTTATGGCTGTGACTAATGAATTGGATTGGGGTTGTTATCTTCTATTCTATTTCTCTGATTTCTAATTGGAGTTTTCACTAAAATACCAGTTGGAGGAGGAAGTTTTTAAGTTGGGCTGAGGACCTAGCATCCTAGAATTGATAAGATGTGCATCAGTAGCTTGTCATATATGAAATAATTCTCGTGATATATATATATATATATATATATATATATATATATATATATATATATATATATATATATATACACACACACGAATTTCCTAAAAAGTTAGCTACATTTTTGTTGAATCGTTGTAGATTAACATTGTAAGTTTTACTAGGTCTCCAGGATGCACTAGACATTGAGCAGGACATTTGTGTACGTGTACGCATCAACTATGTAATTGGTTTTCTTTTCATGCTACACTGTTATTGCCAATCTTCTGTTCGGTGTGGCTGTATCTGTTGTAATTATTTTTCGTTATTGACAGAAATATTTAGCTCCGGATCTTTTCTAAAGCATCACATGATTTATTTGTATGTTTTACATTAACAAAAAGCAACATTATTTTGTAGTGTTATTCCTTTAACCACACATCTATCCCGTCCAATGTTTTAAGCATCCCCGCCCTCACCCCCATGAATGAACTCTAGTACATAAATCATTGCTTTCATGTTAAATTCCTTATTAAGAAAAAGTTTGACTTCTGATGCAGCTGTTGAATTAAATACAGGGTATCTTTGTGCCATTTGTTATGTTTTGTGAGAGAAAAAAAAAAAGCCCCAATGTCCCCATTACTTGGTAAATGCCAAATCGACCAAATAATACTAATTCTTAAATAGATATTGGCCCGAAACATTGTGAGTGCCTTAAAACTTAGATATTTTAGATGATTTATTGCATTATGAGCTTTGTACTTTCTCACTCGACTTGAAAAAACGAGGCATTTTTTCACATGTGTACGAATTAATCTGATTTTGATCGACGACATTTGTGAGTCAACCGATTTTAGTCGAAAGCTGGAACGCACTATTTGATAACGTCACAGTTGAAACCAGAAGCCAACACCATGCTATGTCGGATACAAAAGGTGATCGTTGTTATTTTTTTAGATTACTTTTTTTCCAAATATAATTACATTGTGTACGAAATGAAGGAAAAATTCCAGTATGTTCTTTATGATCTGAGTACAAACTTATTTAATTTACAATTTATCAGATCCGCTGAAAGAAAACGGGCATACCTCTCTTCCATTCGCTCTCGAATCAATTTGCAAATGTTATTATTAGATTAGCCACTTCCAGAATACAAAGAAAAAGAAATAACGAGCGACTTCTACGACCGAATTAAGATGTGCTACCTCTTAAATATAAACTAATTATTTCCAAAAACGGTTAATGTCCGATAGTATTTTTAACAAATTAATTCCTTCCTTCCAAACTTTAGTTGGATTGGAATAATAGTGAAATTTATGAAAAAGGGCGGCATTGGGGCTTTAATGTTAATATTCTTTTGGTCGCCTTTATTTTGGGCAGGTCCAGTAATGTTATAGTATGAGTTCACAAGTTAGTAATACGTACACAAGTGAGTTATCTAGTTATTTTTAAGTTTGATTTTAACCCAAACATACAAGTTAACTGGTCGAAACATTTTTAAGTGCGAGATATACCCTCTCTCATACTATCTCGCCCCCAAATAAAAAAAAACGAATAGGGTAGTCCACCTCTTCCATATCTGCATTTTATTTATCAATATATATTAATGAGACAAGTATTCATTTCAAATTTCATAATAATGTAATTACAATGGTAAAATCAGCCATATGCACGAATTTTACCAGAAGAAATTGAAGTTCACACCAAAACTTTAATGAACTATATTATCATGTAAAATATATCCTATCACTATTCGGTCAGAGAGAAATACGATTATTTTTTTCGAGAGAAAATTTAATTCGATTTTCTCTCGTTGTTTGAAAGGACTACATTATGTTACTGGTGTCGGAATCAATGAGTCTGTTGATTTGATCATATTTATATTTGGCATTTTATGCATTAAGGCGAATAATGAAACATAAATATTTGTTTGATCATTTAATATATAATTATGCCTTCATATCGTCACTGAGTTTTATCCCAAACGCTGCAATAAAAATGTTGATTACTGTAGATAAGAAAATGATTCCGGTGACGACATTGTTGATTGTGTTGGCTTTGTTCCGCTCCAGTGGGTCGTGTAGCTCCTTGTTCCCCAACATGATGAGCAGGACCCCTACTACGATCTGGATTAGGATTGATAAGGAGATAAGGATCAGTAGGGGCCAGTAGAAATCCTGTTGTGCATCGCCTGCCGTAATAACGGTTTTGAGCTGGGAGGCGTTGGCCATTAGTAACCCAACGTCAAGTAATCCCTCAGCAAGCGTCTTCTTGGTGGCGTAGCGGTTGAGGGACGCATCCTGCAATCATTCAGGCTATGAATTTAATGGAAGTAGTGATTTTAATTGGATTCAAGTAATTCGAATATCTTTCGTGCGAAACAAAAGCAAAGGATACACTAGGTTTAAAGCTATTGGCATTTATATGCTTTGGTGTGGGATAAGAAAATCCTACCCTAAAGTTCAAATTTTGTGTCAGGCACAAATTTATGAGGTGTTATAAGAAGCAAACTGATTGCTCTGTTGTTGTACTAAGTGCCACGTATGCATTTTGGAGAGATAATCTTTTTATTCTGACAGATCTAACTTAAAAGTGCTGATTGAACTCAAAAGGACATATTATCAGTTACTGATGTAATTTAAGATAATGAAACAGCCGTTGATAATTTCATTACTGGAACATATAGAGCACAATGTCCGCTCCTCAATAATATAGTGTGCAACAAAAGGAAAGCGACAAACCAGATTATCAAAGAAAATAGAAATGCATCCTTTAGAGATGTATTCTAGGAGTACGTATTATTACAAGTCTACATCAGATCCTCTCCGCAGCCCAAACAGGTGTTCTTTGAAGCCTAAATATGCAGTTTAAGATTCGTCTCAAAATTCAATCAATCTGACTGTCTATTACTAATGTAGGGAATCTTTCTCTTGTTATTCTAAATTATTCTAGTGTTAAACAATTAAAATATTTACTGAATTTGTTATAACTTTTCTTGCATTCCTTGTTGTCAGTATATATATATATATATATATATATATATATATATATATATATATATATATATATATATATATATATTCCTCTTAGAACGTCAATGCGAGAGTAATTATTTTACCTCAAACCTGAACTTTATCCCGACTCGAGAGTTATTTTCTTTTTTACTTTCTCTTATGCTGATCAAAGGAAGTACTTGTGTAAGTCAATAAATCATGCGTGCTAACAAGTTTAAGGAATTCAAGTTTAACGAATTAATAAAATAATCTAAAAAGGCTGACTGACATTAAGGCAGGAACATCGGAGGCCTGTCTGATCACCGTGTTCCCAACCACACTTTAAGTGTCTGTTAATGACCACAACAAATATCCAGTCTTGGAACAAATACAAGATGATCACCGACAAGCAAAAACGTGCATTTATCTTCATTCATCCTAATATCTTCAATAAAAAAAAGTCTAGCATTACCCTATATGCCTTTTCAAATTTTAGTCACGCTTCCTGCCTCGCATAATGTCACAGAACATAACAACTGTTAAACACTCCATGATGATGGATTCATTATTACTGGTTAAACCTCACGGTCAAGTGAAAGATTTAAAGAGACCATATTCCAATAAATTAAGTAACATGCATACTATATCAAATCCAGGTAACATGCATAATACATCAAATCCAGGTAACATGCAATGGTGAAATATTCCGACTCGTGAGTTACAGGTTGATATCATCAGCTAAGCTATATATACGCATGCTACTGACGCATCAAAAGTGACGTTGGAGTGTAATTTTTATTAATTTAAAAATCCATATTTCGCACTGTATTTTATAGGCAGTTACAAAATGAAGTCAGGATCATAATTGTATGGAGAGGTGCATCACCATTCTTTATAAATTTCGCGTTATTACATGATTAAAAATGGACTACAGTTCTCAACAGATCTCTAATGGTATTATTGCGCCATTAGTGTCAGACATAAACCAAATAGTGTACTGTCTTTCTTTACAGCAATACTTTTTTTTCACGATTCTTTTATTGTTTCAAAGACGAGTTTGAACTGGAAACAGTAATGTGAGAAAAATAATCCTTCATTATGCATTAGGTGTAGGATAAAACAATTTGAACCTTAGTGTGGAAATTTCCATACTACAACGATCTCGGGAGTGGAATTTTCCATCGTTCACCGATGCATAGGAAGGACTCTAGTAATATTGAGATTGACGATCGTTCGTAGAAAGCCATTTTGCGTCCCTCTCATCTGGGGTGGAGTGGGGGTCGGGATTAAAATTTTTATTCACGCACTTATGCCATAACACATTTGGCTTTTACAATGTTAGCCGTTAGGTCTTTTTGAGAAAGTTTCAGTTTTTAAAGCACATTACTGGTTTGTAAACTCAAACACTACCAGATATTTCATTCACTCATTAGGTGGTGTGTGTGTGTGTGTGTGTGTGTGTGTGTGTGTGATATTTGGATTTTTAACGTAGCTTTAACAATTTTTCAGTCATTTGGTGATTGCAGTGTTGTGCCACTTGCTATATACATTAATTTAACCGAGACTCTGATAAATATATAAACACTTTACCTAACCAACTTTGCATTTTCTATTTCAAAACATTATTTAAATTTTAAAAATACTTTTATATGAATTTCGTGGTCTTGGTAATTATTTTCAGTAAGGACTTCCTAAAGTGTTGATATTAATATAACTTGGTGGTGGCCAACTAAGACCTTTCAAAAGCAAGCGGAATCTATTTACTTTGTGCATAGGTTTCTATCACCAGATTGGAGAAATAATGCAATTACTTTGAAAACTGCATTATTGAAGATGTCTTAATAATCAAGATTAGATTAAAGATATAGAAAAATACTGCTGTTTCTTTAGTCCATTGCCAACTTGAATGTATAGCTCTTTAACATTATGAATAAATGACAAACAGTTTTGGCAGTTGGCACAAAACATGTATGGGACGAGGACTTTGGAGTTTATTTATAAGTGATTGATTATTGAACGTATATTGATTATTATACATGTAAACCAAATATATAATACATGGCATTATGATCGCAAAACATGTTGAAACTACTGATTTAACATCTTACTTATCCCTTTCTATAACAGTTTTTGACAAATTCAAGTTAAAGCATTCTTGTACTTACCAGACGACTTGACCCCTCTGTCAAATTATTCAAATTATTCCTCAAAGCCATATATCATGGATGGTTCAAAATATGATCTTTCCTGAAAAAAAAGTTTAACTATTTGTACCCAATTTTGTTTTAGCAATTGAAAGAAGTGAATTTAGCACCAATGAGTTCTCTGTTTAAAATAAAGATATGGACATGTGCACAGATGAGAGATTTATCAATGCTACCTTCGATTAATCGCAATATTGGATTAATTTCTAAAGTGAAAATTGCACATCGAATGTAAACTAGGTGACCATTTTAGACAAATAGCGTTAACCATCATGTTCAAAATATTTAGTACTTTGAATACTTCGGTTTATAATAGACCCCACCTCACCCATTACACAAGACCAAAACAACATATGGAATGATCATACCCTCATTCAACAATACATCCAAACACAATTACTTGAATACATGCCCATACGTAAAATCCCATTTGAACACTTTGAGCAATACGTCTACAATCGCAATAACATTTCCTGACATCTGAAGTGGCATCGTGGCGACAAATGACTTGCATTTCACAAAGACATCACATTTCTATATCACTGCACATCGACTTGCCCTCAGAAAGCACCCAATGGATATATTCACACAAATGAGCTTTTACTAAACTACTTCCTATCAAGTTATTTCTCTCTGATTCATAAACTAAAATGAGAGAAATCATGTTGAAAATAAATCAAACTGAACAAGCCATGATAGCGTTTCGCTTGTGTTTGCGTAATGGCACACACATCTCTGGGGATTTCCAACGAAAACAATGGTATGCAAATCGTACATATCACATTAAAAATTAGCCTCGTTCAGTCCGACTCTCGCATGAGTGGGAGAGATTATAGATGCATGTAAAAGAATGCACTCTATACAGGAGGCCTGGTGGAGTCTTCGTATAAAAGACGATGATAATCTCGCTATTTTAGGAATGTCGGAGCATTGTCTTGCGATTGTACCTAAAACCGAAACTCTGACCGCTTTCAGGAATTTCACGTGGAGCAGCACTGAGGACTCCAACATGATTGCTAATGTTAACTATTGGAGTGTTATAGGTCGTTCCCTGTTCAAGAAATCTTGTCTTATATGATAAATGTAATGTGATTTTTTTCTTCAAATTTGCCATCCCACACATACACCCGACTATCCAGCACCCGCTTTTTGGTTTACAATCCAGCACACCTTACAATCCAACGAAAAGGCTAGAAGAGTTTATTGGTACGCTATGTTTACACACATACAAAGATGCTATCACAAATAATTTTGCAAGGTCATGAGTTTTATAACAAAACTTTCCCCTATCGCGAAACTACTAACACACACAAAGTAAGGAATTTTAAGATTTTTTTTTAAAAAAAAAAAAAAAAGACAGACATGTCGGCATTAATAGTGAGCAGTGTGTCAGTTGTCTAAAGATTTGTGGGATCCGTAAAAAAGTCGGTGGGTTTTGTTAACCTAAGAAAAGGGTTTACATAGGTAGCACCTATTCACAGTTCTTAGCAAATTCTAGTCACAGCTTGGTCGTAGACTTAGCAATTCTTCGGGCATCCTTGTCCTTTCACATAGACTCTTCGTTTCCATATAGCTTTCTCTGTCATCTTTGTAATGGACTACGACATTTTTAATTTTATATATGTATCTAGAAAATATATACTATTCAAAAATTGCGAAACCAAGCATAACATTAAATCCCGGTATGATGCAAGGTGTGCGTATATAAATGTTCTAGAGTATATTATCCATATTTAAAGATAAAAAATAAAGAGACACTTAAGTTTTCTGTGTTAGTTTATTCTTATGAAATCAGAATCACAACGAAATTTAATAACGTATAGAAAGGTCAACTTCTTTCATTCGCGGCCTGTCCCTTTTTTCTAATTTCTTTACTTGTAATTGCTATTTCTTTTCTACTTATGTTTCTTCTATTTTCCAGGTCTTCTTAAATGTCTTGACAGGAATCGGTATTTCTATTTCTGCGTTCAGCTATTGTTACTCTTTCTTGCTCGTTTTCTCCTTAGGACACTCTGAAGACTAATGATCTTTTTCTTGACATTGATAATAATAATCTTTGCTTTTGAATCTTTTCTACTGTCTTAGTATTTCCTTATCTTTGATATTCTAGAGCACAGTGTCCTTTTTCTTGACAGACGAAGGGTATATTGGTCTTTATCTTAAGTGGAGTAGTCCGTATTTTATTGGAAGTGTGCTTTCGACTAACTGTATAAATATGTTGTGACTCCCAAATCGTCTCCCTTAGGACGAGAAGCTCTCTATACTGAGTGAGTGTGTACCTTAGTTAAATCGAATTTTTAATCAAGACGAAAAGATTACGCTTTGCTGAGGAGAAACCAGAAGAAGCGAAGTGACGATGACGACCACTTTAGGTTGACGAATCTCAAAGAGAACAAATTAAATGCATCGATGTGTATTTATACTATCATATGCTTTATTCTTCATTAGTCACGCTGACATTTTGTCAGAGCACACTGGCGTAAAGTACAAATGTTTGATTAAATGCGTGTTATCACCGACGAATTTATATCGTTGTGTATTATCACATCATTACCAAAGGGAGATACGGTTTCGTTTATGCCGCACGTGTGCTGAAACGTCTAACCAAAACCAAACTTGTCCCCAAAATGATAAAGAACGCTCTTTGTCAGGAACCTGAGTGCTGAATAGTTCTATTCTATCGATCGTGGCGACAAAATGTTATAATTAAATTTGGCGCTTTGCTATGACAAAACCATACCGACAAGACGACAACTCCAGTCAAGGTTTTTTCGCAGGTTACGTCAACGAATTCCTAACATCGAGACAAGAAGCTAGTGGTGTCAGACACCAGAAAAAGACATTCAAAGAACGGTAATGATTATTTGAAAGCTTGACTTTGAAAAATGTGTAAAAAAAACGAAAATAATACGGTCATTTGCAAAAATCATGTTGAATGGTTGGGTGAAGGTATCTTAACGTCCGATATTGCCAAAGACTGAATGATTGGCATATACAAGTTAGTTCTTTCAAATTGTCGGCGATAAAGGAGAATTCATTAACCACGCAGAAATCATTCTTGAAGATTTGATCTGGATAAATTGCGATGAAGTGAAATAATGTTTAACCCTTGACGAATTTGGCAATGTCGCCATTGAGGCTACGTGACAGCTAATGTGCGTTTAAAACTGTATGAGATCGAGTTCTTTATTTTGACACTGATAACTGTTTGCACATCGTCCTGGTAGATTACACCCATAATGAGGAACGTTTCGGAGCATGGACCGATACAAATCCATAAGACACTATTGCAAGTTTTGCTTGTAGTGGACTCCAAAATTAATGTTACCAAATACAGAGAATGACATGGACAAGTGCATGCCAAAGACAGAGCAAAATGATTGAGACTGAACTATTGTTTCAGCCAAATAGTCAACTCTGACGTGTTCACGACGTTAAAGATCAGGACAAGTTCAAGGCTGAAAACGTTGGATCCTCACAAAATTGTACCTTCGCAAAATCACCAAATGGCCAGTCGGGCTTAGAAAAGCATACGATATGATGTACAGGAAACGAGCGTCACTTCCATACCCCAACAGGTAGATCTCCAGTATAAAAGGAGAGGGTTCCAAAACAAACAGAAAACTCATTGCGAATATAAGCAGTGACCCAGAAAGACGAATTGAACACAGCAACAGAATGATGAGCTTAACGACTACAAGTTGAATTCTGAGTACAACAAAACCTTCACTGACAATGAAACAGAGTGAAGGACCCACATCGGACTCAAAGTTCAAAAATGTCGAGAACTAATGCTGTGCCCTGCGACTATAGTGATGCCGTACCTTACGAAATCAGTCATGTAGCATGACCTTGCCGCCGCCCTAGCAAAAGCGATGAATACGACCTTTCTGTTATACTTGCAAAAGTGATGCCTTTCATGTACCCAGATTTGGATCGCATTCATGCATTCACAAATCAATATAGATATACATATAAATTGACTACCTCATCCAGATTTACCAATCAAAGAATATGCGTTTTATGTGACTTTTCTTGTGTACGGATGTTGTGACTTTGAAAGTTGATTACATAATTTCGAAAGTAAATGGTGGATCCTACACATCGTCTTGGGTTTTTGTGATTCTCAGGCAAGTAAAATGTGTCACACCGCAGCTGTGACACATTTTACTTGCCTGAGAATCACAAAAACCCAAGACGATGTGTAGGAGATGGAAGTTTTCAAGAAGAAAACGTAAAAAACAATGTAAAGTGGAATGAAAACTACTTTAAGTAGTGATATTTCGAGGGAAAGAATATCCGTCTAGTTTTGATTCTCTAACTGTAGCTTCAGACGAGGTCTTCTAAGAAAGTAGCAGAAGCTAAACAAAACAGCAACATCTCCTTTCCAGAGTTCCTTTCTTCAAGTACAACAGGTACGATCCCTGTTAATGTGTCATGGAGAACATGTCCCTAAAAATCAAGTCGTCTTTTACTGCCCAATCTTTGTGTTGTATTACGTCATCAGAACAACAACTATGAATAATGGTTTACAACAAGTAGATAAAATGCATTGGACTTTTTTTATTCAGCAGATATATTGGTTACCTATTTTCCAATCTATATTTTAAAAATACTGACGGTAACAAAGTCACCAACAACAATATCAATATACTAATTTGTTTTGCTTAGAGGAATAAGGAGAATCTTACGTAATGACAAAGTGTAAATGTATTACTTCCTTATAACTGGCAATGCGCTTATACTTTGTCAAGTAAATTTATTATTCTAACTCATTGTCTTAAAAACAATTATTAGTTAATTACATGCATATTTTCTTTCACACTGACATCTTTGATGTTTTGAACTATACAACTTTGATGTAATAGTTTGAATCGGAATATTTGGCTTAATATAACTTACCGTATGTCAAGCTCTTACTTCGTGTAGACTTGCTGTATTGATTAACAGAGTCACCACAAACCTGAATTTACGATATCATGTAAATCATAAATAACTCATGATAAGACTAAACACCGACTATAATGTTACGTAAGGAAAACCTTGCTGACTTGAATATAATTTTCAAGGAGAATTTGAGAGAGAGAGAGAGAGAGAGAGAGAGAGCATATGAAAGTGATTTAATGAACCTATGTGGACATATGTATTTTATGTGGATGGTGACTGGTGATTTGTATGGCCAAATTAAACAAAATTTCTGAAAGTACTAGACTAATATTTTTTTATCCTTCCCATGGGTCATTCAATATCAAAGTTTACAATTACTAGATAATGTGAACATGATATATTATTTCACAGTTCTAAACGACTCTTGCTCCCCACCCCACGTTTTTGTTTGGGAGATACTAGGACTCAAATAAACAAAACGACTAGACAAATGGAGCTATGAGGACAGTTAGCAAAGATAACGACTAGACAAATGGAGGTCAGTTAGCAAAGCTAAAGACTAGACAAATGGAGCTATGAGGACAGCTAGCGAAGATAACGACTAGACAAATGGAGCCTTGAGGACAGTTAGCGAAGATAACGACTAGACAAATGGAGCTATGATGATAGTTAGCGAAGCGAACATAAAATTTTAATCTCATTAGTTGTGTGGTGCTAGATGATCTAATTACCATACATATACTTTAACTAGAAAATTGACGCAGACAAACGGAATGTTAGAAATACTAATTTACCTACTCTGTAAGTGCAATATGTTGTGTGGTATATGAAATTTGGTAATTAGAAAGCAAAAATGGCTGTCAAAGATGTGGTAATGCTGAATTTATGTTCAGTCGAATATTTTCAGTTCGTAGAACATAAGGGAAAACGCATGAAACAGATTGAAGTTGAGGGAAACGTTTTGATCATAGTTACGAAGAGACGGTTGAGATTAACCGATCAAATGACTTTACCGGCTTGATTATTACTTAGATGTGGCAGGACAAGGTTCCAGACACTGAGGTACTTGCCCAAGCAGGTTCTCCCCAGCATCCACACCATGCTGATGTAGTGCCAGCTACGCTGGGCGGGACATGTTATTCGTATGCCAGACAACCGGCTGCCTAAGAGATTCTTGTATGGCGAGCTACACCAAGGACAGCGATCCCACCCAGGTCAGAAGAAACGCTTCAAAGACAATCTGAAAGTTGCATTGAAAGCGTTCAACATAAACCCTGATACCTGGGAGCAAACATCAAGCGAGCGAATCACTTGGCGTTCCTTTCTGCACAAAGGCTCGGAGTTGTGCGAATCTAGCAGGACAGCAGCTACAGAGCTGAAGAGGCAAGCCAGAAAAGCACGTGCCATCAATCCTCCTGGAGATGTCCCACTCATCCCCTGTCACTTATGCAAATGAACATTCTGTGCAAGGGTTGGCCTCATCAGCAAACTGCGCACACACAGAATAGAACCAGCCCATCCAACACTCGGATGACTAGAAAGGTCCTCGTCGAATCGACGGACGAACAACATTACTTAGCTTGACAAACAACTCCCGTTTATAGTGGGACTAGGATCTGGAAACCAGGTGAAATGTTCTTTTACTTTGACACAGACAGGTGTATTGTTCATCGATCGACCTAGATGCTATCACCCACAGATGGAAGACTAATGTTTAGGGACATGGACCGATGAACATCTAAAAGATGCCATTGGCGGACCAAAGAATTACCGATGCCATTACCGAGTTGGTCAGAAACGATAATCAATTTCATAATGAATACGTGCAAGACGAGACTTCCTAAGGAATATTATTTTAATGTGCAGCATCTTGTCGCTACGATTTTGAAATTTTAATTTACAATAAATTTCAAAACGCATTCAACAGACCCAGCAGACATGCGAATATTGACCACTACGCACCCTCTCATCGGCTACGAATATTTGTTTCCGACAGATAAAAAAAAGACTATCGCATCTGCCGCCAAAGTTTATATTCTTAGTGGAAACACGAACCTATTTCTGCAGTCAAAAGAGATCCACGATAACAGTATATTCTTCAAGTATTTGTCTCGTCAAACTGAATGTTGATGTTTGCGTACTCAGATATGATACAATACAATTTTGAGGGAAACACATCGGCTTCATTACTGAGAGTGATTCCATTTAGGTGAATTCTACCACATCCAACTTTGATGACAAAGTTAGATGAAAGGAGTATCGCGTACGGCGAGAATTATTAATTCTTACAATGTTCCGGCCAGACAAAGGTAGTTTGGCGGTATGCCAAATAATATAAAGGAGATCTTGCACACGGTACTATATTTGTTAAAGGTAAAGTAATGCTGAATGTTCACATTTCCCAATGATTATTGAGTTACTTGTACCTCATGTAACCTCGTGTATTGATAGCTAGATCTACAATGCGGACACATTTTTTGGAGTCTTTTGTACTGTTGAACTGGTCTTGAAGCATTTCGTCCACCAAGGTCAATGCGCTTTGAAACGAAAGGAGAGAATTTCGTCAAAAAGATGATGGTCGATTCCCAAATATCCTTTACTATGTACCAGAAATATGTGCCGAACTAAACAGGAAAAGATGTATTTGCGCCGTCTATATATTGATATCACACACGCATAAAAGATAATGCTCCCATCTTGCATCAGACCGAACTGAACCCATTAAGTTCATCTTGCATCAGACCGAACAGAACCCATCAAGCCCATCTTGCATCAGACGGAACAGAACCCATCAAGTTCTTTCTGCATCAGATCGAACAGAACCTATCAAATCCATCTTGCATCAGACCGAACAGAACCTATCAAGTCCATCTTGCATCAGACCGAACAGAACCCATCAAGTCCAGCTTGCATCATACCGAACAGAACCCATCAAGTTCTTCTTGCATCAGACCGAACAGAACCCATCAAGTATTTATTGAAACTAAGCAATAACTCTTTCTTTAGCTCTATATGACTCACTTTGTGTTCATTATTACCTTTAAGACTGGACTATTGTAAATTAATTATACCTGTTTCGTCACAATATCTACTCCAGAATATTCAAAACACAGCTGCTCGGATCATCTTTAGAGTACCTCGATCAGAGCACACCTCAACACTGCTCTGTACCCTACACTGGCTATCAATTCGATACAGAATCAAACAAAAATTTGTTCTCTGTGCCACATATCACTGACAGACTCCAGTCGAACATACATATCCGGCCTCACTCATGTGTACACATCAGCAAGATACTTACGCTCCTCTTCTGACAATCGTATACTCACTGTTCCCACTATGAAAACGAAGTCATATCGACAACGTTCCTTTGCATACCATGGCCCGGCGATGTGGAACGAATTGCCCATTGAAATTAGACACAAAGACACAGTGGTCCCTTTTAAGAGCGCTCTAAAAACGCACCTTTTTCGACTGCAGGAACAAACTTAGAGACCTAATAATGTTTTGTACGTTATATGTTTTCCGCATGTTTTTATGTTTTCCAATTGCATGGTTTTGGTTTTTTGTTTTTCTGTAGTGTAGTCATATCATTATAGATGTTGTAAAGCTCTTAGTGCTTATAAAGATTAGCGCTATACAAAGTCATCATCATCGTCATCATCAATATCATTATTATTATTATTATTATTATTTTTATTATCTTCGTCCAGTCGTCTCGGTCGTGGTTTCCGCGTTAGGAACTACTTTATCAAGGGACGCAACCATTGCTTTCTTTTGCTTGTCTCGGTGGAGTTGTTTTCCAATCAAACAAGCGCTTACTCTATTGGAAATTTACCTGAAATGTGTTTTTTTTTAATGGGAGAGAAACAAATAACTTTAAAAAAAAACAACAAGATTTCATAGACACCAGTTGGGATTAGAAGGCTTAAGTCATCGACGAGAAAAAATGGATATGAAATTCTCAAGCGTGAAAAAATATATGTGTAATAGAAAACAATGTTTTATACACACGTTTATATACTCATCAATCGACACACATCTATATACTCATCAATAGACACACATCCATATATACATAAATAGACACACATCTATATACACATCAATAGACACACATCCATATATAGACACACATGTATAAACACACCAATAGACACATATCTATATACACATCAGTGTCCACAAAATCCTAACGCTTTCAGCAACTACCGAAAACTTAGTAACAACCAAAAATATGTTATGTTAAAATTGTTATCGTCTGATAAAGATCCCCATTGTGCTCCAGATGATTCAAAGAGGTACATGCAATAAGAAATGACAAACCAAACACCAGTCAGTTATACTTCGACACGTTATTCCAGAAGCAAATTTCCCTGTAGCATATCATTGCCGTAGTGTTGATATCACTGATTGAACTCCTTTTTTCCCCTCCATTTAGGAAATATATTTGTCCTTATGTTATGTTATTCATATCTGTGTTTATATATTTAGATGTATATTTTTTATTATTCTCCCCCTCCACATATCTCTCTCTCTCTCTCTCTCTCTCTCTCTCTCTCTCTCTCTCTCTCTCTCTCTCTCTCTCTCTCACTCAGGATGAACATACCTTAAATTGCGACCCTAAAGTATACATTTTAATCAATAAGGAGACAAATAAAAATATGTTCCAAACAGCAAAAAGAATGCTTTTATTAATACTATAATAAATTAGTTGAATCTTGCAGGGTATTTATAACTGCTGCAAGTCGATATGGTTTTTTTTTTAGACTCTACAGCAAAGAACATTTTAAGGAAGAAATCTTGATTAAATATAGCAATACCAACGTGTAAGTAGCGATCCTAAATCTCAACACAATCAGTCATGGAAATACTGTTCAGCTTGTAAGAAAAAGTGTTAAGAAAACTAAACCGCAACATTTTCATTTCAAAACAGTCATTAATGTTACAATAAATTAATTACTGCTTCACTCATGAAATATTTCCTTATGTCTACAATAAAAAATATAGAGATCGTCAATATAGCAAAGTTCTTGAAATCAGGTGAACCTTCCTATTAATCTAAAATTAAAATGAAAATTTCCATGTTCTCAAGACACATTGTCGACTTCGACTTATCCGTCGGAAATTATGCTGAGTGTGTGCTTGTCTGACATAATTTGGAATGATAAGAGTGTATCCTGCCCATAATGAATGTTAACATCTTATTAGAGCCTTTGCTGACCCAAACCTAATGTTATCATTAGAATTCGTAGTGACATACGTAATGAGCAGCAGAGAGGGTGAGCCGGACAACATTTTTAGACAAGTTTTCACTGAAATCAGGCTTAAAAACAATGAAACCAATGACATCAGGCCCCCCCAATGTGTATGTGAATCATGGATTAGGTCCAAAAAAAAATATGAAAAAATCAATGAAATTAATGAAATCCTCCATCGATTTTTTGGGAAAAAGGGACTACAACGTCGTTGTCACTCACCCCTTCTGCTGCTATGGGTTAACCGAATATTTGATCCAGTCCGATACGATATCGTGTTCCAGACTTTGTCTGGGGGACATGTAAATCACTACGACGAAAATCACTACGACTTTACAAATAGACTAATTTGTAAAACCTCCTCTTGTAAATCAATCAGATTATTAGACTGGTCAGTGAGTTTGAAATTAATTCTGGTTAATGAATTATTATGACATCGCATATAGACTGGATTCACCGGGGACTCAATTATTAAAAACCCTGGAGGAGCTGTTGGTGCAAATGAATACAAAATATATCCCTGCTGAGCTTGATTTGATCGTTCTAAATTTATTTGATAGCTTCCTTCGATCACATCACACACTAAATTAAGCGCAATCACCGTTGAAATATTCACATTGAACGGAGCAATATGCCTGCCACCACCATCTGGGTCATTATTATGGGTCAGGATAGTTGTTTGTGGTTGTGATGGTGTTTTTTTCCACGTATCATGGATTTTTTTGAAACCTTCATCGATGGCATCATCGAGAGATTTTTGTAGTTCTGAGATATTATATCCTGGAAGTTTGAATGTTGGAATATCTCCTATGCGGATCCTATATTCTATTGCAAATAAATCTCTTGTTTTAGGACTACTGTCACCTAATACTTCTTGAATAATTTGTGAATGAAATGTTTCCATGTCATTGATGATTTTGTTACATGTTTCTACGACACTGATAAATTCATCTCGGGTGAGAGTGCCGGATCTAAGTGATATAAACAACAACGAAATATCGTTATTGAAAGCTGTGAAATTTTCAGTGATTTTATCCCGGTTAGCAAGATGATGAATAAGTCGTACTCTTTCATCATATTCTACTCTAATGAAAAAATATGACTTATCATAATATCTATAGCTTTTTATTGGATTATCAGATTTTATCCTGTCGGTGATATAATCGGTTTTTTGAGGTTCTGGTAAATCAACGGTTTCTCCCCGGGGTGGTAATTCAGGCCATCCTAGTACGGTTCTAATAGAACTCTGATAGATATCTACGAAGTATCCTTCTGTGCTTATTTCAATGGCAGATGATAGTGTCGGCACATGAACTGTTATAGCTATTTTTGATTCTTTTCCAGTAATCGATTTTATTCTACGCGCGAATTCATCATTGATTTGTTCAATTTGATATGATCCGGTTGGTATGGAAACAACGTTCCAGTCTGGGGTACCGTCGGGTTTATTCTTATTTGCAAATACCAGTGAATTATTGGGTTGTTGACCACCAAATGATTTTGACCTAATATTTGGCCAACTGTGGTATACTCGTAATTTTGCTAGCGCTATCTCCTTCACTGGAACCGGGGAGGGGAAATTCACACTGAATTCTGGATTCGTTGAGGTTATTGAGATCATGCTTGTTTGTACTGGGTTTGTGTTCTCCACTATTTGTTGAAGTAATTCCATCTGTGTTGTCATTGTTATTATACTCATGTTTTTGTACTTCTAATTTTGACATCGCAGAATCATATATATCTACCATCGCTGAAAACTCACTCTCTGATATAATTGTATCATCGAGCGATGACGATATCAATGAGGATAATTGCGAGTATGCAGTGGACACAACATGAAATTGAATTATGTAGTCTTGTAGTTTCCGTTGGCTGCATGAGGATATTTTTTTTGTGATTATTGAAATAATTCCAGCGATTGTTGTTGCCGCAGAAATGCAAATTGGAACAGCTATCGGAGCCATCATTGTCACTGAAGACAGTATAATACCGGCTCCGGTGATTACACCACTCACTGAATACACAGTAACATCAATTGCGGTAATTCTCCTGCGATATTTTTTAATTTTCAATTCATACTCCTCAGACAAGGTTTTGAGTCTAGTTTGATATTCTCTGACCTGATCATAGCGATATTGCGATGATGAAATCATTTTTATTTTAAATACGCTAGCGTTTTCAATTACGATTTACTTAAATTCGCTACGAATTCCACATACCACGTTGTTGAGACCCTAACCAAATTTTTATCAGTAGATGTGATTGTAAACTTTTCAGTTGCATTCTTGTCGATGATCGTTGAAATCGTATTATTGACCCCGGATGAACTGGACGATGATATATTAAATTGAGACAATGGTGTTACTAGTGTTAATCGATACATACCCTTAACGGTTGCAGTGATATCTAATTTGTTGTTTGTAGGTGTCCACTCAAATGATCCGTGTTGGATCGTGTATACTACGTTGTTGGTTTTCTCATGAGGAATTTTTGTTTTTTCAATGGCTGTTATCATCCTCGAAAGATCACCTTTGATGCCTTCGATGGAAGTTTTCGTCTCATCGATGGATTTTTTAATATCAGGGAGTTTAAGTTCAATTTTATCGAATGTAGTTCCAATAAATTTATCAATGATATTTCTACGAAATGCGGTAAACTGTTTTATGTGTTCTTCGGTTTTAGATTGAAGTGTTGCTAGTTCTAACGCAGAATCGTTGAGAGTTTTAAATCGATCTGTAATCGTCGAAAAAAGTACACCCGGTTTGAGTTTACCCTGATCGGAAAATAACGCGATAGTATCCTCGATTGCGTTTTGTTGTTTAACCAAAATATCATCCAGAGAAATATTACTGGATTTCAATTTACCCTGTTTGTCCTGAAATACAACTATTTCATTAGGATCAACACTTGTTAAGTTCAACGTCTCAGCGATTTCATCTTTAATTTGTTTTGTTATATCACCGGTTGCAGTGTCATCGGGTTTGGGTTTCAAAGATCTCCCCCAAATATCAATCATGTTATTGTAAAACTCTTTCTCTCTCTAAAAAGCGATTACTAGTGTAGTCATTAACGACAATATGAGGTGGTTTTCCCCTTGGGTTACCCAAGGAGTTAGAAATAGCATCAAGGACATTTAATACTTCACTGCCACATATTGGTGGGTCATTGATTTGTTGTGTTGGTAGCGTAGAATACCAAGTCTTCATTGGAAGGGTTTTTATGTAACGCATAAACTCTTTTGGTGGGGCTAATCCATATGAATCAAAATAGACAATCCCACGTGGATCAATAGCGTATGCAACCCAGTGAGTACCAGGTCCGGTGCTGTTATCGAGATTAATAATACCTGTTTCAGTTTTGTTTGGTTGATGTGGTAATTGATCTTTCATAAAAACACCTCTGAAATGTTTAATCGCTAGTTTTTTAGCAGCATCCATTAAATCAAAATTGGACATGGGAACCATAGGTTCGGAAATTGAAGATTTGGGAACCATAGATTTCTGAATTAATAAATCGTTCCTGGTAGTCTCAGGCCTGATCCGTGAACGGATCTCCCGCTGTACCATGAATACGGGGTCCCTGGTAGTCTTAGACCTTTTCCGCTGTACCACGAATACGGGGTTCCTGGTAGTCTTAGACCCAATCCTTGAACGGATCGTCTCTTTTTTTTATATCCTTGTCCAGCTGCCTTTTTCAACGCCATTCCTGCTGCAGTACCAACGGCTCCTAACGCTGCTGATTTAGCCACCGCTGGGGCTGCTGCTGCAATCAATGCTGGTATTGCAGCTAACAATGGAAATATACCGCCTGTTTTCATCATATTTTTGATAGCAGCCGCAGAGAGAGTAATCTGAACCCCTTTTTTATCCTTGAAAGCATCATTGAAATGTTTCACCTGACGAGTTGTCAGCGATAATTTATTTTCACCACCAGTCATTTGATTAGGTTTCAACGTGATTGTGGTTCCACATTTTTTAGCCGATTCTGATTGCAATTTTTTGATTTGACCAGGAGTTAACGTAACACTAATAACACTATATGACATTATATATAATTGATTGATTCTAAATCGTAAAACGATTCAATGGAAATATCCTTCGGATTTTCAATTACATGTTTTCTACTGGGGCATCTACCACTCTCATTCTTCCACCAACACCTTCAAGTAACATTGATTTATCACTGAGAATGACAGCAACCGCTCTATAATTCGGGATAAGGATAGTAGGTACCCCACCAACTAGTGGACCAGTCGGACGGGTTACACGGGCTCTAAAGTGTATATCAACGACAGATTGTCTCATCAAATCGAGATGTTCCAGAGAAAAGTAATAAATCGGATAGAAGCTTTTAAAATCCAATTGTGATATTTGCAAACCGGTATCCACATTTAGATCACGTGCCATAAATGACAACAGGTTATGATACACGCGTGCAATATGATTCTGACCGTAATCAAGTTGTATATCCTCGGATGGTTCCTGCTGTCCGTTTATTCTCAGCGAGACTTCATTAACACCTAACTGATCAAATATCATATGACTTCGTTCTTGATTACCAACTCACGCATTATTCTGTAACGCAATAAATATATGACGTGGAGCTGAAACCCCTTGTTTTGATGCCAGGTGCCATGTGAATGTACCATCAACACTGTCTTGTTTAATATCCGTGGTCACTGATAACCAACTTAACAACGACTTTCCTCCTTGGTCCATAAATGATAGTAGTCGTTGTTCTTCGGTGATTGATGGAGTTAACACTGGCATCCACAATGATAGTTTTGTTAAAATGACTTTACCGGGAGCAACCCCAGCATTACGCCAGATTGCATCATCATCAGTACCCTTTCTCACGAGTGCTATTGTGTGTTTGGCTCCATAAATAACTTTTCGGACGTTTCTACAGAATCCAAATATGTGATGTAGTGGAATCGCACATGAAAATCGTCGACGCTGCCCATGCAACATTGCTACGCGTGTTGCAAATCCTAAATTGAGATTACCATTAACGCCTCCGAGAATATCAAACGCAGCTCCGGGTCTAGTTCGACGTTCTGGATTAGCTGCTTCCCCCTGATTGGCTTCTGCAGTATTCTGCGCTGTTAACACTTTAATGAATTGAAGGTGATCAGCGTTATCAGAGGTATCCTTTGCAAACATCATAGATGGACCCGCTGATCTTGTATAATCATCAGAATATCTCGCTAACCCTATGATTGTTGTGGCCACATCAACTTCACGGTCAATGGATTCAATTTCTTTTCCATCAATGAGATATCTAGCGCTTTCAAATAACGCCATGATGCCGTTATTAACAAAACCAACTCGGACATTTGAGTTATTGTCATATGGGGTATCAGCTGCAACATTTGTTACAAGTTCTCCTTCTACTTCAATAAATGCCTCACACGGTAGAAAATATTTACTGGTATCATGAACTTGAAGTTCAATTCGTGATCGGAGATCGGGTTGTATTGCGTGATAAGAATAAAATTGAAAATCTCGTACAGAATCATCTTTACGCACTGGGACATCCATATCAAATGCTGGATCAGATGACCTTTTGAACATTTTATTCTATTTATCAGAGTCTAAATAGTAAAATCGTAAACGATTTTCCATTTTCATTGTGAAAAACGCTAGCGTGAAAATCCATAGGATTTCATCGACGTAGTTTTTTAAGGCCACTTCCTGCTATCATGTTTGCAATATTGCTTTGGTCCCCTTGATTTACCATCGACGCTAGTTTTTCATCTACTGCGTTATTTATTATTTTACTAACACTTGCAGGCATTTCTTCTGTAGACGGTAACGGTTTCTTTTTTCGCCCCACTAATGATGTTATTTTATCCTTCGCAGTTGAAAACGCTTTCCCGGCAAGATCTCCAACAGTACTAATACCCTTATCACGAATAACATCAATGGCTTTCATTGATAATTGTTTAGCTAACGGCATCACTTTTGGGGCCATTCTTGAAAAGAATCCTAAAATGGTATTGCCGAGGCCATCTCCATAGTATGCTTTATAAACTGGAAACCGTGAATTAACTACATAGACGAGGGTTGGTTTATCATGATTGTAATGGATGATCATTATTATAAAAACAATAGTGTTTTCAATTGTTATTTAATCACTATGATACCCATTTGCTAACTCGTCAATGAAATCTCGATATGTTTTGATATCCATGATACCGCCGGCAAATAACCATCTACAGATATCAGCTGCTTCATTAATTATTTCTGGAGAGTTATTTCCAGCTCGGAATCCTCCTACAAGAACATCTAATCGTGATATATCATTGATAACACTATCAGGACAAGTGTTTCCAATCCTTGGATTTCCTAATCCACTTCCGCTATAGCCAGTTGCTTCATCTAGTTTTTCTAAACCCGTTTCTTGTAAATAATCATCATCATCATCATCAGGTGGTAGTTGTTGTTTTTTTTGTCTCCGTGTTGGTGTTTGACGTCGTTCTTCTAAATCATCATCATCATCAGGTGGTAGTTGTTGTTTTTTTTGTCTTCTTGTTTGTCTACGTGTTGGTGTTTGACGTTTTAGTTCTTGCCGTTCTTCTATTTCTCGTTGTCGCTCTTCTATTTGTTCTCTTTTATAATTACTAATTCCCTTTTTAAATTCCTTGTATCCTATCTCATCCTTATTCAAACGACCAATCCCTTTATTTAGTTTATACAAATTATCGAACCAATCATTACTTGATATTCTATCATTCTTATACTCGTCCTTTAAAAAATCTTTTTTTGAATTATAACTTTGAGCAGCAAAATTACCAAAGGCTTGATAATCCTTTGATTTCAATAAACTAGGTTTTTTTATTTCTATTTTAGCATGATCAGTAAATTTATTCAACAGAGAAACAGTCGTTTTTTTCGGATCAGTTTTTTCAGTTTGTTCAGTTTTCGCTGCTAGTTTTTCAAGTTCACCAATAACAGATTTTCCCGTCTCGGGACCATCTCCCAGTAAAGCACGCTCTACCCCCTTCGTTGCTGTGGTTACTGGTTTAAACAACTCTTCAGACCCCAGAGCAAAATCAGTTTGTAAACTCTGTCGTTGTTGCAGTTTATTTCTTACAGAGTCGCGAATTGGTATAAATCTCCTGATTGCATCCAGTCGTTCACGAGCCAATCGGGTTGTTAATGCTTCATTGACCATTATTTGAAATCAGAAACCATTTTTCAATTGTAAAACAATTTTTCAATACCGACCTAACACCATCGTGCAACTCCCTTTTTGACATCAGTGACATGTCGGATGATTTTTGATACGGTCATGGAAGTGTTATTTCATCCTATAACAGCTTCTATCAGTGATGTTGAAAGTCACATAATTGTATATAAAATAAATAATACTGTGACTTTCAACATTCTAGTTTTGACCAATCTGACACATCGTCCATCGATTTTTGACATCCCCCTGAGGGTCGGCTAAAAAAAATGATAAATAATCGGGCAATCAAAAAATGATAAGAGTCGGGGCAATCAAAAATGATAAGGGTCGGGCAATCAATTTTCCTGAATTAATGCTCGTAGGTTTCTAATTTTAGAGTTTACTTCTTTTTTCAATTCGTATTCGTACCCCAATTCTTTTCGTATTCCTTCTACGATAGTATACAACGGGACGAACACACTGATGTCACTGGAAAATGAAAGAGAGTCTTTAATAGAATTCTGAATTCTTTTGATGAGTGCATACTTCTTGGGTAGCATATACTTGTTAGTGCTAACCCCGTATTCTATATCCTGAAAATCAGACACAATTTGATCAGGATTTAACCCATCTGATAGTTTGATATCCTGATTTTTCAATTTTGCTATTTCAACTATGATGCTATTCATGTTTTCAGAATTCATTATTCTATAAGAATGACATATCTCTAATTGGAAATTATGACGCATTAGACATAACTAAATCGAATTTTCTGTCCGTTCTTTTTTGAAATAGCCGATCGATAAATCCCCTCTGCAACTTTTTGAACAGAAGACGGACAAATATCGAAGTGCCTACCGGCGCTAGCTATCGATTGAAAAATTGTTTCTTCGTTCAAGGATTTCACAGGTCTCGCTTTTTTCGAGTATTTTCCAGTCTCCCCTCTTTTCAAATTCTCACTCTGTGTGATAGCTTGCAGATTTGATACAGAATTGTTTTTCGGATTAGAATCCTTGTGATCGATAACAAAACCATCTTTGATCAATCCATTTAAACATTCAAATGCGAAACGATGATTGTAATATTTCTTCTTTCCAGCGCCAAACATCAAATACCCATGATTAGTCACAAAACCAACTGATTTTTTCAGTCTACGGTTTCTGACAGTACCATCACTGGATGCTTCATAATTTGTAATCACTGGATGTGGTCTGAATTCTTGGTTCATATATACTATTCTATTGTTTGTCTAATTCAATGTTTGGTTCAATAATTACATCACTGGAAAATCTTTCGATGTAGTCTTGAGGGGTTCTTATGATTTTATCCTTGATGTTGTCAGGGTCAAAGACTTTTTCAGGGTCATAATTTTTGATGGATTGTCCATTTTTTATTCTTTTATCATAATAACGCTTCAATTCCCTATATCGCTTACCACCACAATCAATACATAATTGTGATCTTCCCTTGACCCCAACCCCACATCGAATACAGGGTAACGGACCAAGACTTCCACGTCGGAAACTTTGCATATGATACCTACAGTATTCATTTTTTCTGCATGATTTGTTACACGGGGTTACATTTCCCATCATGAGCCATTTGCAGTGATTCATTATACATAAATCTTTCATTTAAATGCTTGTTTTATATATAGCATGAAGGAGTGCAAGAGATTAACTTCGAAAAATGCTAAAATCAATACCGATAGAGAGTTCAAGAGATTATTGAAAATCAATCCTAGATTTAATCTCGATAGACCAAAAAAACGTCCAATAGACGGAAATATGAAAGAGTTTAAGAGATTATTAAAAATCAATCCTAGATTTAATCTCGATAGACCCAAAAAACGTCCAATAGACGGAAACAAACGTAACAAACGTCCAAGAGACGGAAACATGAAAGAGTTTAAGAGATTATTGAAAATTAACCCTAAATTTAATCTCGATAAACCCAAAAAACGTCCAAAACGCCCAATAGACGGAAACATGAAAGAGTTTAAGAGATTATTGAAAATCAATCCTAGATTTAATCGCGATAGACCCAAAAAACGTAACAAACGTCCAAGAGACGGAAACATGAGATCATCATGGAAGGATGCTCAATTCAATCTTGATATAGTTTCTAATACACCCAAGAATAAAATTCTTGATAAACCCATCAGAGACTGTTTTAATGAATTCAAGCGTGATGGAGCATCTTATTGTTGGTCAACATTTCGAATTGATGGTGTTGTTGACGCTACCATGAATGATGAAAAAGCAGCAGTGATCATTTCACGTGTTGGGGAAAAAAGTCATTTTTTCCGAATCAAATTCGTTATCCGTGAAGATGACAAATGGATTATTAGGGATAAATTTGAACCCATTCTCAGGGGCAAAAAAACTGTCACCGTGAATCAGGATTCAAAACCGGGAATTTTGACCGGAATTGATAAACCCTACTACGAAAGATCTTATCCTGTCACAGCAGTTGTTTACGGGATCTATCCGCTCAATGAAAAACCTGATATTTCAAAACTAGCACCCATGAAATATTCGACAGGGCTCAATTGTGTAGCAGAACGAATAATAGAACACTTCACAAATGCGTCCCGGGGAAATAAACTAACTGATCTAAGACGAAAAAAAATAACCGAGTGGGAGTTCACGGTAAAAGAGCATGGAGCAACAATTCAGGATATAACCAAATTAGAAACATCATTGAGATT
Source organism: Unio delphinus (assembly GCA_029339505.1). NCBI lineage: Eukaryota > Metazoa > Mollusca > Bivalvia > Unionida > Unionidae > Unio > Unio delphinus. The sequence goes on from JAQISU010000034.1 coordinate 12,563,220, forward strand.
TCCAATATCGGTAAGGACAATCACCGGTGAAGTATTAAAAGAACCGAAATATCAATCAAAAAAAGGAAAACCCATTGAAATTATTGATCATAACGCGCACGCGTGGTCATCTGCAGTAACAATATTCCCACGGGATAGAACCGTAAAATATCTATCCCAAACCGAAGAGTTTTTTTCAGAGCAGAAATTATTTGATGCTATTTACCATTTGAGTAAAAACGATCCTGTGTCAGCGTGGCTATTTCATAGTAATTCAGACGAGGAATGCAGATTTGATCAGTTTGTAAGGCCTAACGGAGAATTATACCGTACTGAAGAACTGCAGAATCAAATGAAACAACTAGCTAGTGAGTTTTCTGAGGGGGAAATCGAAGATCAATTATTAGCAAACTGTTTCACAGTACCATCCATTGCAGCACATTTTGCTAGAAAGAAAAACGCGTGGAAACCAACACGAAGTGAGTTTTTATCAGATGTCAAATTGTCCTGTCTTGAATACAGCCATGGGGGATTATGGAACACAAAATACACCTCTGATTCCGTTATTTCAGTTGATATGATTGCGTGTTATCCAGGAAGTTTTCTTGGGTATGGAGAGTGTGAGAAATATTTCAAACGATTTGGACACCCTACACACGAAATGACCCGTGTTGCTATTAATGGACCACTTCCTGATTTTGATTTAACCGGATTCGCTTGTGTGGTATCATTTGAAATGGCTGAAGGACTTCATCCGTGTAGTTATCTTTGGATTGGTAAACACATGTCTGAAAAACACTGGATGCCAATAGTGTTGTTACGGTATATGCTTGATTGTAAGATGTTAAAATCATTAATTGTCAGTGAAGCAATTATATCCTATCGGGCACAGAAATCAGTCTGGTTACCACAACCTGATCTAGAAAAAATAATTAGCGAAGAGCGAAAACTGTTTCCTGATTTTAATGAACAACAAATCATGGATTGGTCCAGACAGTTATTTGAAATCAGAAACAATGAAGCAAAAAATCTTGGACGAAGAATAATCGGTAAATTTACCCAAGGTGGCAAAGATGATAATACGAAATATTCTTCACGATTGATTATAGACAACGCTGAATACGATTTTGTAATGGCGGATTTAACGAATAAGGGCCTATATGTCAATCGTAAGGACGCATTTATGTCCGATGGAACCAAATTGGGTACAATTGTTACCTACAATGATGGATACCATCCGCAGTACACACATTTGAGAGCTTCTATGCTCGGGTATGCTTCTATTAATTTATTTTCAATGATCAATAGATTTCCTACCACCGCAGTTAGAGTTGCTACTGACTCATTTTACATAAATAGCAAAATGGCTGATTTTAAGGCTACTGGCAACGAGAAATGGGGATCATGGAGAATTAAGAAAGAAATGATTCATGATTATATTCCATCAGCAGATGTTACCATTGAAAATAATTACTTAGAAAGCAATCAGTGTTCAGAATTTTCTAGTGCACCACCGATTTCTGATCCAATATGCCTGTATAAAACAGTTTATTTAAACGGTTGTGGCGGGTCAGGAAAAACAACCCGGGCAATTGAGTTATTTCGTCGTGGAAACGCTAGCGTTTCTAACATGATTGTACTAACACCGACTCACAGACTTGCAAGAGAAATGATACAGAGAGGGGTAAATGCTTGCACTTATCACAGCTTTTTCCGATGGAAGGGAGATAAATGGACTCCTGAGCGCATGGGAGAGAAATTTATTCCTGAAATCATGATTTGGGATGAAATAGACACAGTGTCCGAAGATGTCTTAAAAATATTTCTTGAGTGGTTGTTATCGAAGAATACAAAAGTCGTCATGTGCGGTGATCACGGCCAACCACCACCATTTGTCGGTGCATCCCCCCATGAATGGCTAAAGGGTTTTGTAGACTATTATGAAGAAATTGATACCGATCATAGATCACTTGATAATGAATTAAAAGAATTGAAGAAACTAATTAGATTACAACCGGATAGAATCCAGTGTGAAATAACCCGTGAAATAATTTCGGAAACTCCAATGAATGAGTTTTGGGAAGCGTGGAGACCAAATGATTTAATCATTGCAAGTAGAAAAATAGTCAGGGACACACTTCAGATGAAGTTATTTGAATTGCATAAACAAAAATTTGCAACGCTTCCAGTACCCCTTTGTTATAGGCCATCGGATACGCGAAAACAGAATATTGAAGTTGATATTCCAGGCCTGACAGAGTCAGGGCGTGAAAAGAAGATTCTCGTATTAAATGATATTGTGCTGGTTGATATCAATGTCGTTGAAGATGCATTGCGTGCTAATAAATCCCCATGGACGCTAGGATACGCAGCGACGATACACTCTTCACAGGGATTGACTATATCGGATACAAATGTTTGGATGGTAGATAATCGCATAGAATGGTCAAATTTAGTCTATCTTTCAGTATCCAGAGTACGAAAAATAAATCAACTTCGAAGAATTGTCCTGACAGAGTCAGGCGATGATGAAATCATTGGCGATGATGAAATCATTGGTGACGATAATGATATTATTGATAAAAAACTCTCCGGTTACAAACAACAGGACAAAAAAAAAACAACGAGAATTCGATATTGATGCTGAATTAATAATCACTTTGAAGAAACAACAGAATAATCACTGCGCGAGTTGCAATTGTATAATGCGTTGGCAGTATTCGGATAAGGATCCTCGCCAATTCACCGTAGACAGAAAAAATAACAATCTCGGTCATGTCAGAAATAATGTGATGTTGACTTGTCTTGAGTGCAATAGACGCAAGGGTGCTAGTTAAGACCATGCGGTGGTAATTGAGTATCCTCGGATATCACTTGTAATTGTTGTCTAGTAAAACCCCGTTGAGGGGCAGTTGAATCCAGTTTATAGATTGGAGGTCTACCCGTAGATCGTGTTATACTAGATATCTTATGCGTAGTGACGCTCCAAATAGGATCAGTAGCCCTTTTTGTACCACCCTCAAGCTCTCCTGGTTCATATAAATACCTCACAATGACATTACTACCAAGAATTGGTTCTTTGAAATCTTTTTGTGGTTTTTCAGGTATCGACTTCTTTTTAATCGCGTTGATAGGTTTCATGTTGATGGTTCTAGTAATCTCGTTATTCAGTGCGGTAACTACACCTGGTAATCTCTTAACCCATTCACGGGATCTTTTTTCTTGGATGAATTCTTTTGCATATTGATATCCAAATAACCGCTCAGCAAGAATCCGATTAAATCGTTCTACAATGGCCTGATCACGATGCAGTGCAGTATGCCCTCGTCTGATAGCGACATTGTGATATTTCATTGTAGATAACACTGCACCCTGAAATTCCTTGCCCGGGTCAACTTGTAACAGATTTGGCCAGTGCAGAGGGCTCCTTCGATAAATCCTTTCAAATGCAGAAGCGACTTCAGTGGCCGATTTTGTTTTTAACGGTTCTGCTTCTTTGTATCGACTTGCAATATCAACTACAGTTAACGCATATTTGTAACCACGATCATGTGGCAGAAATAATAGATCAGCCTGATGAACTTCATTAGGAAAGGTCACATCAAAATGCGAGAATTGAATTTGTTTAGGCGGTGGTAGATAAATTTGCCATAGTGCCTGTTTGGATAACCAATGAGCCGCAGTGGTTTTTCTCACTTTTGCGGCGCTAGCGAGTTTACTGATTGCAGCGTTACCCTTCCAGTATCCTCTTGGGGAATAATAAATAGATTCCATGTTGTTATTAATTACCAGCACCTAACATCAATTTACTTTTCATAGCCGATTTTATCAAAAATGAAGCCAATTTTTCTTTGAAGGATTTATCAGGAATGGCATTCAACGCATGAATTAATTTCACATCTGCTAGATGCCTGTGTTGCAAATTGCTGCTTTTATAAGCAACATCATGAAGGTGACAGGCCTTATCAATAGCGTTTATTGGTTCCTCACCGGGTCGGGGCTGATTTTGATCATTGAGTCTGATATCAAGTCTTGTTCCCGGTCCACAATAACTATACCCTGGAAGGTGTTTTTCTCCGGGGTATTTTGCCCATGGGGTTCCAGGGAGTTTTGCTAATTTGGCAGCGATATCACCTCCTCGTTTTTTTTTAAAGGTTCCTTGGGTTCCTTGGGTTTAGAAACAAATCTAAATTTCTTTGTACTACACTGTACGCATTTACCAGAAAGCGCTGATCGGTTATTTTTAGTTGTAATCGTCGTCAAGTCATCTGTGCCAGTACGCGCCTTACACTTCACGCAATATAGATCCATAATTTATGTATAGAGATATGAATATAATTGATTTTTCAGCGACTAAAACAAGAAAACCAGTGAAGCATCATGCAGCGCTACCAAACTCTATCCGCGCAATTATAATCGGGCCATCTGGATCCGGTAAAACGCAATTGTTGCTCAATTTAATAATGAGATGGATGAAGTGGGATAAGTTGTATTTAATTGCCCCTAGCGTAGACGACCAACGATGCTATGAAGTGCTAAAAGATTTTAATGAAAACGCTTCAGAGATTGCCGGCGAGGATGTTATTGAATTTATAACCGATATTGACGAGGCGCCATCCGTGAATGACCTCGATGGAAGTATCAACAATTTAGTTGTATACGAAGATGTCATGTTAGATAATCAAACAAATCCTGCTAGAATATTTTCCCGAGGCAGGCATAAAAACACGGATGTGATTTATGTCACTCAACGCTACACTCAGATTCCAAAAGTGATTAGAGATAACTGTAATATGCTTGCTGTATTCAACGGCGTTGATACACATACGCTACGAAATATTTGGCAGACATGGTGCTCCGATATGGATTTCAATCAATTTAGAAATTTCTTTAGTCATGCTCAGTCTGCCCCACACGGATTTGTAACAATAAATTTACATGACCCTCGAACACGATATCGTATCGGACTGGATCAAATATTCGGTTAACCCATAGCAGCAGAAGGGGTGAGTGACAACGACGTTGTAGTCCCTTTTTCCCAAAAAATCGATGGAGGATTTCATTAATTTCATTGATTTTTTCATATTTTTTTTGGGACCTAATCCATGATTCACATACACATTGGGGGGGCCTGATGTCATTGGTTTTATTGTTTTTAAGCCTGATTTCAGTGAAAACTTGTCTAAAAATGTTGTCCGGCTCACCCTCTCTGCTGCTTAATGTTAATTTACACACATGTCCATAATATATACATACCCCCAAAAGTAAATATGCTGAAATAGTACATCAATCTTCCAGCAGCTGTAAAGACGCTGATTATAGTTGCTCGCTAAGTTGTTATGCAATACTTAGTTCTGTCGCCATTTCTAAATTTGCTTACGCGTTTCTTTAAAGAAATGTATAAACCGTTGGACTTAAAGGCCTCTCTAGAGATAATGCTCTTCTACACTAATCCGGCTGCGTACTTTTTACAGTTTGGAATAATTTAATATTAGGGTGACTGAATGTTTTTCAGAAAAGGAAATTGCGACATAAGTCAAGTGCATATATGTTTGAGATAAACAGGATTATTTATTACTTCTTTAATTTCAGTCTGCATATGTTTTTGCTTTTGTGTCAAGATTTAATTTGAAAGAAATTACCAGCAGAAGCTCCTCATCGACATCACCCAAACTCTTTTTGAGAAGCTTCACAATACATTTGTTTTAAATCAAATGACAAATGTGCCTGCTCGAGTATTCTCAAAGTTGTAAATTAGCAATGCCAATGCAATGGCGACCAAGGGTCATTGCCATACGAACTATTCAGAGAATAAGTTCATAATTGAAATTGTCCAAGACTTGTTCAGATGAATCTTGACAGCGTTTGACTGAAATCGAGTCATAAACGTGGAAGCTAAAGAGTTCAAATGGTTGTTCATCAGCAATGCCTATGCTAAGATGAATTTAAGGACTCATCTATAATACATTCTCACAACCTGCTAACAATAAAACTCTCTGAGCTATTTATCAAATACAGTTTGAAAGCAAATTTGACTCAAATATAAAATTAAGCGTGGACTTTACATCGCTCATAAAGTGAATGCAAGAAAATACAAACATACGGACACCAATTCTGTGAACCCTTGTCTAAGCGGCGAGTGAAACATTTTGTATCAGTATGGTAAATTGCATGAAAATGATAATTATAATAATCAGTACGTAAAATGCAGAAAATGCATGTTGTTTATGTCCACTTGACAGTAGTAAGGGACACTGGATGTCTAATTTAGAATGGCCGCACACGCTAAGAAGTCTGGAATTCAGTTTCCGATAGCCGTCAACGTTCACCGGAATGCCATTGTACGTGATGAACCAATATTTCTTAATTTCTCCAGGAAATGAGCACGAGCCTGACAGTGAATCCGTCACTATACCACCGTGTAACAGTTTTTCTAACTGACAGTCGCATGGGATGGGCGTGCCACCGACTTTGACCTTTCCAAACAAACAGGGTCTGGAGTTCACGATAAATGCAAGCGACTTAATTCCTGTGTCTACTAGGCTTAAACCGAATGGCGACTTCATATTTATAAAAGCATCATCGTTAATATTCGTCAAATTTGGCACATTATTAATTGAAATATGTTTCAGTTTTAATCCCGAAAAGAAGTCTGTATTGATACTTTTAAACTGGTTCTCATCAGCAACAAGAATTTGTAATTTTTTTAGTTTTCGAAGAGATTTCAATGGTAGTTCTGTAAGTCCCATGCGGGATATATCCAAGTGATCGAGTGTCATTTCTATTCTCTGAAACATGTTGTCAGTAAAATGAGTCGGGTTTCCACCAATAATCAGTGTTCTGAGTTTGTATTTTCCAGAAAACGACTCGTCACCGAAGTCTCTAATGTCATTATCACTTAAATCTAAGTGGACGAGGCTATCTAGTTCTTGCAACGAATGACCAGGGGATTTTTTTAAGCCTCGCCTGCTTATTTGTAAGTGTTGTAGATATTTGAAATGTTTCATTGCATCTCTAGTGATGTTCAGTGGTGGACCATCAGTCAGATCAAGGTGTCTAAGCTCTGTTAGTCGGCTTAGTGCATTTGGAATAGTTTGAAGTGGAAGAGAGCACATTTCTAGCGACTTGATAGTTTCCATGCCGACAAAAGTGTCCATTTCTATGTCTGAAAATTCCATTCCGGAGAGAACAAGGCGTTCTAATGATACTAGAGATTGTGCATTAAATGGCCGAAAGAAGTTACTCGGCAGTATTTCCATCTCATGTTTCGTCCAAGAAAGATCCAACTCTCTGAGATTTGTCAAACCTTCCAGAAAATGTATCCCTTCCTTAAAGCGTAATCGCGTTCTTCCAAGTGTTAAGCTTTCCAAGGAATCTGCCATGTGTGAAAACGCATTTCGATGGACTCGCTCCAGAGGATTTCCATCTAAACTAATCGCCCTTAATTTCATCCCTTGAAAAGAATGCTCCTCAACGACCTTGATCTTGTTGTGGGATAACCATATGGCGTTAATGCTTTTATTCAGCACAGGATTGAAGTCCGGGATTTTTGTTAGTCCGGTTTCACTGCACGAGAGAATAAAGGCTTCCTTGAAGCTCGTGAAGGATTCGGTCCAGCCGTCAGAGGCAAACTCTGTGGGTAAGTACCGTTTCGAACACTCACAGGGCGCCATCTCGGGGCAACTGTCGCCGCTACCTTTACATCTGATCAACACAAGAAACCAACATGTACAATGCAATGATTGGAGCGACATCGTCTGAAACTTTCAATGTAACTGATATAAAAGAAGATTATATTTATATATTACAAACTGCGATTTAGCGTTAACTGAACCAACCAGTGAGTATTCTATCTGTCCATATAGTACTCTTAATTATGGAAGAAAACAAAGTGTCTCGCTCCTAAGAAGAACTGTGTTCAACTTAACGTTTTCTTCGATGTAAAAGGTATGAAGACAGTATTTCTTGCCTGTGGTAATGCAGTAAGCATAAATGTCCCATCCCCATTATATACTCGAAACATCTTATAATCTGCTACGGTAGTCATGGAGACAAAAATTTGCAAAACAAACGACACGATGATATATTACCGCGGGGAAAGTGGAATCGATTTCAGTCGTCAAAATAATGTTCTTTTCTCTTGTCAGGCACAGAGCTCCTATAAAAGATATTTATTTCACAGTGTGTCTCTCTCAACTGAATATCTCTTGCACTTTCTAACCAGAGTTGCTCATTTATCAGTTCACATGCTATTTCACAAAAAGATTTTCATGGTGTGTATCATTGCTATACTTGCCATATTTCCAAGACAGAAAATATAAATTTCCATGAAAGCTATATATTAGAAATCTTCTGGTGTTAGAACTGTATCCACTATGCATATTGTTTTTCACTGTATCGTACTCTTGCTTACCTGAAAACCTTTCCAAATTAGAACTGAGGATAGTTTACAAATTTGCCATATAAAATATAAATTATTTAATGTTAATTGCATATGACATCATTCGATTAAAGGTGATACTACAGTAATATATATCTCTGTAACAACCACTGTCGTATTAGTCCTTAAAAACTGATCGCAGCTGAAATTCTAATTTTCAAATTATTTAAATTTCCATAACCTCCATACTGGTCACTAGCGTAATGTTCAATTTCCATGGTCCCTAATTTTGACATCACTAACGTGGAATTATTTGACTTTTCCCATTCGGGCTGTAATTACTACTGCAGAGAAGATACTAAAATCTGCTGATATAAGGAGAATACTCGTTATTTTATTTTTTTGTGGATTAAATACTCGTTATTTTATTTTTTGTGGTTTAAATGAAAATGAGACCCACAACTTTATCACCTTTGTATATTTCAGCCTATGTTAGTACCGACAGACTATTGAAGTATCTCGAAAATCACTAAAACTATCAGCAACCCAACTCAAGAACAAGTGCATAAATCTCTTGCCCTCTTCGTTTGTAGTTACATTTTGAATTAGGTTTCATGTATCCACTCAACAACTGACATGGCAGCTGAATGCTGACCCATGCTATTAGAGTTTGTTTTGGAAAGTGTCTGTGATTTCCCGCGAAAATACTGGAAAATGTGGTAGTACTACCACAACTTTACTACAGAACAGTTTGAACATGTTTAACATTTTTAGACACATTAAAAAAGGTAGATGACACAAACAATCGTATATACTGAATTTAAACATGACAGGCACCACATTAATTTAAGGTGGACAACACACTGCAAAATGGCAGACGATACATTAAAATAGAGCAGACGATACATTAGATGATACATTAAAATAAGGCCGACAAAATCTTTATAGCAGAAATTTTGACGTCACATGAAAGTGTATCTTTAACATGTAAATATACCTTTGATTTCTCGTCATCGTTTAGTGCTCCTCTTAGGTACAGGCTGATGTAGGATTTGCCTAACCAAAAATAAAGTGTTTGCAACAATGAACAAAATTAACCTATATGGATATTAAATAAACCATATGAACGAATTGCAACGGATAATAAACGTTACGGATACGAAGTATAAATAAATGCAACACAAAAATTAGTATTACTGAAATACATAATCTAAGTGTAATTTAATAGTTTGCTTAAAATATATTTAAAAAATTACTTTTTAACGAGATATTGTGAAATATAAAACATGGGTAATCTGCTAAGATAATTTAATTGATTGTATTTCTTATGTCACGAAGGGACAATTTGCAAGTTGGCCTGCAACATAGCATTGACAATGAAAATAATTTTATATGCAAAATCAACCACATTTTGAAAGTCTCTGGCTGACCACGGTTACATGTTTCCATGTGTCCAAAAAGGGTTAAATGTTACAAATTCATTGCTAAAACGCTTGAAACATAATTTCACACTTGTAAATATATCTCAAGCAGTCAAAGATAAAAATAAAAAATAAAATTATGACAGAAGGTGTGCAAAACATCTTTTCAACTCCGATTAAATTCGTCAATTACCCCGTTAGTAATTTTTCAATTATTGAAAGCCTATTTTAATCAGTGATAATAAAGGTCTATGCTCTATTAGCTTATTTCATTTCCCCTACTTTTTCGGAGGGGCATCAATTTCGTTCTATTCTGAGTGGGGTGTGTGGTTTGAATTCTTTATCAGAATTTAAGAACCGCTTGTGGAGGATGGCAACTATAGTTATTAGTTACTGATATAAGATTAGAATTTTAACTACGATAATTATGAATCATGCAAACGAAGTATGTAGATTGTTTTGCATAATATTAAAGAAAACCTAAAAACTATGAGGGTAAATACCATTTACTGAAACCTTGAATGGAGAATCTGACTGAAAATTGTAAAACTAATATGAACTAAACACTAATATTTGCTATCTTCCCTGGATATAATTTTTCGATTTATGTTTAATTATTGGATGATTTTGAAACTGACCACTGCAATGGAACTTTACAAGCATCATTTGGTTATTTTGGTATGTAATTATATATTGCGTAGGCAATTAAATACTAATTAAATTGTATCTTCTGTTCTATTTAATGAAGGTTTTCTCTTGAAACGAAAGTGTTTATTGCAGCAGAACAAATAAGTGCACAAAATAGAAAAAGAAAGTCTTCTAAAAGACGTCGGAGGTCAAGATGTTTTTTTTCCGCATAATCAGTCTAACGAGTACAGCCGTTAATGGCACTTAATTACGATACTGATTTTATACAGATGTGGTGCTTAGAAGACAGACTTGAGAACTCCGATGACAACGAACACTTGCGAGGTATAATACAGAAGCCTTGTTTCAGCATGAAAAGGACAGAAAACATGTATTTAGAGTAGTCTGTAGAGTACTGTGACTTGCCTTAAACGTTTCGTTGACGAAAGCTTTGTATTAACACTTTTCAATCAGGGTCTAAACGTTTCGTTGACGAAAGCCATGTATTAACACTTTCAATCAGGGTCTAAACGTTTCGTTGACGAAAGCCCTGTATTAACACTTTTCAATCAGGGTCTAAACATTTCGTTGACGAAAGCCCTGGACTAACACTTTATAACAGGGTCTAAACGTTTCGTTGACGAAAGCCATGTATTAACACTTTCAATCAGGGTCTAAACTTTTCGTTGACGAAAGCCCTGGACTAACACTTTGTAACAGGGTCTAAACGTTTCGTTGACGAAAGCCCTGTATTAACACTTTCTAGCAGGGTCTAAACGTTTCTTTGACAAAAGCCCTGTATTAACACTTTCTATCAGGGTCAAAACGTTTCGTTGACGAAAGCCATGTATTAACACTTTCTATCAGGGTCTAAACGTTTCGATCACAAAAGCCCTGGTTTAACACTTTGTAACAGGGTCTAAACGTTTCGTAGACGAAAGCCATGGATTAACACTTTCTATCAGAGTCTAAACATTTCGATGACGAAAGCCCTGGATTAATACCTTTTATCAGGGTCTCAACATTTCACAAATACCAACCCTAGATTAACACTTTCTATCAGGTCTAAACGTTTTGTGGACGAAATTCTTGATTTAACACTTTATATCAGGGTCTTTTACATTTCCTGAACGAAAGCCCTGGATTATCACTTTGCATTACACACTCCAATTTTAAAATTTCTATTCATCAACTCTTTCTTCGCGAAAAGACGCCATAGTGTTATTTTTAGTCTAATATTTTAAAAATGTATAAGGTTATTTGCATAAAATAATTTGCACACCATTTTCACTTAACTTACGGCAATTATATTCCTATATACCAGGAGAATGTATAGGACAGTATTTAATCTCGCCAGCAATTTATGTAAGGTAGCTGAAGCATTCATAACGCCCCTATATTTTGCTTCAGAAAGTTCACAGTTGCTTATAAGTCTGGCTCCTAGGTCGCCTCTTTTGCTAAGATCTTCCGCCATGTTTGCATAAATCACAAATCCATAGCTAATCTCTGTATCATTTGGAAAAGTGCAAGTTCCAAACAAAGGTCCATTGACCGGTCTTTCACGAAATAGTTTCCCTAAAGCACAATCACACTCCAAAGGATTGAAATTTGCATCCACTTTACCGTAGAATAACGGTCTTGCACCGAACATGAAGGACAATGACCTCACCCCAGTCCCTCGAATGTCAAGATCAAATGGTGCTATCATATCATCGAATGCTCTGGGTGATACATTCCCTAGAGTTTTCATATTATTGATATCAAGATGCTTTAGGCTTAAACCGTCTAAGAAATCATCATCTATTAAATTAAACATGTTGAATCCGGCAGACAACACTTTCAAGCGTTTTAATCGTTGCAGAGGTCCCAGAGGAAGTGTAGTTAATGCCATGTTACTTATATCGATTTCTTCCAGTGATTCTTCTAACCTCCCAAACATTGTGTCATGAAATCGTAAAGGGTTTCCACTAAGCATCATGGTCTCTAAGCGGTAAACACCTGGAAAAGAATCGTTGTATAACTCTTTGATGTAGTTGTAACTTACATCTAGCTTCTTCAGATTATCCAAATCCTGAATAGCATAACCCGGAAAGTAGTGCAGTCCTAAGTTAAATAATTCCAAAAATTCAAGGAGCTTGAAATCTTCAAGGGCGTTCCGGGTGATTGTGATGTGCCTACATCCAGTAACGCTAAGGTACTTCAGGTTGGTAAGACGTTTAACCTCCTCCGGTATGTACACAAAATCGTTGCTACCCATCCCCAAGGACGTTATAGACTCCAGACCAAGAAATGTCCCCGGGGCGATATCTTTCAGCTTTAGCCCCGATATTACCAACCGCTTTAGCGAATAAAGCCCATACAGATTGAGAAAATATAGCGGAAGTACGTTGCCCTCGAGAATAATTCCGCTGATATCTAGCTCTTTGAGATTAGATAATCCGTTAAGAAAATGCAATGATTCACCAATTTTTATTTTAGTTCCACTTAAAACCAGGCTCTCGATGTTATCTTTCATGTGTAAGAATGCGTATCTATCTATCGTATGTAAAGGGTTATCGGACATGTCTATCTTAGTGACCGTGATGTTGCCAAAAGAGTACTTATCCACGGATTTTATGCTGTTTCCGTTGAGTAGAATGGTGTCAATATTAAGTTTGTCTATCAGACCGAAGTCTGGAACTCTGTTCAGGCCAAACCTAACGCAGTCTAGCACCTTGGCCAATCGGAACTTCTTTCTTTCCTCATAGCCTGGGAAAGAGTCGTGAAAAACTGGCACCTGCTGTTCATAACATGTGCAGTGCTGCATGCTCTTGCATGCTAGCAAACTCTGTACGAAGAGTGGAATGTACTGGAAGTTCAGAGAAAAATACAGAACCAAGAGACGTGAGTGAAGGAAAGTTAACACATTCATTTCAATCTGAAAAAGAGAGAAGTGAAGACCAAAATAAAAAAATAAATAAATAAATAAATAAATACAAAAATAAATAAATAAATAAACAAACAACAGCAACAAAACTGTTATATAAACAGTCAATTCATCTGGATGATGCAAACGATGCGAAAAACAACAATTCATTATTAAGTGGCAGGAAAATGAAAATTAACCCACAAAGATATGGCTATAACGAATATCTGGACATTCGAATTATAATACTTTTGTTAGAAACTTGTTATTCAAATAAAATAATCGTTTGTTTACCAAACTAGTTTGGCGGCATTTTGTAAAAGAAACAATCAATGATAAATTTTTAAAAAATAAATAAGGACACGGCTTAAAAATGGCTAAATTACCTGTAATTAAACTCCGACTCATAAGGTATTCGTTACAGTTCTGAATGGTCACATTGATCCCATTTTCACCATTTCTACTCACGATACTCCTGAAAGATGACGTGTAATATATAGCAAGTTAATAAAGAACATGGTTTAGAATAGGGGTCATATCAAAATCAACGTGGTATATAATCGGAATGTTATCAAAATCAACGTGGTATGTAATAGGTAGGGGTCATATAAACCTGGCATAGAATGGGGGTCACATAAAAATCGACATGGCCTAAAAAAAGACATCAATACATATAAATTCAGAAAACTTCATGATCTGTTGCTGTTCATTTGTTTGAGTGTGGATGAGTTAGAGTCAATGTAGCAAACAATTACCTTTCCTTACCGGCAGACCCATGAACGTTATAACTCGGAAAGTAAAACTCTAATATAGTTGTGCATTAGGTGTTTATATTCAAGAGTTTTTGTAATTACACAACAAAAAGATATATATAGGCCAGTTAACATGAAAAGTAGGGGTCAACAGTTTGATTTAACATAAAGCTTGATAATCGTTGTTTCTGCTGCGCATGAGCACAAAGTGATATTTAGCAAGATATGTTTAAATTATGCAGGGGTTATTGCACTTTTTCGTTATTTTTACAATGTTGAAATGACTCGCTGTTTAATATAAATTTCGCTTTGCCCCAACACTCGAATGGTTCATGCCCTCAACATAACTACCCAGATGGCACATGTTGGACCAACGTTGGCGGGTAACTGCATGTTCGTCGTTGTGTATATGGTGAGGCAGCGTCGGATCTGACTTCGATCATCTTAAGTTAGAAAAAGCACTAGTTGAGACAACGTTGTTTAGTAGTCGTAATTATGACGTTGGAAAAACACTGGATGCATTAATGTTGTTTTGTGGTTGCAATGCTGATGTTGAGATATTTGCGTTGGACTGACTTTGGACCAAGTTTTCCCAAGTTAATATTTTTCACCTTTCCAAATAAATCACGTGATGCCCATTAAACTAAATTTGTACAACTCAGACGTGAAGCAGAGTAGCTTTTTAAACGGTTTAGTATATGATCTTTTTTCCAATATTTTTGTTTAAATTGTACTCTAAAGTAATTGGAGTAATTTTGATAATGTATCACATAAGTAGATTTATTTTCATGAGTATAAGATTTACTTATTTACATTTATTTGTGAGTAATATTCAGCAAAGACATTACCCCAAAACGTATTTGTGGAAACCAGACAGCAATATTATATTTAAGTGTGGTTGAGCTTTATCGTTTATATGATAGCTCTGTAATTAATCTAAGATTATTTTTAATACATAATTGTTGTTTCTTTTGAGAATTAAATCAGCCGTGATAGAATTTCTATCGATCACTTTACATACACAGACTCATATGAAATGCCACGTTACATCACACATAACCATCAAACATCCTTTTGTTTATTGACTCTCCTTTGGGCCTACATTTATCTATCTTGAATAAATGACGTTGTCATAACGTCATTTGGCACGTTTACCCTCCGCTGGGCCAACGCGTTGGCTCGACGGAGAATCGCAAAACTGTGATGTTTGGCTAACGTTGGCGCAATACGTTGGTCGAACAGAGGGTCTTTAAGCAATATTACATATATCAACATTGGGCTGACGTTGGAGTCGACGATGGTATGACGTTGTTGTGCTGTCTGGGTAGTTTTCATTTACAAAAGCCAGAGTTTACATAATGCTATTTAGAGAGCCACAAGGCTATTCACGTCTTTTGCAATGCTCATCCCACTGCAAGACGAGAACAATACTTGCTTAGGATTTCAATTAAAACAATTTTTTAATGGTCTTAATACAAATTTCTTACGGCTAAGAAGAAAATCCCAACGGCCGATTTTGGCATTTACACTTTTACGAAAGGTCAGCATACGAGGAACTATCAGACATGTACTAGTATGGAGAATTTCGGAGACCCACAACACTGGACAACAAATTTTTACAAAAGTCATGTTACTGAAATAAAATTAGTCAATTCTTATCAATTTTTATGTGCTGAACACGAATATGACAGTCAAATTGCAAAATTGGCTCTAGTTTTTTTGTAATCTGCAAGAAATTAATGTTTACATAACGAAATGCATTCCAATAGTAAAAGGTCAACTGTAATAGCCTACCTATAAAAAATCAAGTCATTGACTACATCTTAGGTTTCTTCGCCTGTCTCTTGTACAGCTGTTCGGGAGCATCTCTGAGGAGTGTCCAGCAGTAGTCAGCCAGCATTGTAGTGGACCATATTCCCTGGTATCTTTGTTCCATTGTTGCGATATCTTGATGAAAACGTTCGCCGTGTTCATCACTAACAATACCACAGTTGCTAGGAAAGAAATCCAAATGGGAATGAAGGAAGTGAATCTTTAGAGACATATTGCAGCCAAGTTTCTTATACTTCATCAACATGTCTTCTACTAGTTCCTTATAGTTTTCTGCCCTAACATTTCCGAGGAAGTTTGTAGAAACTAGGCGAAAAGCATTCCATGCTTGTTTCGCGTCACCTTCCAGCAAGTTGTTAAACCAGTCATCTTTGAAAAGCTCTCGAATCTGAGGACCCACAAAAACTCCCTCTTTAATCTTTGCTTCGCTGAGTCGAGGGAATTTTTCATGCAGGTATCGGAATGCTGGCAAAGTCCGGTCAATGGCTTTCACGAAGTTCTTCATCAAACCTAGTTTGATGTGAAGGGGTGGTAGCAAGATTTTCTGAGCCTCAACCAGAGCTGGGTGTTGGATATTCTTCTCTCCAATGTCTACATTCTGCCTGTGAGTCCATTCCTTCCTCATGTAGTGCATTTCCCTTGCTCGGCTATCCCACTCGCATAAGAAACACATGTATTTTGTATATCCTTGCTGCAGTCCCATTAAAAGGGCAACTACCTTCAAGTCACCACAGAGGTGCCAGCTGTACTTGTTATACTCAATGGAATTCAGTAGCTGCCTTAAGTTATCGTATGTCTCTTTCATGTGGACAGCATACGCTACTGGAATAGATGGAAGAATGTTTCCATTGTGCAAAAGCACAGCCTTGAGACTCAGTTTCGAAGAGTCCACAAATAGTCTCCATTCTTGTGGGTCATGAGTGATTTTTAAAGCATTCATGAGGCCCTCAATATCGGAACAGAATATCAGATAACTTTCCTTTCTGAAGAAAGGCTCCAATTGCTGGTGGCGCTTTCGATATGCAGTAATTGTGACATCTTCTTCTAGAAGATTCCATTGTTGGAGTCTTGATCCTAGCAATTCTGCCTTGTTCTTTGATAAGTCCAAATCACAAATCAGGTCATTTAGTTCTTCCTGTGTTATTCTGTGTGGGGTTGATGATGCACCACAGTGAAAATCTGGATCACTGCATGCTGATGGACCAGGAGAAGAACAGGTCGACTCACCTTTGTCTTCGTCAGATGAATCAAGAGAATATACTGCTGGAGGTTCTGGAATAGGAAGTCCCTCACCATGTGGAACTGGTCTCAATGCAGACGGAATGTTTGGGTAGACTATTCTCGACTTCTTTCGCTTCGTTATTCTGCCGGAAAGAGGAGGAACCAAGCAGATGTAACAGTCATTTAGGTGGTTGCTTGGCTCTCTCCACACCATTGGGACTGCAAACGGCATTGATGACCTTTTGCAATTCAACCACTGTGAAAGCTGTGTTGTACATGTAGCACAGCATATATGCGGAGCCCAAGGCTTGTCTTGGTCACCAACCTTGTATCCGAAGTAAAGATGATATGCCTTCTTCACTTGAGAATTGATACTTTTCTTCTGGTTGGCAAATGTCACTTCCCCACAAATATAGCAAAAATTGTCCGCGGTATTAACACACTTTCGAGGCATTACTGTTCTTTATTGTACCTAAATGGATAAAATAATAAGTTTTATGTAACAGTAGCTTGAACTGTCTCGCACAACGTCTAAAATATTTTAAATGCTGAACCTATCTGATTGGGCTTTATATAGTACACTGCTTACGTCAGCTTCAGCAGCCGCCTGGCATTAGTATAATAGGCCTACACATGTATAGTACACTGCTGACGTCAACTTACTTCAGCAGCCGCATGGCATTAGTATTGCATTGCATCAGAAAATGATGCAATCAACTGTGGATGATGTGAGCATGATGGTATTATGCAATGTTACATCATTATTCCGGATGTTGCTGCAGTCCTACTGGATAAATTTACACAGTGAAACATAGAAAATGAGGTATATGAATATCTTCAAAACGAGAGCCAATACAAAATTTTCACGGTTATATTCGTGTTCGGCACACCAAAATACTACAGATTAGGGCCTTTTCAAGTCAGTAATGATTTCACTGTTGACCAGTGCAATCAGCCTATCGAAATTTAATTAAATTAGTTTGACTATATGTCCATTTGTCATTTTGATCGTGAATAAATTCAATTCCAGAGAAATAGTTAAGATAGTCCCCCTCATTTCATTTAACATATAACTGAGTTTCTGCTCTTTATGTTCTGTCTTTATTTGAATTTTCGTTTAAATCTTTAAAAAAAATTAATTACCTCTATGATACCATTTAATTCAATTTAGATGATTGTATTCACAGTTTTTTCAGTGCAGTTTGGCTTAGATTGGTTATCATTAATTGACAATTATACAAAAATATGATAGAGTTGATGCCCGTATTATCCTCAATGAATATTCGAATTTTATTCGAATACATCTTAAAGAATAATTATAGAGGAAAATGTTGCATTCGTTGCAGCTCTACTAACATAAACTTACATTCACAATACTGTATACTTACATTCACAATACTGTATACTTACATTCACAATACTGTATACTTACATTCATAATACTGTATACTTACATTCACAATACTGTATACTTACATTCATAATACTGTATACTTACATTCACAATACTGTATAAATCAGATATTCACAATACTGTATAAATCAGACCATATTCCATAATGTGGTTAGGCTTTATCGAAATTAGATACACAACACATAAATATTCCATATGATAATGTTAAAGTTTCTGCAGGAGTACACAGCATCTTAGATAGGAGGAAAATTACGGCCTTCTTACCATACATACCATCTTCATAATCCACTGCACTCATCCTACAAAAATATGGAACATACCCGAATGAAAGGGCTTGCGATCTATTGGGACCAATATAGCAGACAAGCATAAATTAAGCAAGTTCTTTCTTTTGTCCATGTTCCATTCTTTATATTGGATTTAGGGGTGGGGGATGACCGAGTTAATTAGTTTGTAAACCATGCGACAAGAGTCATGACTTTAAAGTCTGAATTTAAAGTAGTCAGTATATATTCTGCAATCTTCTCTGGAATCTAAGACATATAATTAGAAAACACGTGTAATTAATCCTAGAATAATGTTGAAAATAATTATTTGAACCCCTGTCGTCTATGGTACAGAAGAATGTTGCACCGTCCTGGAGTTGTGTGCACCATGCAGGACAATGAATGCTACTTTTGTTCAAATGTTAATCAAATATTTGAAACACCCGGTAATAAGATTTTTCATTTGACACAAACTTCATCACGTGCTTAACGCGAAAATTGGATGTCTCTCTCTCTCTCTCTCTCTCTCTCTCTCTCTCTCTCTCTCTCTCTCTCTCTCAACACACAGACGCATACACACACACACACATTAAATGGTCCATGTTGTTCTCAAAGAACAATGTAACCTCCTACGAAATAATCACGTTGGACCGCAATGAGGCATTGGCTTAGAGTATTAAGTAAGAAGTCCGCTCAGGTGGCCCAAGTAGTTAGATCATTCGCCTCGGATAGGTCGCGGGTTCCGTATTACGGTCGATTTATACCAAAGGCTTATACAAAGGGCACTAGCAGCTTCATTGCTTTGCGCTCAGCATTAAGAGGTTAGTGTTAGGACTGTTCGACCTGGTGTCAGAATAATGTGACTGGGTGGGACATGATGTTACATGTCTGGGGCATGATGACCCAGTGCTAGACATCTCTGTAAACTGTCACAATGCATACATCGTAGCGATATGACTCGGATCTTAAATTAATACTATGTTAAAAATCTATCCCACTCTCTCTCTCTCTCTCTCTCTCTCTCACACACACACACACACACACACACACACACACACAAACACACACACACACACACACACACACACACACACACACACATTTGAAAAAGAAAGGGTTAATTTACGCAAAGGAAATACAGCAATAGATTCAATGCGTACATATCCAATAAAGAACAGTGCAGACCCAGATCTGGCATTGCAAAATGCGCCTGTTGATAAGGGCCCGCCCTAATTGCTCCAAGTCATAGGTATAATAAACAATATAAATGGAGATCCATCGAATAATTTGAAGCCATTAGTTCAATTCGACGCTCATCTTAGTTAGTGAGTTGTATACACAGTTACATACGGTATATCAGGACTAGCTTGTCAGGTCAAGACATAACGTACCATTTCTTTCGTATACAAGCGATACGCTGTCAGGTCCAATACAACATTCTTCCTTGCCATTCTTGTATTATCTGAATATGATTCTAGCTGTTTCAGCAATGAATTAGAACATTAGTTTATGTACATTTGGTATCTTGTATATATGTCGAACTGGATAGACCAAACGTTTTGTGGCTTTGGAGAGAGGAGGGTTGATTTTATATGTTCTGTTAAAATTCCCGATTATTACTGCCGATAAAATAGACATATCTAAAAAGTGCATAAACTCGAGGTGCTTCAGGAGACAAAATTTACGATTTATTGACACCAGACTGCGTTACATCGGGATTAAGGGGCCCCGAGTGTCCGAGTGGTCTAAAGCGCTGTCCGTTACGGATCACTGCCATCTCACCTCTGTCTGTGTGGGTTCGATTCTCGGATTCGGCCAATGTGGGTATGTGAGAAAGCTTGCCAGTAGCTTCTCGTGTGTCGGTGGTTCTTTCCGGGGTTTTCCGGGTTCTTCCTCCACCAATAATACTGGCCGCCATGTATAGCCTATATTGTGCTGAAAAATGGCGTTAAACCATAAAAAAAACAAACAAAAACAAATCATACATCGGGATCAAACCACATCCTGACGCATGTTGCGTTTTATCGGGATTAAATCACAACCTGAAGCATGTTGCGTTTTATCTGGATCAAATCATAACGCACGTTTTGTTTGTCAAATAGGATTATAGTATTATTATATTTACCTGTAATTCCCGGCTATCGGAGAATCACTCGCTTATCGGGCAAGTTACATACCGTTTTACTATACTGTGCCTAAAAACTATTTACGTTAGAAGTGATCAATATTTGGGAGGGTAGTGTCGATAATTGTCTAATTTGAAACGTTTTATACCATACTATATAGGAAAAACCAATATGTTTGAGGTGGATGGGGGTGAGACATTTTACTTAGAAATGCAACCTTGTGACACCAGTCAGATGGATTTTCATTTTCCAATGTTTCATAAAGATAGTTTAATTATATCTAAAACATTCACGCTAAAATACACTGTAATTATACCCATATGCAATTCACTCCACCGCAGTCCCCTCTCCTCTTTCCACACTTTTCCACGTCGTTGACGTAGGGGAGAGCGCGCTATATACTTGCCTTCTAGCGCAACAAACGTTCAAAAGCCGAACACCGTATAGTTTGATTCGTTAGAAAATGAGCCGTAAAGTCGAGGTGATTTTGCAATTTCCAGATAGCTACTACACCCCCTATTTCTCAAACTCAGTTTACAGTATACATGTTCATACTTACATCGTATTCTGCTTGAAAGACGAATACTGTAAGTCACAGACTCAAGAAATGTTATAATTCCAATGTAAACTGATGAAAAATTAGATATTTTTTCTTCTGTAAGACTGTTTGAGGCGGTACTTGATATTTTCACGCTCTGGTAGTGAACTTATGACGTCACCTGGCTTGTCTTTGCCATATACTTGTGGTAAATGATCCGTGTGGTAAAGTGAATTGCAAATGTAGATTCTGTTTATAAGTAATGAGATTGTGGCAATTTTAGTGATATGTCAATGATCTGATTATGTACAGTTGCATTATCAGTCAATGTGTTTAATCTTATATTTGGATATGGTAACATTTTTTCTGCTACCATGGGCTGCAATATTGTAAAGATTGCGGTTTGTCTTATCACATATGCCGACAACAGGTCCTCCAGATTTCATCAACGATAACACATGAAGTGACGAAAATGAGCTTTCTGATTAGTCAGCCGATGGAAAAACAAAATTTTGTTTTCTAAACTTTATGATAGATTAAATATGAAAGACCTTGTGATAACAGCTAGACGGCGAAGCTAAGACAGCGTCATGCGCACAATTGATGTGCAGAAAAGTAGAACGTCTCTGAACAATGGCAAAAGTGCCGGTCTCAAGATACGATACAGATGATCGGCCTAAACATCCATTATTACTTCATGACATATCTTTTTTTTAAGATAAAGAATTAATTTCTCTCAAGGTTATCATTTCTTGCCAGCTTTCTGGCCCCCGGAGAACTAGCTACGTTGTTCTCTTCAGCAGAACGCGAAAGCCAGGTTTAACAAAATTGTATGCACACGGAAGTCAGATGGAGTAACTGACAAAAACTGTTACTATGTAAGGAAATTCATCGTGGTGTACAACGATAGCTGACTGTAAGTGATGGTAGGTGTTTTTTGTTTCATCATTTCAAGCCATCGAGGAAACAAACTCATTACAAGGCATTGCTTATTAATGAAATGTTTACGCAATATTGGCTTAATTCATCAAACCCATCAGCTGCTCCAAAAAATCGCTTTATGCCAGACTTGCTGATCATTTTAAGTAAATATATCTTGACTGAGTGCGTAATTTTATATTTAAATGCTAGTCACGATTTAAAAAAACTATAGTGGAAACGAATCCCCCCATTGATGATTATACAGAAACAAAGTTGTCAGCAAAAACTGAATAAGATAGATATAAAAAAAAAAACAAATAAACTTCAGAAGCATAATAAGCCATTATTTATATATCAGTCACCCTTATTTCCACATCACAACACATGACTGATTGGTTTCGATAACTTTGACTCACGGTTGATTGAAGAAGTTACGCAGTTTGTAGCAAATGTGATGATTTAATTACAGATGTCACACAGTGTTGGATCTTGCCATCATTCCACGTTAATACTAAATAATGAATTTATCTCTGCAAGACGATCAACCAATCGTATAAATCTATACACTGATAGTACTAAAACTAGTGTCCATTTCTGCCAGATAAATACATGGACCTGTTTTATAGTACATACTTGTAAGAAGAGACATCACACTTTATATAACAGGACTTCATAGGTACCGTCAAGTATATATACACCCAATGCGTCTGATATAAATCACGAGTTTTCATTATATGTTTACACCAAATGCATGTAGTGTTTATCAATAAATATATTTTATAGGACTGACGTGTTGCTGAATATCGCATGAATATATTTTTTGAGACTATATCAGACAAGAATATGACGTGTTGCTGATTATCACTGATTTAAAACCCGCCGAGAATTCCTTAAATTAGAGGCAAAGCATCTCCATTATTTATCTGTCTATTACTCTTTAAAACTTATGGTGAGAAAATATTTGTTCTGGTCAAATGGTATCCTTTCGTAGCCATTTTATATTAAAATTTAGACCAGTACTTATTGATTTTTTTTTTTTTTTAACGAAGTAACTTCGAAACAATCAGGCTTCTTCGCTTTTGTCGTTGTCCCACATCTGCTTTTGAGATAGAACTGTCTTCATTCTCAGCAGCGCTGGTTTCTGCCTTTATTTTTATGTGATGTGTTCAAATAAAATTTGGAATTCAAGTCAGTTTTGTAATACGTTTATATTTAAATATTATTGGTGTTTCTGGTTCGCATATTGGAGGATAAGTTATATTACCGCTTGATAATCTTCATTTTTTTTCATGAGCTTAAGTGCAGCGGAATGTGAGAATTCTTTTACATTGCACATTTCGATATTGAAAATGTTCATCTAAATAAAAATTACACACTTTCCCCACCTCATCTTTACCAAAATTATGATCATAGACCTTCTTCTTAAACACCTTGCATCCTTTGTAAGTAACTGACCGAATAACAGCGGATTGAAATAAAATTAAGCAAATCATTCTTCTATTCTTGGTGTAGAACAAATATTCAAACTTCTCGAGAAACTTGAAATATTTTGTGCTTTTGTCTTTAGTTCTAATTTTCCATCCTGTCACAAAATCGTAGAAAGATAACCAAAGAGAGGACGATGCAAGTCACAAACGCATCGACATTTGATGAGACATTTTTGTTGTTTCTTCTGATAGGTATTAATTTGAAATTTCACATTTAACATTATATTACTATCTCCATCTGTAATTCAACCGCTCCGGTGGCCTAGTGGTTAGAGCGTCCGCCTCGGAAGCGGGAGGTTGTTGGTTCGAGCCCCAGCCGAGTCATACCAAAGACTTACAAAAATGGTACTAACAGCTACCTCGCTTGGCGTTCAGCATTAAGAGGTTAGTGTTAGAACTGGTCGGCCTGGTGTCAGGATAATGTGACTGGGTGGGTCATAATGCTACATGTCTGCGGCATGATGGCCCAGTGCTAAACATCACCATAAACTGTCACACTGCAGACATCATAGCGATATGACTTAAAAATTGTTAAAGATACGTTAAAAATTATAATCACACACACCCAACCACACCCACCCATATGTGATTCCATAACATTCTATATAGATTAAAACTATTTTTTCTTGCTTGGTGAATATAAGCCTCTTATAATTTATATGGTCATCTGTCAGTAAAAGCACAGAACTGTAACAATAAAACCTGTGTTTACATTTGTTGCCTTTTTTGCACTTGACTTTGAAATTAGTACTGCTCTAGATTCTTGTATGTAAAAAGGGTGTAAGAAAAAAAAAACTATTTTGAACGAATGAGTGAACAAAGAAAAAAGCGAATGGATGAATGAATAAATAATTTAACAAGTAAATACATGGGTGTACTGATGTATTAATAGGACGCTAGGTGACTAAATTAGAATTTCACCAGCTTAAGATCAAAGAACAAGTTCAAACTTAATAGACATTGGTCTCAAAAGAGGTCTGTTTGTAATATCTCAAAATAACATATATAAAAGACAATTTTTAAAACGAATATATTTTTTAAATACAATTTAAACAAAATTACAAATGGGCTAAAATAAAGTGAGATTTCAGCTTTGATTTAAACTCAGATCGTGACCAAATTAGTCATGCTGTTTATCGCTTGTTAATTAGGGTATATTTTCTTCAATTTAAAACAATACAAAACAAATACGTTTCAAATACATATACATTAGTTTTTGTTCATTTTGATTTGTGGTAACGGTTATTTCCAACGTTCTCTCCCATCGTTACATATTCTCAAAGCTCTGAAGGGTTCTCCAAGCACACACACACACACACACACACACACACACACACACACGCACGTGCGCGCGCGCAAAAACACTTCGTTATAGGAAATATGCGTTTATTTCGAGCATATTCTGTTTGAAAACGTTTTAAGTCAACACGCCCAATGAAAGGTTATAATATACATTGATGATCAATCAAGTAATTTATCTTCATTACTAGTAACGTAAGTGCTCATTGCTACGCGATATTTTCACGCTCTGACAAGTTAATATATGTCATCGACAAAAGTGGGGGGGGGGGTCAGGGGTGTCTAAGTGTGGTCGACGTGTGATTAATGATCCAGGTGTGAAATTGAGTTGCAAAATTGATCATATTCGTGAGTGAAGAGCTTTTTTTCACCATTTCTGATAATATGTCGATGTTTAGGTGTTATTTCATTAGTAACATTCGTCGATGGTAATATTTATTGTAGCCAAAGTATTATGTTGGAAAATTTAAAATTTTCCCCCACAGGTCTATCCTAGCCCAAAAAGTGGAGAAAATAAATTTCCTGAGTAGTATCCAAATTAGAACATGTATCCCGTATATCCATACCAACAACACACCCTTTTCCTTTCTTAGACTGAATTTTAGACCAAATTTGCTCGTCCTCGGCATAGTTGTTTTGTTACTATCTGACAAGAATTATCCTATTCTGAGACAGATCGTCGGGCACCAAACTGATGCGCTGATGTTGTTGTTGTACGGTTTAACGCCATTTTTCAGCACACGATAGGCTATATATGTCGGTTAATATTAATGGTGGAGGAAGAACACGGGGAAAACCGTCAGAAAGAACCACCGACCCACGAACTTTTGGCAATTTTTCTTACATACCCACAATTGCCGAATCTGAGACTCGAACCCACATAGACATATGTGATAAGGCAGTGATACGTAACGGAGAGCGCTTTAGACCACTCGACCACTCGGAGACCATGATGCGTTGAAGTAATCATGGTACAAATATAGGGTCCTAGGATTTCCGAAGCTGTGCTGTAGACCAGCTCTCTAAATGCTGCCCAGTCGGCCTCTACATTCTGATTGTTAAGAGGTGTTGATTTCAATGGCATCAACGAAAGACGGTTTGGTATTTGTGCATTACAGCTTGGTGATGTTCAGTCGTTTAGGAGCCTTCTTTTCATGTGGGCGTCTTTTGGGCTGAATGCAGATGTTGAGCTTGGTGATGATGATGATCTGTCCAGCAGTGAGCGCTGCACAAGGATTTGGTCATACGCACATCCTATCTGTCCCTCTTCCTGACAATGACGTAGTCGATGAGATGCCTTTGTTTACAAAATGGGTGCATCAATGACGTCCATTTACGGGTAGGGAAGTTGAAGACTATTGTTGATCAGCATTTCATGCTCGGCGCAAGTCTGGCGCAAAATGAGACCGTTGCTATTACAGTGACCCACTCCGTGCTTTCCTAGCACTCCGTCCCAGGCAACGCAATCACAGCCTACTCTTGCATTGAAATCACCAAGAATGACGAGATTATCTGCTACTGGAACATTTGCAATGATGGAGTGAAGATCCTCATTGAACTGGACCTACATTTAATCTGAGTTGGTCACGGTTGGAGCACAATAACTGATGATGGTAAGGTGCTTTCTTCCAGACGAGGGGGGGGGGGGTTCATGGTCATGAGTCTGTCCTTTACTCCCTTGAGAAATCCAACTAATTCGCCAAAGTGCGGTCTTCACTGCAAACCAACACCATCCTCAATGGTGCTCTTCACTTCCTTGGCCGCTCCGACAGAATGTGTTTCCGGAGCCCCTTTCACAGAGTTCGTCTTCTCCTGCAAGCCGGCTCTTGCTCAAGGCAGCAATGTCCACGTTGTATTTGGCGAGTTCCGTTCGTATAAGAACGGTTCTCATCTGGGGAATTTCTGCATTGTCTCTGTCCAGTAAAGTGCGAACATTCTATGCGTCATGTGAGAGAAGAACAATCCTAATTTTGTTTTTGTATTTCGACCGCTGCAGTAGGATCCCTGCCATCCGCGGTATGCTGACAAATGGAAGTGTAGAGCAGGTAATATTTAGGTCACCTTTTATACCCGTTTCGTCATAACAGAAAGGTGAGCAGTGCATTCCTGAAGAACTGCCCACACGCTCATATGGCTGCCTGACTCCTTTGCTGCTCCATGTCAGTGTTGAACTACTCTAATAGCCTGCGCTGCATGTATGCAGGTTTGCAGCCACGGCTGCCAGTGTACACACACCTGCCGCTTTGTCGCTTGCCTGTCGTTACAAGACTTAGTGGGTAATGCAATGGGATGGGTGGATAACTAGAATGACTTGCGCTGTGACTTTGCTTTAAGTGAGGAAGAGTTGCCCAGTTCGTGGACCTCACTCTCTCGCCAAAAACCAGCTGGGTTCATCAGCACGACAACGTCGAGATGGCAGAAGACAGAGTTGAGTACAGTGGATGAACAGGAGTTCCTACGTGTCTCGTCGTGCTCTAAGCGCTACACGGCACTTTGCTGCGAATCTCCTTTCTGCCCGTTGACCAGCTGGTGGTTCCTTCGCGCAGGCTGCCGAATCGAGTCTTCACATGCTCGGTAGATAAAGCCTAACTCACCGATGGTTTTAGACTCGTAGGCTACCCTCAGCCTCGTTTAGCCGGCCAGTCGAGGCCATTTTACGGGATATGGCCGTTGAGCATGTCACAGCTTCTTGGAGCTGAATGTCAAGTGGGGACCAAAGATGGGTGAGCTACAACCAAACGAGCACGACTGCTTAGCCAGCCAGATGTTACCCCTCTCCGAGGATACCCAATACACCCTAAGGTCTGTTAAATAAGTCAAGGGTAAATATAGAACTTGGTGTGTAAATTTCATGGAACAATGCTAACCAGTCTAAAAATGGGCGAAGATAAAATAGATTATGAATTGGCTTGGCTGACATGATTAATTGAACATTAAAAATAAAAGAATTTGTCGAGAGCTTATCCAATTTGTAACTGAACAGGGACAATGTTTTATTGGTGGAATTTCAGTCCTTTTACATATTTCACTTGAGAAAACTCGTTGCTGGTATCAGCAGCCGATTCGTTTTGTAGGGGAATTAAATTCATATGTTTCAAATACATGCATATAAATATGCCGCATCTCATTGGATTTGTCTACATAGAAACTTCATTCATGGATATATCAAGACTGATAACGACAGGTTTGATCATGAGCATCCTGACATTTAAAATTATTGATTTTGTAATATCACGGTGTTCCGATCAGCCTCAATACATTGACTTTTGATCGGATAATTTTAAAACCCTTGATTTTGGGACGGCTATATGTTTAATCCTTCATTTTTCCACAGATGTTTTTCTAATTTAGACTGAGTTTGTCTATATATACCTTTTTTTTCAGTTACCCTAACCTTTGAAGCGTAGCTCCAAAGCTGTTAGGATGGCACCATATACGCGAAGGTTCTAGATCTCAATCACAACCATAATGGTTGTGTGACAAGGATATGTATGTATGTATGTATGTATGTATGTATGTATGTATGTATGTATGTCTGTCTGTCTGTCTGTCTGTCTGTCTGTCTGTCTGGGTGGGTGGGCGTGCGTGCGTGCGTGTGCGTGTGTGTGTGTATGTATGTGTGCGTGCTATGTGTTGTGATTAGTAATGCATTTGCTATTTAGTGAAGATTATTTCTTTAATGTTTACCTTGGTTTAGCGAGACAGAGTTTTTTTATTCAGCGAGCTTTGGTTCACAATATTACGCGCGAGTTGACGTTTAAAAGGGTACCATAACTTAATTTAGAAATCTGAAGACATAAATCTATGTAACTAATCTTGGAAAGATGTTTTTGAAAACGTTTCCAAAATTGTCACGTCAGACACCGTTTTACTCATGTCGAATAATGAAGATTTCAGTTTTTCTGCCAATGTGTTGTCTTGAAACGGAGTATATTCACGTGTGACTAAAATTTTTATCGCAACGATAAATCGCAAGCCGATTACATGAAAATGTATTTAAAAGGTTTAAGAATGGGATATGTGTGGATGGGGTATATTTAAACAAAAGACGCACATAACTGTCAAAGAGACGGATTAAATAATTTGCAATTTTAACTGCACTTCAATGTCTAGCCTTAAATGAAGCAAACGATAAACAAATTTGTTTCTAGCGGCAATGGGTGTTTTGTGCATTCTCTCTAAATGATATTCTTAAAATACATTGTTTCCTTATTAAACTTTGCGTAAGTTCATTTTATCCTCATCCGGTATCATTCGTGACTGATATTTGTTCCGCCGCTTAGTTCAATTATGCATCCATGCATGTTCTGAATTCCTCACAGTACTTATTTTCAATATCTGGAATGGCTTATTTATCATACTCCCACGCCAGTCAAGTCTGTACGAAATGCATAAAACAGTTTCCGTTTAGTCTGTCATCATTTAAAATTCGGACATGCTTGTTTTACATAATTGTATCAACATTGAAAACTTGATCCAAGATAAATGGCTTTTTCAATTAATTAGAAAGAACAAAAGATAAAATGTTGTTTAAAAAGTATGATGATAATTGATTATGACTGCTTATTTCAAATATATTATTATGGTATATACAGGTGCAGTTCATCTCATGCAAGGTTTAGTGGATTAGCGTGCGTTATCTTTTGGTGAGAGATACAAAACGCAGGGCATAATTTATCTAAAATAATGAAAGCTCCCCCCCCCCCGTAACGGATACATGTGTCTTTCATTTAATTTATAATACGATTTTATATAATTCATTTAGAATTTTGTTTAAGTCAGCCGCTGGATAGCACTGTAGTAAAATACATGTACACTACTTTGTAGGAATCTCGTTCATAAACCAAGGCCGATCGCTGAGGTAGTCAGCAACTATATAGGCCAGATAAGTCCCGCATTAATTTGAATGGCCGTATGTCACATAGCTTGATTCTAGTGAGTGCATGTGCCTTGTATATCTATCATGCACAACCTAATCGTTGATAGGTTCATTAGTCTCAGAAGGTCATAACATCGTTTGAGTTATTTTGAAATATACGATTTATTAGCCTGTGAATATTTTATGGAATCCTATATTCTCGATTTGGTGATTATGTGAAGATTATATTCCCGATTTGGTGATTATGTGAAAACTATATTCCCGATTTGGTGATTATGTGAAGACTATATTATGATTATACAAGCACCACGTATGCTATGCCATTTTTGCAAGAGTCGTTGAGAAGAAATATTGTCATGTATAATATTTGTTCGTTGGATTTAATAGTGGAAAATCTTTAATTTAAGCAGTCAGTAACTATTGGATGATCTTAATTTATTCAAGGACTTGAATACTTAAATTATTATATTAGATTATGCGAAGCTTTCAAAGACTTCAGTGATATTCTACAATCACGGGATTACCTTGAAGTAAAAATATTGATATTTAGAACTGTTATTTTTCATTGGCATATAAACACATTAGAACCTTCATTTGGAATGCTTTTGGACAGTTTCCGAAAAAAAGTAAAATTTATAGTACATTTTAGGATAGTATTCTAGGTATTCATATATTTAATGTATTTTTAATTCTTTTACTTTCATTTTTATTTTATTGAACTAAATTTATATTTTAGAAACGGAATCCGTGTTTAGTTTTATCTGGCCTAGTTATTTAAGTCTAAGCCCACATACGTAACAATCCAACGAGTTTTGTTACTATTCTTTTCATAATATTGATACGTTGTTGATCGTGCATCAGTGCTGCGTTTGGTTGAAGCAAGAAAAATATATTTACTACAAGGTGATTCCGCACAAATTTGTATTTTTACGAGTATAAATAGTTCCAGAACAGAAAAGAACAGAAATGTAATTATTACTCCAATGCTTGCTACCATGAAACACGCTTAATCCCAGTAAGGAGTAAACACACACACACACACACACACACACACACACACACACACACACACACACACGTACGCACGCACGCACGCACGCCAGTTGTGTCCACTTCTCAGCTTCGGTTCTGAAGTTCGATTATTGACAGTATTGCGCGAGAAACACGGTTGGTTATGCGACTGCAAGAAAACTGAATTTGTTGTTGTTTTAGTAGGCTTTAACGCCATTGTCAGCACACGATAGGCACATGGCGGGCAGTATTAATTGTCGAGGAACAACCCGGGCAAACCCCCGGAAAGAACAACCGACCCAAAAGAAGCTACTGGCCAGCTTTCTCACATACCCACATTGACCGAATCTAAGATTCGAACGCACGCAGAGGTGAGATGGCGTTGATCGGTAGCGGAGAGCGGTCACTCGGATCCCCTACTGAATTTGTAATTTGGGGAAACGATTTTATAATACATTAAAATAAATAAGTAATAATAGAGAAAATTTAAACGAGGTCATAACTAAAATGCTTAAAAATTCCCTTAGTAAATTTTTGACCACAGTTTTACCGTGACAATTACTTCATACCTGGCATGTAGAAGATTTTGTTACATTTAAATAATAATAATAATAATAATAATAATAATAATAATAATAATAATGAAGACTTTGTATAGCACCTAATCTTTATAATCTTTAGAAGTTCTTGGCACTTTACAACATATATAATGATATGACTACAAAGAAAACAAAAACAATTACAACAACGACAAAAAAACCTAACATACACCATAAAATTAGAAAACATAAAAACATGCTCAAAATATTTAAGATAGGAAACACCAGGTCTTTAAGTTTTGTTCTTGAGTTTTAAGAGCATGATTTAAAGGGATTACTGTCTTTGTGTTGAATATCAGTGGACAATTCGTTCCATATTGCTGGACCCTGGTATGCAAAAGAACGTTGTTCATATGACTTCGTTTGCATTGTGGGAATAGAGCAAAGAGTGTCAGAAGAGGAGCGTAATTATCTAGCTGGCGTATATACATGGGTGAGGTCGGATAGGTGTGTCGGGCTGGAGTCCGTCAGTGAAACGTAGCACAGAGAACAAATTGTGTGTTTCATTCTGGATCGAATGGATAGCCAGTATAGGTTACAGAGCAGCGGGGAGTTGTGCTCTGATCGTGGTGCTTTAAGGATGATAGAAGAAGCTGTGTTTTGAACTTTTTGAAGTTTCTGGAGTGGATATTGAGACGAACCAGACATAATTGAGTTTCAATAGTACGGTCTTGGAAGTACTAATGAACACACAAGTGTTTTAGTGGCATCAACTGAAAGATATTTGCGAATGGAGGTGATGCGTCTCAGCTCAAGATATGCAGACTTGCATATGTTCATGACATGGTGCAATGTGAGAGTATTATCGAGAGTAACACTTAGATTTCGCACTGACGGTGTGAATTTAATATTTGTGTTGCTGCTATTTATTATTTGAAGTAATGATGTGAATGAGTCTTTGTGTTCTGATCAGAATGGTGTTAGTTTTATCATCATTAATCTGCAGCTGTGTTACATGTCATCCATGATTTCACATTAGTAATGAACCTCTCTACACCTTGGATGAAAGCAAATTCAGTTGGGTGGCTAGATTGGTATATTTGGTTGTTATCAGCATACAATTGGTGAGGAACTGGATGATGAAAAATAACACTTGAGAGCGGCTCAGTGTATGGAGTGAAGAAAATCAGGTCTAAGAACAGAACCCTGTGGAACACCACAACATATATGAAATAGGCTGGAGTGTATTCCATTTGCTTACACAAGATGTATTTTGTTGTCCAAGTAGGACTTGCACCACAGTAAGGCTGTATTTGGAATGCCAAATGCATGATGCAGACGGTGAAGTAATATAGCATGGTATATTGTGTCAAATCCTGCAGATAAATCCAGGAGGGTGTGGACTGTAATCTTTCTGATATCCAAATCAGAGAGAATGTCATTAACTACTTTCAGATGCCTAGTTTCCGTACTGTGGGGAAGTCGATATGCAGATTGTACATTGCTAAAAAGACTGTTTAAATTCAGATGAGATACAAGATGTGCTAAAACAACATTTTCTAAGATTTTTTAAAATGTGAACGGGAGATTATAAACTGTACGGAAGTTTATTAAATCGTTATGGTCGTTTTGTTTCTCCAGCAGAGGTTTTACAATGACAGTTTTGAAAAATGATGGAAATTATCCGGATCAGAGAGAGGTATTAATAACATCAGTTAGTGAAGGCGATATTGGATCTAAACACTCAAATAGCAATGATGTTGGACGTGGATCAAATTCACACGACGTTGGTGTACTCTTCATCTCAATGTACGTACTAAATCCATAAAGACAGTTTAAATGCTTCAACTGTATGGTGCAGACGAGTCAATTGAAATTGTGTTGTCAAGCTTATCTCTAATGGTTTGTACCTTGTCACGGAAGAAATTTGCAAACAGGTCCGGAAGCTCGACTGGAGCGAAGGTAGTTGGAAGTGGTGTACATTTGTTCCTTGACATTAGCTTTAGTGGTAATTGCAAAGAGCTCTTTGCAGCTGAAACTTTCATTGATCTAAGTACTGGAGTTGGATGATTGCGCTGCATGGACAATGTTTGTGACATTCTTCTAGCGGGTTCATAGATTTGCTTATGAATAGTGAATCTAATGGAAAGCCAAAGCCTCTCAGGTTTACGGCGGTCTCTTTTTGTAGTGCGAAGCTGTTCCCCAATACTGCTATGCCACGGATGACACTTTTGAATTGATACTCTGCACTTGGTTCCTGGGGCATGTTTTTCAGGCATTGAACGCAGGCAGTTATCTAGTTGTTTTTCCGTAGGAGGTAAGCAAGTTGTTATGTCATGAGGTCTTAAAAGGCCAGGAAGAGGGGTTTGTGTTGTTCTCTGCATTTCTCCTGGAGTTGCCTGACTGAGAAGATCATGTTCATTGTGGACCTCTCTAAGCAGAACTCGCACAGCGACCCTGGATACACTCTGTAAGTAAGCGTCTGCAGTCTGTTCAAGATGACGCGTGCGACAACTTTACCCACGATGCTGAGATGTCATGCATTAGTTTGGTTCTATTTATCATACGGAGGTTTCTCTAAATAGAAAATAAAGGTGAAGTGTTAGGGACTGATACGTCCAACTGGCATATAATGCAGAGGTTATTTGATGCACGTTCGTGCGATATAAGGGTGGACCGTAGAATATTATCATCTGGTCTATGAAGAATCCAGTCTAAAATGTGACCATGCTTATGGGTGGGTTGATTAACTAACTGTTTAAGGCTGAAAACATGAATGGAATCTAGGAGTTTTTATGTGTATGGTTTTTCCAATACAGTCAAAGTGAAAGTTGAAATGTCCAAGAATAATCAGGTGTCCTATCGAATTTCCATAACCCAGGAGATCATGAAATTGCTCCAAAAATAGAGATTCATTCAGTTTGTTTTTTCTACTAGGAGGAGTACGGTAGAGACAGAACAAAAGGACCGACCTTTGTTGCAGTGTGAGTGTTGTTTTCTACTAGTTGTGGTAGAAATTGAAGGCTGTGGTGTAGTTAAGACGTTTGACCATGGAACTCATTGTGATGACAGGATTTGGACCAGTTAACTAAATTAACGTCCGATTTTTAAAAATTGTTGAGCCGGAAA
The DNA here is from genome assembly GCA_029339505.1 of Unio delphinus. NCBI lineage: Eukaryota > Metazoa > Mollusca > Bivalvia > Unionida > Unionidae > Unio > Unio delphinus. The sequence goes on from JAQISU010000034.1 coordinate 12,597,944, forward strand.
GGGCGATAGCGAAATAACTAGAATTATTCCTATCTTTAAAAACAACGTTTCTTCTTTTGCTTCTGTTTACATTTAAGTAATGATGAATGTTCGTTTAGTCTAGAGCAATATGTAGTGTGTATAGGCAAGGAGTTGTTGTTCAAGCAATTAATGTGGGTCCATCACTGCATAACTTTTTAGTAGTGGAGCAAAACAGCTGGGAAAAGTTCCTATTGATTTCGTTTCCAAAACAAGGAGATGAATAAGCACATATGAACTGAACAGCCAATGCATGATGAACATAATAACGTAGATAAAGACGGCACAAAAACAGGAAAAGCTTCTTCAAGCCGGTTAAGCGATAGCGGCCATCCTGTATTTCTAGTAGTATCATTTGACAGTTCTAACAGCTTCATTACTAGCATTTTGTGTCGAAAAAAAATAATAATAAAAAATAAATAAAAATAAATAAATAAATAAATAAAATAAAACAAGACATGACCATCGTTTCTTCAGTTCCAAGGAGTTGCTGAAGCGTTTACTTCATTTTATTTAACAATTTAAATTTTCTCAAAATTTGCAAAGATGATGTATAATGATATTTGAAACATCTCCATTAAAACTATTTAAGTGCCCGCACATCATATATTTTCACCTTTAACAGACCCAGACTGTCGAAAGTTTCGAGTCGTGATCTTTTTAAAAAATGCTTCAAGGGAATCTAAAATTCCACAAATATTGATTGCCATTGGTGTCAATTCCATATTCATTTGAAGATTTACTAAAAGTTAAACCACTAACTCTTTTCTTTGGGATTCTGTTTAAATTATGTCCGTTAATAAGTTGTAGTTCTGTTATATCTGGATGCCGTAAAATAAAGCATACGATTTTGTTTTCTCTTGTTCTTGTCTGCTCAAAGTTTTCTCCCCTTTTCTCAGCATTCTTACCACTTGCTAAAATTTAAAAAAAAATGACATATCAGTGGTATATGAGTCTATTTCATTCGATTTTCCGACAGACCGTACTGCTAAGGTGACGTTATTTACCATGAGAGTAGTCTTACCACGTCGAAAAATACGTAAATATGTATTGCATTTATTTGATTCCATTTGATTCATTGAAGATGTACATCAATTACTTTTCATTTTTTTGCAACTGTGACAATAGAGCAAATATGGTGTCACGACTTTAAGAAAACGGATGCTTGTTGGACATTTATAGAAGGGTACGAATTTATGATTAATTAATAAATAAAACACTTTATATAGTTATATACCATCCTGTTTTGTTTGCAAATAAATAATAAATAACGTAAATTTTGTGGTCTTATACCTTATAATGTATAATCAATTCTAATAAACTGTTTTCTACGAGGGTTTGCTTTACTGTTAGGCTGAAAGCAAAAATGGCAATATTATCTGTCGTGGGAATTGTCTAGAATACAGTATGAACCAGTCTTGCAATTACTGCATTAATTGTGGCGGATTTGACGTTGGTATGTGTTGCCTTCATTGCGCGAATGGTGGACTAAATTTTTACGTTGTTAAAAGATGCCAGAATGTCAGACTTGTCACGTAATGTTTAGAATAAGTAACTGAAGCTGGCTCTGTTAGTAAGGTTTTTGTAGTGAGTCATTAAATTTATATTTACTGAAGACAAAATGGAGCCAAGACTATACCATAGTTATAATTATCACGGTTAACTCAAACATTTACCTACTGGCAATGAACCATTATTATTTTCTCTTTTTTTTTCTTTTTACATATTTCTGGTTTAGTTATTGCTTTTACATGTTTTGAATTCTTTGTTTCTTTTAGTCTACGTCACAATTAAAAAAGTATGTTTTCACATTAAGCATGTGTGGGTTTCTTTCTTTTTTTTTACCATGGTGTACTTCTAGCACTTTAATATCCATTTTTAAAAATCTGTATTCTTTCAACGATATTTTAATTTGCCAGTGCTACAAATGTTATGAAATTTGATCATGATGAAGAAAAACCATGCTAATGTGTGGTTGATGGACTTTTGGCAAGTTGATTTATCTGTGGTCTTGAATTGATTAGAGTAAAACTTAGTATATAAAAGCAGACACGTCAGGCTTTCCAATTTAGTGTATGGAAGTCTTTGGAAATTTGGGGAAAACATATCACTTCCAGCAGGATTCGAGCTAGGGCTTGACACCGCTCGGTCAAGTGATACATCTCTGTGTGTAACAATATATAGCTACTAAGTTTATACTATTAACTTCAAGATTTTACAAATAACAGTAATTGCAAAAAGTATCGATCATGAACTGAAAATCTTGCTGATGAAATGTATGAAGAAAGGTATCTTTGACATCCAGTAGTAAAAGAAAAATAAGTGTCGAATAGCTGATTCTGCTGACAAATGCAACTGTACTTTAGTATGTACATTAAAAATTATATCTCAGATAACATTTGTATCTATAACTTTTCAACCTGGTGTAGTCATTTTATACATGGAAATAAACTTGGAACATTATCATAGGCGCTTTTCCCGTACTTGTTAAATACATAATTCAGAAATTTCTCTTGTGTAACACACAAAATAGATCTGTTTTTGAGTAATCTGGTCTCATTGGGATTATTTCGTAGAGATTTGTCGACATCCCGTAATATAAAACTCTAAATATAATTCATTCAGCGAGATATATCGATATTGTAAATATAATTCATTCATCAGATATATCGATATGGTAAATATAATTCATTCATCGATATATATCGATATGCTCTGATCAAAACACATAACTGGGTTTCTATCAATCAAAGATTTGTTATCATGACGCAAGCAAAATGTAAATGAGTCACTTATTCGTTAATCAGTTAGTCAGGGCAGTTATTTTTGTGACGGTGTGTAATCTTAGTAGATACAAACTATTTATATAATTAAAGACTGGACGGAAGTGTATAAAATATTCTGACCGTAAACTAATTATTATTGATGACTGAAGAAAGAAATGACCTTACCTCACGAGAGCAAAAATGTATGAAACTTTCATGATGGAGTTTGTGAGGGGGAGAATTTCTGGCGATTTTCAAGAATACATTAGTTGAGAACAGATAACCATTAATTAGATTTTTGGAGACAAGCGCGTATCATATCGCCATACTGTCGGGTTCGGTAAGATCCTTTAGAGAGCGAATTATGTTCTAATTTAGCATTTGTTTTTCCAGTAGCGACACGGTAAACTTCTTTTTCATGGTAAAGTTGTAAAAATTGAGAAAACGCAGAAATTCTGTTACTAAAAGAATCAGGTCAAGCTGATCCGACTTTGGCGCCTCTGAAAGAAAGGGCGGCGAGATATCTGATTCTGATTGGTTACGCTAGTTAAGGGTGTGTGTGTGTTCACACCCAAAATTACCTAGATTTTATATCGTCTCATCGAGAAATGTAATTAGTCTAAACGTTTTTCTGCAAGAGAAAATAATTAGTGGAGACTCCATGGGATTTGTAAGAAATTCCCTCATAAAAAAAGTGTGGTCCAAGTAATCCGCCGAACTGTTTTGGATTGACGAGTACACAAAAGTAGTGTGACGATTCCATGTAATTTGTTGATGCGATATATAATATGCTTTGCTGAATCTATAGGTATTTGCATGAATTGTGTTTAATACATACATATAATAATGTACTTTTGAATTTTAGCGATGTTGAGTTATGCATAGGAAGTCGTACATTATTTCTTAGATAAGTTTGACGAATTGTTTAATTTGTTGTAGTGTTTGTATAAACACTAGGTTGAGTTATGCATAGGAAGTCTTACATTAATCTTTAGATAAGTTGGACGAATTGGTTGACTTTGTCGTCTTGTCTGCAGAATTAGTTTCTAAGAATTTAATGCATTACATTAGTTAATATGATTAGAAGAATCCGTGTGAGTTCACCGAATTTAGATTTCACGCATGATTAACAGTAAGTGTGTATTGACTGAAAGGCTGTAATGTATTCCATTTATTTGCTGTGTAAATTGAGGCTAGCAGAACCCCAAGCCTGCTGTGATAATGTGTAAGGTCAAGGCATAACGAATTAGTCATTCAATTAATAACCTAATCATCTGTTTACTACTGATAAAAAAATATGATACCGAGCAGGAATAATGCAAGTTCCTCCCTGTATCATATATAACGGGAAATTCAGATTGTCTTTGTTATATTCGTTTAAAAGGGAGAAAATAGCTTTTGAGACGTATGAAGTGACGTTACCCTGAGACGTATGCTGAGGGAAAAAAAGGGAAGTGCAGTGAGACGTATAATCCTGTGACTCAATTCTGCCTCCTACTAATTTCAAAACATATTCTGAGAGTATCCTGATACGGATAGTAGAAAGTATCATCCTGGGATACTGAACAACTACAGAGGAAGCCGAACTAACTGGGGACTGGCAGGTTATGAAATCGTACAAGGCGTTGACGTCGATTGTTTCACTCGATCGTATGATGAACTAAAGCTATCAGTAACAGATCGGCTTGTTTGTTTAAATCTATTTGCGTTTTCTTGTAATTCAGTGAAAGATTTATTTCTAAAAGCAGAGTATATTCCTAATGTTAGGAATTTTCACAGTTGTTTTATATAATTGATTAAATTGTTTGTTCATCTGTACGGGGTCTCGTGTTTGTTCAATATATCTGCTCAGATCTCTATATATATTTCCATCTATAAGTTTCACCACTTAAATTTATTCGAACCGGGGTAATTATATCGAGGCCGGTCATCTCCTAGATAGCGAGTACAAAATGGGGTGGGATGTATAATAATAGTCTTTATTATATTATATATGATGATAATACGTACCTATACCACCCATGACAGAGTTGCAGTAAAATGATCATGAAACTGACACATAAGCAAGATAAGCTTTCCCAAGCACTCAGCCAACATAAGGTCTGCATAACGAATGCCGAAGTTACAGAGCTTACCGACAACTACACGTATGAAATAAAAAAAAATTACTTCATGATTCGAAAACAAAATCATCGAAAACAAAATTCATTCAAGACTCACACCTGGATTCATGTGCAAAAAGGAAGGAAAGAAAAAAAAAACACAGAAAGCAAGTTTAGATACAGGTGTTAAAACCCCAAATATGAAGACATATGCTGTTTTGTTGGAAATAAAAGAGATGACTATATACTCAGGGCCGAGAAGAGGGAGGCAACTGGGGGATATATCCCCAGGGTCGAGGCTCATAAGGGGGCCTGGGCCCAACAACACGTTCAAAATTTTATAAAAGAATTATGTTGCTTAAACTTGAATTAGGAGAGGCCCGGGTGTTTCTTACACCAGGGCAAGTGAACGCGCTCTACAGCCCTGTATATACTGGAAAGTACAATTGGTCATATATATGACCTCACGTCAAAAATGAAGGTTACAGAAAAAGTTTTTTGCAGAAATACAAGCATACAACTTTCCCTGACAAAGTAAATAAACAAATTTTAAAAAGCTGAACTAAACAAAGTACTTAATCCGAAGGCAAATGTCTTATGAAATTAATAATTAAAAGTAGCCAGATTTAGATACGAAATACAACATTCTTGCAATGCAACAACATGTACATTACTCAGCCAGAACCACTCACATGACAGTGCTACGAATAATCTTTACGATAAACGCACACAAATAGAACTGTCTGACGTTTATCTATGTGAATTGACATCACTCTGAAATATTTCAGAAGAGATCGTTATGTGCCTAACGGCATAATCTCTGTAACCACGCAACGCACAAGCTCATGTACTACAGATCTAGTATATCAAATGGTCAGAGCATAATTTACATATTCAAACATTCATTACAATTTACAACAGTTATCGCCAGGTACACATAATTATTTCGGAGTGTATGTATATGTTAACTTAAAGTTCTAAAGATCAACTGTTACTTTATTGGATAAATCGGATAATTTTTAATTAGACTAGTAATCAATGCTTACCAATCATCGCTACCATTGTTTAAAAGCAAGGCTAGGACACTAGACAACTGAGTTAAAATTATTTCGTCCCTTTAAATTATTGTAGAATCTGATAACTTTGAGTGGTCTGCTGGAACGTATGAAAAATATTCAAAGACTAGGGGGCCAACGGGCGAGGGGAAAACCGACAAGAAGCTACATAACACAAATCATTATTAAAATGAAAACTGGTGTTTGCAATCCATATAAAAATTTAAAAGTAATGGTTTATGTGTACAAATCCAAATTGCTTTGTTTAGTTTGTTACAATAGTATTCGTGAATCTAACTATTCTATCAAGAAATGTCAGATGAACTATGGGGGCCCTGAGTGGCCGAGTGGTCTAAAGCACTCTCCGTTACGGATCACTGCCATCTCACCTCTGCCTGCGTGGGTTCGAGTCGTACATTCGGCCAATGTGGGTATGTGAGAAAGCTTGCCAGTAGCTTCTCGTGGGTCGGTGGTTCTTTCCGGTGGTTTTCCCAGGTTCTTTCTCCACCATTAATACTGGCCGTCATGTACAACCTGTCGTGTGCTGTAAAATGGCGTTAAACACTACAACAGCAACATCAGATGAACTATGTCATAGGTTGTGTCTTTAAACGAATCACATGAAAAGTACGAACACAACTTCACGCCGTATCACAGTGCGTTCATGGACAGACAGCACGCTATGCGATTATATTCGAGAAAAACGTGGATCGTCATACTCAGGGTATATAAGATGAAAAGGCTATTTGCCTATTTTGTACAAGAGATAGAACTGGTGGGATAGTGGTTAGAGCGTCCGCCGCGGAAGCGGGAGATCGTGGGTTCGATCCCCGGCTGATTCATACCAAAAACTTACAAAAGTGGTACTAACAGCTGCCTCGCTTGGCGTTCAGTATTAAGAGGTTAGTGGTAGGACTGGTCGGCCTGGTGCCAGAATAATGTGTCTGGGTGGGACATCATGCTAAATGTCTGTGGCATGATGCCCCAGTGCTAGACATCACTATAAACTGCCTCACTGCGAACATCGTAGCGATATGACTAAAAAATAGTTAAAGCTACGTTAAAAATCCACTGTACAAGAGATAATTTTAAAAAATGTAATAACGGCAGGCAATATGAACGCAAGCCATATTTATTTTTTGTCCCTGTTCATGTCTATAAACAGTCAATTGTTCAGATATTTGTCGAGTCAAATAAATTTCTGCTGCTGAATATAGACTCTCCTGTGTCCTTTTCATAGTTTATTTCCACCAAAACAACCAAAGATTATATGCTTGAAGTAGACGTACGTTGGTCACTGTATAAAATAGACACGGCCTCGAACAAATCTTAAGTGCAAACAATTTCAGATTACATGGCAACAATAAGGTATATACGGGTGTCACCCAGAAAAGGCCACACATGATTTTTCCAGAAGACAACATGGACTGATTGGAGAAAAGATGATTGATGTTGTTATCTCTTATTACTATTGACACCGTGAGAATATATATATATATATATATATATATATATATATATATATATATATATATATATATATATATATATATATATATATATATATATATATATATATATATATATATATATATATCCAGTTTGACACAGCATCGTGCTAAGCAATGTTTCCTTTGCAAACGATATTTCGGTGTAGATGCTACAGATAAGATTAAATTGTTAACTTCATGAATATTTTCTCTCAAGCAAAAACATCAAAGATTGCAAAAAGCCAGAGGGCTATATATTAATTTCGAACGAAAAACCAAGCAGTATCTAACATAAAATGTATATCTATTATAAATACACCAAACAAAACAGGACATGATAATGATTAGCGTTTGAAGAGAAAAAAGGGATGTTTTTGCTGAAACAGATAATAACATGTGTGCGAATCACTGCAAATACTTTGTAATGTAACTATTAATATGAAATCACGACCTCTTATTCAAAACAAAAAATGGCCTATCATCCGGATTCAGAAGAGTTAAATTATATCTACTGTGGACAAGTACGGACTCAACTCACTTCTCCAATTCGTGTACTGTTTGTAAATAAATGAGTCACTCATATTTAGAAATATCAGGTATACCCAACCATCCTTAATATAGAGCCACGGGGGAGCTAAGCATTCTACTGAAAGCTAAATATGTTGCCCTAATTAAAATACTACTACTACTACTACTACTACTACTACTACTACTACTACTACTAATCATCATCATCGTGGTAAATATGGTCGGATCTAAGTCGTTTTCTGCAAAACACGAAATGTGACAAGGTGCTCTGTTGTCATCGTTGTTGTACCTTGTTTATTTGTTTGTTTTATTTGGATTTTTAACGTAGCTTTAACAATTTTTCAGTCATATCGCTACGATGTCTGCAGTGAGGCAGTTTATAGTGATGTATAGCACTGGGGCATCATGCCGCAGACATGTAACACATGATGTCCCACCCTGTCACATTATCCTGACACCAGGCCGACCAGTCCTAACACTAACCTCTTAATGCTGAGCGCCAAGCGAGGCAGCTGTTAGTACCTGTTTTGTAAGTCTTTGGTATGATTCGGCCGATTATCGAACTCACGACCTCCCGTTTTCGCGGCAGACGCTCTAACCACTAGGCCACCGGAGCGGTTCTTTGTTGTACCTTAATGTAACAAATCATTAATGCTTTATTGTTCAAGATTACTGTCAGATATTGTTTGTACAAGATTACTGTGTCAGATATTGTTTGTACAAGATTACTGTGTCAGATATTGTTTGTACAAGATTACTGTGTCAGATATTGTTTGTACAAGATTACTGTGTCAGATATTGTTTGTACAAGATTACTGTGTCAGATATTGTTTGTACAAGATTACTGTGTCAGATATTGTTTGTAGAACTTTTTTTTCATTCTTTCATTGCTGACTATCTTACATGTTTAGTTCTAACTTCAAAAAGACTGCAAGCGTTGCTTGATACAGTACAAGTATATTTAATCTTGACTCCGCAATGTCTTTAGGAATTATATTGGTAATACAAGCAAATCAAGAAAAAGAAAATCTTTTGAATAATAAATCAATACATGGACAATTACAGGTTGTATATTTAGTTATTCAGATCTGTCTTGAATTAGAGTAGATAAAATTATATCAAGGCAAGTAGACACATATTGTTCCTCTTTAACATGTGTGTTAAACCAATAAGACAATCTCAGGTCTTCACAAGAAGATAGTAATTATCTGTATTCTGTAGGACAGTGCGTTGTGCAATAACTTATCAAATAACGACATAATGAGATCAATCATTTTCAACATTTCAGAAGGGAAAAAAAATACAAGTCTGACAGTTATGAATGTAAAGTAATTATATACAAATTATCGACAAATTTTGAAATTAAGACAATCAATATTTCTTTGAAAATTTATAAATGTACCAACATAATCAGCATTTCGGTAAATTACTCAACACAGATTCTTTGAGCATCGAAGTCAGCCGTCAATTCTGAGCAAAATGTCGATTTTTGCCAGACTTTCTGGATATTGTAATTAAACACACATTTACTGTCCCTTTAATCGATTAATTCAGTGTTAAACACGTTTTGAATAAACATCTGTGGGAATTATTCTCAACATGATAAACCGGCATTTATATATCAGCCAGAATAATCTGCACATAAAAACAGTTTGATTGGACTCAACCTAATGACGATTGTTTAGTATACAGTACATGTGATTATCTGATTGCTGATGTTTCGTCACATTTTACTGGTTCATATCATTTCACATCAAGATTTTTTCATTTCTATAGCATATACGCACAGACTGCTATTTCATTTTCCACATACTATAATTGTAATATTTCTGAAAAATTTATTATTTTTGTGAAGCTGTCATAAATACGATGTAGCCAGTAATACTTTGAACTTTGTCTCACCTTTTTAGATTATAAGAATAATATGTGATGCGGTTCATATTTCGGCGTTTCAGCATTGTACTAGTGGTATAGATGCAGTATGCAGCTAGGAATTCATTTTTGTGTACAGTTTGGAGTACACGTTTATGCTTGGGTTTTAATAAGAAATATAAATAAATCAAAACATTATATTGGTAGTTGTACTCTAGATTGATATTCTTATTTTTTGGAGGAAAAAGTGACCTGCATAACATCAGGTGATCCACCACTCATTTCCTTATGTGACATTAGCTATATCGCTGGTCAAGTGAATAATCCGGTTTCTATGATCATGTTGATTCGGTAATTCAGTTAAGTGAATAATCCGGTTTCTATGATAATGTTGATACGGTAATTCAGCTAGATCATTACGCTCTTCTTCTGATAATCGTATACTCATTGTTCCCAATGTGAAAACATAGTCCTATGGACAACGTTCGTTTGCACACCAGGGCCCAGCGACGTGGAACGAATTGCCCATTGAAATTAGACACAAAGACACAGTGGTCCCTTTTAAGAGTGCTCTTAAAGACTCACCTGTTTCGACTGCAGGGACAAACTTAGCGACCTAATCATGTTTTGTATCTTATATGTTTTCAGCATGTTTTTATGTTTTCCAATTTCATTATTTTTGTCATTTGTTGTTCTGTAGTGTAGTCATATCATTATTGATGGTGTAAAGCGCTTAGAGCTTCGAAAGATTAGGCGCTATACAAAGTCCTCATTATTATTATTATTATTATTATTATTATTATTATTATTATTATTATTATTATGTGCAACATGATTCACCATGACATTTGATCTATCGTCCATGCGTCTGGGAGTATCTCTGTGTCTAGTATCAAATACAAATATTTATATGTATAACTAATCAAATACGTTTTAAATATCCATTGCAAGCATGTGTAATTCCACAGCCATCATACATATATATATATCATACATCATACATATATATATATATATATATATATATATATATATATATATATATATATATATATATATATATATATATACATATATATATATATATATATATATATATATATATATATTGTATATTCCCCATGCCATTTTACATTTAAATCAAAATCAAGGTTTGCTTTTGCTCCTTTAGAAATAACTGCGAGAAGAGTTGTTCTATTCTGATGGCAGTGTATAATAGGAGACATTGCGAACAATATGAGTAGTACAAGAAGTGCATCGCTTTGGAAATGTTTTTATTTTATTTTCTATCCACAGTAGTTTGCACCCTGACACAATATGATATTCAAATCAAATTTGGAATTCATTAGTTCTTGGCATTTTGGAATGGGTCCATTTTGACGAGTTCAGTGGTTTGTTAACGTGTTTTGAGTTTATGTCTTGTTAAGCCAAACTAAATAGACTGTGTTTAATGTTTATTATGTTTATCATGGGCCTTAACGTTCGAGAATGGGATAATTGTTTTAACATTTCACATTATTTCTCTTCCATCTTGAAATGTTGTTCTCAATCAAAAACAGACAAATTTGTTTTCACTTGATCTATACCTGAAACACGATCATAGTCCCTCCACCTAATCAACTATTTTGATTGCATTCTGTGTAAATAACAGAGCGAATACAAGGGGAAGAGTGAAATAAAAATTGAAGTCTACCTTACTCCCCACATTGATATATTCAAATTTTCAAGCGTCCTAACAACTCGAAACATTTCATTCCATTGTCTACTATTCCAATCCTATCTAAATATTAAAACAAGGAGAATTATGCGTGATCGACGATGCATCTAAATGTTTTAAGGATGAAAATGTTTGTGAGTTTTTTTTCGAAAGCATAAAATCTGACAATAATTGATGACCTCAATCCATATATTCTATTTACATGTAATTTTGCACTACTTAAAGAGCGTTTCCAGTAATATCTAAGGTCACACCCCATTAGAAACACAAGCTAGTAGCAACCAAACAATTTTGCTTGTTACATTTTCCTTTCACCTTATATTACAGCTTTAAACTTTGAGCTATATTAATTTATTGTAACTCTCATTAAAAATGTAAATGTATTCATTGAAGTGAAAGAATGAACAAACGTAAATGTAGAAATTTAAATAAAAGAATGAACAAACAATATTATAAACAAATGAATGGATGAATTAATAAATGATTAAACAAACAAATAAATTAATAGACCAGCTAAATGATGAAAAAATAGCTGTTTCAATTAGAAATAGAGGAAAATATGGGAGAAAAAGCCCCCCCCCCCAGTTGTACTTAATACTATAATCGTTAGACCCAACATAGGTCAATTTCTAAACCACTCAAAATAACAAAATAAAAAAGACAAATGTAAAAAAGATGCATTTAAAAGAAATTATTTAAGAATATATGAATTTTTCTAAATGCGTTAAAAGGTGAGACTTTATTTTTGAGCCGAACTGCAATAACGCTCCAATTGGTCAATTTTTATTACGTTTTGTCTTCAAAGTAGACCTATACATTTCAAAGCAGTATGAAAGCACATACAGTTTTAATACACATAACTTAGTTCAGTTATTATGATTTAGTGTGAGAGATAGTTTGATGTTAGTGTAAGATTTTTTTAAAGTGGATGGATAAAAAAAAAAACACTTACCCTATTATTGAACCATGTCTTGTATTACAGCAGTCTCAGTGTGATTTGCGCTCGCCAGCGTTTGCGGTTGTTTTTCTCATCAAGCATAGCATTGTTCTGCAGGACTGTTCAAGCAACACTTAGACAACTAATAGTTATCAACGAAAGGTAAATATGTAATGCACGTAAACCATTCTGAAGATTGAAGTAAGCTTTGTCCATGTCAGTGCCAAAACGTTTTGCGATTCGCTTCAGATTTTTCAATTTCGGCGTTTTTATGAGTAGTAGGCGTTGAAATAGTCCAACTGCTGCAACCCGTCGTTCATTTTATTTTAATTGTTACGTCTGATACGCTGGAACTACGCAGTGGCGTAGCAAGAATGTCTGTTTCCCTGCCCAAAGCCACCCCGTACAAAAAAGTGATTAATGGGATTTATTTTTTTATTTTTTTGGGGGGTGGGGGTGGGGGGTGGGAATCGGCACTTAGCCTGTTCCCTATCTCCGGGGCCCCACAGTTTCTAGGGTTTGATAGGCGATTGCGAAGCCACTGTAACGATGATTTTTATGGATCGGTATTACCAAATCGACAACCATTTAATGCAATCCTATTATTCCAGTTATTAGTTTGACGATGTTGGCAGAATAATGTTAACACCTTAATGGTACCGTATGTATGTATGTATGTATGTATGTATGTATGTATGTATGTATGTATGTATGTATGTATGCATGCATGCATGTATGTATGTATGTATGCATGTGTGTGTGTGTGTGTGTGTGTGCGTGTGTGCGTGCGTGTAACATTGGAAAACTTTGCACCTTTACAAAATAACGCAATAGTCTTAAATAAGTGCCTAAAGGAATACAAATATAAAGCCCGATCTTTTCAATGACGTCATATAAATTCATCCTTTCTGATAATCAAATTTAAGGATTGCTCTGTTCTTAAAATGGACAATTATATCTGCGATTACAAACCACTTTTTCTTAACAGTTCTAAACAAAATCAGAATCAAACGTAATTTTGATTTAATTCACGATATTAAATTGAATTCAATGTAAGTATAGTGTTATAAATGTCCTCGTACTTACTAAATCAATTTCATTACTCCCTACGTTAACTTGTACTTGATAATCAATATTCAGAACAGTCAAGATTATTACACAAATGGGAAATTGTAGAAACATAACTCACATAAGAACGATCACTATCTTTAATATTATGAAGACAGGCATTTCAGGATGGCTAAAGCAACTAAACAAATTCCAATGATATCAAGTTCGAAAAATATTTATTTTTTTAAGGATTTATGCCAATGAATTAAATAAGGAAATGAAAGTCAGAATAACTAGAAACCATTCGAAGCACGTGGTCAATATCTTCTAGGACAGAAAATGAATCAGATAAAATTTCATCTTCTATAGTCTCTACTAAACGGTCAATTATCAATTTATTATCACTTAATTTGTCACTCAATATCTTTCCAAAACCGGTGATATATCTCAATGAGTATCATGTCCGAATTAGCGCAGTAGCAGAAATCGTAATCGATAGGATTTTTTCTCGACTAAATCTTACTATGAGTGAGTTAAAATGCAATTATTTATCTGATGACGAGGACAACCATCATATTTCCGCTACTATGACCGTTAAACATTCTCACTCATTTTCATGCACCCTTCATACGATGAAGACGAAGTGTGTTAGTTCCTTTCAAGCGTGTAAACACCAAAGATCTCTCAGTTTTTCCTGCTCTCGTGGCGGTCCGTTAGGGGTACACTGATATTGTAGAATGTATAAACACTGGTTCATGCCAAAGAAAACAAAGTATTACAACAGGCGATGCTTTTTTTTCACTGATGAGTTATGGTCATTGTCGGAATCTAATTAGATAACATAGATCATTCGCATATAAACAATGTTTCTGTCTTTGCAATTTGGAACTCGTTAGGATTTCTACACATATCACTTAAGCCGCTAACTATTTGGAATGTAAGCGATTTATTAAAGAAAGAACATTGATTATATTAAATAAATAAACCCCAAATGGTTCATGTGAAGTTACGCACCTAACATAATAATTCAGCAAGCAAAATATGGATGCTAGCAGATGTTTATACTGTTTTCATTTATGTCTCTTCTCAAGACAGATGAAACAACGGTCTAAATATAGCATTTCCATCGTAACTGATTAGTAAAGAAAAAAAGAGGGAGAACATTCGGTTTGAGTTTACTTATTTAATGTTTTTGTAGTGGGTGCTTTAAAATATCTTGAATACAAATGGTAATATCGTAGATAATAATGATGGATTTTGTATCTGCTTAACAGTTTTTGACTGTTGACCAAGCACCTTGGAATAGTGATAGACAACAAGGTGGTTAGATATGGAGACGATAATGTTTCACGTATTTATTTAATGTAGAGTAAAATGTATTCTGAACAGTTACAAATATAGTCCCTTATACAGGACGGAAGTATTTTAAAGACCACATCAACTAAAATGGATGCTGACAGTAGGGTACTAAGTGGAAGCAGTTATATTTTTGTCTTAATATCCACCGTAATAGGTACGGACAGATTCATAAAACAGCTAGGGTTTGTCATTATTTATCATTTTATTTAGCACCTGTGTCTGACTGCTAGATATACAGACCAATAGGTCGCGCCTATTGACAAATCGAATTGCGAAATTAGCTATAGTGCCGGCACAATAATGAGCATTTCAAGATCAGTGATTTTGTCAGCGAAAACATGGACTAGACCGAATTATGAGAGAGAGAGAGAGAGAGAGAGAGAGAGAGAGAGAGAGAGAGAGAGAGAGAGAGAGAGAGAGAGAGAGAGAGAGAGAGAGAGAGAGATTATCCTACTTGATAAATAGAGAGGTTTTTCTAGCCTCCCAATGTCATGGTTGAAAACAACCGAGCAAAGTTCTTCCTTTTTTTGTTGGAAAGAGTAGTTTCGTAGTATATCAGAATTGAAAACTTAAGTAAGTAAAAGTTTTGTCTCTTTGCTAATCTTGGCTGAAGTTGTTTGAAGAAATTTTGTTCAAGTTACACTCAAAAATGAATTTACATTCTAAAAGTAACGCTAACTCCCTAGGCCACGCGTTCAGTAAAACATAATAATGCGCGGTGCAAAGGATTAGGGTTTCAAATTTGATCGGTGTGTATACCGAACATCATTACTACGTTTGTGAAAGCGTTGTCACATGACAGTCACTCTATAAAGAACTCTAATGGATATCAGCAAAATAAACAGACTTAGTATTTTTGTTCTCTTATGAAATACAGGTATTAAATGCTTCTTTGCTTACTTTAGTATTTATTGCTTTTCTGTCTCCTTAATTGAACACAGCGCTGCCAGATAAGCATCTTGTTTTCATTGGACTAGTCTTCTTAGCTATATGTTTTTGTTTATAATACGTTAGCGAATGTGAGCGACACCAACTATACAATTAAAAGAAAGAAAACAAGAAAGAAATGGCAGTGAAAATTGGAGAACATCTTTTGTAATGGGCAATTATATTCATCCCAAAAAGATGGGGTGGTCATTAGGGGAAAGCCCCGAATGTCAAGTAACACACAGTACATACCATAACGTTATATTTGAGAACATCATTTTTCTAGCCAATACCGCGTAGCGATTGCTATATCGCAGTCTAATTTGCTATACAACCAAAATTTATAATTTAATAGTTATTCACATAATTGTTATTCTGATTTCCTTTGAGAAAATTGTCTTTTCGAGTAGGCAACATGGGTACTATTACATTAATCAAACGTTCGTCAGGCAGTTTTCATTTCACACAAAGCCAATTAACTCGGCTTGCGAAGAAACATCACCACTGTGTCCAAAAAGGGGAGAAGAACAATTTTTAAAAAATGTTACCCCCAAAGGTATTTTCCCCCAACTTTTGTAATAACTTAACCAATCTCATATATTTTTACACTGAGTAACAAAATGAATTTGGTTTGTATCAGAAACATTATATATTATAGCACATCAGATATTAAAAGTTGAACAAGGCAAGTTACAACGTCCAATTTATTTTAAAACAACAACCTTATCAATTTAAAAGTCATTAGGTTTCTTTAAATTACCGTTTGATTTATATATATATATATATATATATATATATATATATATATATATATATATATATATATATATATATATATATATGTAGAGAGAGAGAGAGAGAGAGAGAGAGAGAGAGAGAGAGAGAGAGAGAGAGAGAGAGAGAGATGAAGAAGGACTAATCGAAAAGGGACAATTACTTACCGTGAAATGAACACATACAGAAGATTTAAAAGCGAATTGTGGTGATAGGTGAAACAATGCATCACTATTTTTACAATCGTCGATAATCAAAAGTAACGCCGACTATCGCCTGACGTCGCTGATGGAAAGAAAGGCGTATAGTAGTGTATTCATCATGTACGTGTACTGACGACAGTAATGCACTGTTATATCCGAGTATCCTACTGTGGTGTTATTGAAAATTAATGACCCGAGTTTGGAGTTTGGCAGGAAATTTGTAAAATAAATAAATAATATCATTACAAAAAAGGAATCCGAGTCTCATCAACTGCTCTGTTATTGAAAATTAATGACCCGAGTTTGGCAGGAAATTTGTAAAAAAAAAAATAACATTACGAAAAAGGGATCTGAGGCTCATCAAATGCTGTATTGTGATTCTGCTCTGGTTATGTCATCATCTCTAACCAATGGTTGTTGATCCATGAAGTTGGCTCACCAGACGGGACTATGTAATCAAGCAGCTTGTGAAGAGGTTCTTGAAAGGAAACTGTGCTAGTTAAAATCAAATGTTTGTTTATAGAATCCGTTGTCTTAACGATAGAACAGAGTAAAATGTAAAATCATTTACATTAAAATAATTTTTGACGTGGAATTATTAAAGTATGTTTTACCAAATCACTTACAAAGTTAACACAGTCATTTGGACTTCGTTGACATTTTATGTGATTCGGCAAAATATGCACTTCGATAAATTTCCGAACATGGACATTTATTCGTGCAATATACATTGATAGTGTGAAATAGTGTGAAATAAAGATGGGACAAGGAAATTCAGACTGCAGTGTGCAACATTAATTAATAGGGATTTGACTGTGTATACTTTGTAGAGTATCATATGTAAGGATATATCAGCGCATGGATATGTGCATATCTGTGTACACTTTGTAGAAGTCCAATGTACAGAAATGCGTTTGATTATATAATATTGTTCTCTATAATAAGATTGAGAATCTATATATACCGTGTACACATATCAGAAATAAAGTCCTTGTGTGTTAATACGGAAGCTTTTAGGGACCAGAAGAACTGTAGGAGACAAAGGGAAATACTTTTGTACAGTTGGTCCCGAGGGTCTGCAAAACAAAGAAAAAGGTAGAACGGAGGCAGAAGTTAGACTGACTGAAGGGAATTGGATTACCAGTCCAGAGAAAGATAATTCAGAGGACAGGAGGAAAATCTACTACACTAAATCAGCCTTCACTTGGTTGAGTCAAATACGAGTGATAGGGTTTTAATATGAATGTATTTGAGACATTACTGTTATTGAATGATATTAAATTGTCGTTTATTTGAATTTCACATTTTGTGCATTTATTAATTTAACTGTCCTGTCAGAACCGCTGACTGGGGGCTCTGAACTTAGTATCACTACTTCAATTTCTGTCAAAAACGAGCCAGGGTGAGTCTTCTGTAATAATATTGGGAGCACCACACCCTAACCTAACTGAGTACTTGAAAACTATGTACTTCTGACACGAAAATGTATATAATATTATATCCGGTTTGAAAGATATTAAAGCATTGTGCAAGAAAAAACAAGCATTAATGCAAAAGAAATTGAAAAATAAATATTTTGTAGACCTGTATGAAAGTTTCAATTAATTGCAATTTTAGAAACAATCATAACTATACAATATGTCCTGTACATTGACCGTTATCTAACATTGGTTTGCCATTAAGTAACCTCAAAGTAAGAACAAATTATTACAGAGCAACTTGCGTTTTTCTTAAAAAAGATTTATGATAATCTGAGAGTATTATTAATTTGGTTAGGAAAAGAACAGTTAGATAATAAATAAATAAATTTCAGAACATTAGCATGTACACCAAATGTTAAGGTTGATCATGCTCCTGAAGAAAGTTAATGCACTATTATTCACTGAGTAGCCTTCTTATTCACTTTCCTTTTCTAACATTGTTTCAAGAAATCATTACACTTTATTGATTTATTTTGTTGTATCAAACATTTCTGATTTGAAGCATTCTTTATTCGACTGAATCTATTGAGAAAAAAAGCATTATAATGTTAGATATTTAAAGCATGTAAAGAGTCTTTGTCGCTTACGATGGTAGTTTCTAGGATGTATGAAAGATAAAGAGTGTAACAGAAGTAAAAAAAAAAAACAACAAAAAACGTTTGTTTTGCAGGAGAGATATTTCATTAATTGTGTTGTGCATGCGTACAACGCTATCTAGGAAAAACATGTGTTTTTCCAGACAAGCAAAGGAACCACGATATGTCTCGAATGAATTTAAGCGAGATTAAGGTATAACCAAGAGTGTTCACTTTGGATCTGGTGAAGAGAGCACGTATTTTCACGTGGTATTTCTATAAGCCATAGGGGTGAGTGCTAGATTTATATTTTATTTGATATGCGAAGTTTATTGACTTTGTATTGTCATATCGTGTAATGATTTATTTATTACAACGCAGTTTTGAAACGTTGTGAACTGTGAATTTCGAGTTGTTTTTAAGAGTTTAATGTATTACTATTTTCCAGAACTCATTATTATTACCAGTTTAGTTTTACTGTAGCTTACGAGGCTAACGAGGCTAACAGTCTAACGGATGTAACGAGACTGATGAGTTTAGCTAACGAGTAGAGCTATCTAGATTTCTATATGTATGTACGTATGTCTGTACATGTGGTGGAGCCACGACTGTAGACGTAGCTAATACAAGGGTGTTGTATGCTGTCTGTACGTGTATACGTATGACTGACTGTACATGTAGAGGATCCATGAAGGGTGTGAGCGGCCGATACAAGAGTGGGCTAACCCAAGGGACGTGGTGAAACTGTGCGGTTTACCGGTGTATGAATCGTGCGACTGTACAAGGGTCAAGAAGCATATGTTTATTCCAATTGTTGTTTAAATTGGTATATTTGTATTTACATGAGATTATATTGAATCTTAGTTGAATTCCAGGGGATTTATGAATCTTACTGACAGTGCAGAACTTTTGAAACGTATTTGAAAACTTGAGACTGTTTGAATCTCAAGCCAATGTCTATACGTGAAATTATGTGAATATCTTAGTGTGTACTATTATTTGAAACTGAGGTTTTTGAAGCTGTATATAAGAGAGATATATTTATTGGTTTGTTGTGTGAATGTTAGTACAGAGTGATTGGATCAATTGTATATTGAGAGTGTGTGAGAATCATTGTATTTTTACATCATACATTTTTCTTTACTAATTAAGTTCATACATTTTCATCTTTCACACATTGTGTTTGAGTCATTCATTTATTCCAAAACCTACTCGATTAAAATTCTGTGGCAAAGAGTTTTCGAGTCTTCTTTTCACGAGCAAATGATAATAACCAACAGATATTGCACTAGGAAACTACAATGGTTTTTCATCCTGATTCTGTTTTACAAATGGCAGTTCAAACTGAGAGTTAGGTTCCAACTTGAATGGAGTTCTCGTTTACTCTAAACGTGCTCTTTGGATTTTGAGTTTCGCACTGTCGAAATGGTTTCTCGGGCGATTTAGGCATCAACAGTTCTTCTTGCGTGTTTGTCCTTTTGTAATCGAGATTAACAAAGGATTTTTGCTTGACCATGAAAGCTTTGTCGATGCTTTGGAGTTTGAAGCCTATTCTACAGCGCACAGTATCTTTCATTTGCAACATTTTGCCTGACTTCATTTTCTTTTCTATGTCTGGCAGGGGAGGCACAGCGGATTCGAAATCTAAATTCGCTGCATCGTCGTTTTTGCCTGATGGTACATTGTTAAACATATCCGGCAACTGTTTTTTCTGGGGAAACATAACATTAGCCCTGTTTATACTTTCGCAAATGATACTTTTATATCTCTGCCGATTCTCTTCTATTAGAGCCTTGGCATTGCGTTTTCTAACCTTGTCTGGTTGCATCCAGTCTACCATTTGGGTTATCTCCTGCTTCATTGCATCAGATGAATAGTTCCCATTTAAAGCTTTCCTGTAATCGCTGGCCTCGGCAATCGAATGCCTTTTCAGAACGTACTTATATGCTATATTCTTCCACAGTCTTTCCTTGATTCTGTGCTCGGCGTTCTCCAATTTACGTCTCTGCATGTCGGCGCACTTTTCGAAGTAGTTGATGTGGATCTTGTTCAGAGTTTGCTCCAGTCTATTCATTACGTTAATTCTTCTGACCCTGGCTTCGGTTAAACGAATGGTCGCCATGTAGCGAGAGTTCTTCCCGAAGACACCGCTGTCCTGATTCAACAGTTGCTGTTTGTTGTAAACTTGTGGCATTGTATTTAGTTTACCTGAAACATAAGTAAGATAATTTGTACGTTTACGAATCAATTAGAAAAAACAACATGGATACAAAAATGAAACAAAGAAAATCCCAATAAATCCTCCCCCCCCCCCAAGAACAAGTAATCAAAACCAAAAAAAGCAGCAAAAAAAAAAAAAGAAAACAAAAAACACCAACCTACCAAACAGACAAGGAAACAAAACAAAACAAAAGCAATAAAAGCATCTTTCCAAACAAAGCAAAGAAGAGCAAGAAAACATGAACAGAACAACGAACATAACAAACAAGCAATCAACCAAAAAGAAACAATGAAGCACAAAACAATAAATATAGAACATCAGCATGAAACCAAACAATCAAAAAAGCACATCCATACATACATAGATACATACATAGATACATCCATCCATCCATCCATCCATACATACATACATACATACATACATACATACATACATACATACATACATACATATACATACATGCATGCATGCATACATGCATATCCTTGTCACACAAACATGATGGTTGTGATTGAGATCTAGAAACTTCGCGTGTATGGCGCCATCCTAACGGTTTTGGCGCTACGCTTCGGAGGTTAGGGTAACTGAAAAAGGGTATAATGTAGATAAACTCAGTCTAAATTAGAAAAACATCTGTGAAAAATGAACTGAATGAAATCTTTTCTGAAAAGGAAATAAAGAAAGTCAGTCAGTCTTACACACATGCATACATACATACATACATACATACATACATACATACATACATACATACATACATACATACATACATACATACATACATACATACATACACGTATGCAGATCGCAATTACACGACCTAGCCGAAGGAAGTTAGACAACAACCGAGGCTCTCAGAATAGAGAGGTGGAGTGAAAATATAATCGGTTTGAGGCTAATGCGATCAACTCAGGCGTCCCTGTAGAGTGTTGTCGGCTAGTGCCGAAACGATAATGGAAATGGCGTATATATATATATATATATATATATATATATATATATATATATATATATATATATATATATATATATATATATATATATATATATATATATATATATATAGTATTTGGTTATAGCGCCCAGTTTTTCGGAATTCTCAGATTTTCCTGATTACTTGTTTATTATTGGAATTCAGTCCAGTGGAAATATTCCTTAGCCCGAAATAATTAGCGAATTATTATGTTGGAATGTCACGGAGTGAAGTGTTGATGAGTTTCCATGATGCTTTTGTTTTCTTTTGATGAGTTCAGTTCAGAGCCACGCGAATGTTCCTGTCGTGCCATAGTCCCTATTAACATCCAGTGGTGTACTTTGGTTGGGTGACTACAGGTGTAGAATGTTTGGTAGGAGATTGGTAAATTGCAAAATAAAAAAAAACAAGAAGGGACTCGGCAGATACCGTTTATGTCACCATAGTTGGCAAATGTGATGCAGTTTTACGGAAGAAATGTGACCCGAAACCATGATTCGACTGGCCTAAGGTGGCGAAGTAAAAAAAAAAAATAGTTCCCTATGTTTGCGGAGGTTGTATCGTTTTACGGCCTGAAATGCTAACGGTAGAGATATTTGATGAAGACAAAGTGTGCAGATGTGCTGTTCATATATATTCGGAAAGTTGTATATAGGCATTCTTTGTTTATTGTTTTATTAAAAAAAAAACTTTTACTTTATTTCTTACTTAAAACACATTTTTTTTCTGGGTTGCTTTGTTTTGTTACTAAAGATCGTGCGGAATCATTGATATAATATGTATTTAGTTCTTTTTTCCTGGACAGTAATCAATTTTCATAGAAAACCACTATGAACTGCGATCCATTAAGTCTTTTTATTTAATTCCCTGTTCAGATTATGGGTATTATAAGAGAAATTCCCCTTAAATTCAAGTCCAGATAATACATTGATAAACTTACATCCTCGAATCTTTTCCGGACTGAGCCCAAAATCAATAAATGAAATCGACACAAATATCACAGAGCTTTGCGTAAGAATAAGAGTTGAATAATTTCCCACGAATTCATGTAAGTGCATCGAGAGCAAGTTCAGGAACTCTTGCATTGCCGCTAGTGCTCCAGACCCACGTCCCCTTCGACTTCAACATCCACTTCTTCTTCAGGGGCCCCGAGTGGTCGAGTGATCTAAAGCGCTCTCCGTTACGGATCACTGCCATCTCACCTCTGTCTGCGTGAATTCGAGTCTCGGATTCGGCCAATGTGGGTATGTGAGAAAGCTTGCCAGTGCTTCTTGTGGGTCGGTGGTTCTTTCCGTGGATTTTCAAGGGTTCTTCCTACACCGTTAATACTGGCCGCCATGTATAGCCTATCTTGCGCTGAAAAATGGCGTTTAACCCTTCAACAACAACAACAACAACAACAACAACAACAACAACTCTTCACCATTATTTTGACGAGTCGAGTATGTCATGCACTAATTTTAGCTGAAGAAATTCAAGAATATGGCTCTCACTGACAACCGGCGAGAAAAGGGCCTGTTTTGATGTATTTTATTTTACAATTTAAAACTCTATTTCACAGTTCGAGCGGGTAAACTAAATTCATACAAACCTACTACATAGATATACTAACACTAAAAAAAGATAAAGAAACATGTATAGGGTAAACATGTTTGTCGTTCTATTTTGTGACAAGATTGTGACAGTCATGAATTAATGAACATGATATTTATACATTCGTACACATTAGCTTGCGACTCCAATCTTTTCATTATTTTAAAATGTTATCTTAACATCAGACACAAAATAAATATGCATTTTGTGAGAATCTACACTGTCGTTTCTGTTGATTTTGGAGGAAAATACCCAATTGGACGTTTGCTAATTTTTGACTACCACAACTAAGTCCATTACCGCGTGTGCCTATAAAACCAAGCCATCAGGTTATCAGTGTTAAAGGTGTTAACACATATGAATAATGTGTGCTTTTGAAATTAGAAGCTACGCAATAATCCATGCTGGCATACATTCTATAACCACCGAGATTGTGCATATTGGTGAGTTGATAAATTTTGTTGGATCATTTTCTCTATAATTTTGGCACATTATCAAAACACCTTCAAAACTTATTCTGGTGGAATCAAGTGTAAAAATTGCTAGAGTTGTGTTGAGACCGTTATGTCGATAATTTTCTCTCTTGTAATGTGGCCACAACAGAAAGAAATTCTATTTTTAAATATGGCATTATCTGATTGTACAATTAATTCCGAATTAGTAACTCTGTACTGGAGACGGATGTTTTCGAGTTCGTGGTCGTCGTTATCACGCTGTCTTTCCATTAGTTTGTGCATTTATGGTTTTATATCGAAAACTCTGTGAGAAAAACACCAAAATTAAGTAGACAACGATATATTAATCTGAGAAAATGAAGCGGAAAAAAATCTTTCCAGTCATCGCGAGTTACTTTTGAATCAATGACAAAAGACATTTAAATGTCTCCATAATAATTGTACAACATTGATGGGATTTTCAATGCCTTGGATTTGATTCAAAGTATGATTGACAAACTTGTACAGCGCATTTGAGCTGTAAACCTTTTATAACTGTAGCTGGAATCATTATATTTAAGCCTTCTCTTTAACCTATTTTATTATTAATGCCATTTACTACCTTGGTAAGACGTTATCTAAATTGCTATCATTCTCTCACAATATTATGAGTGACATATATTTTACTGGCTATGTATTGGGATATAATTTACCGGTTTACTTTGGTTTGTATGTTTGTGACAAAATAAATGCCTGATATTAAATATTTCATCCGTTACGTTGGGAATGTATTATTTTTCAAAATATTTTTCTGTTTGATATTCTGACTGTTACATACGTGCATACATGAATACATACATGCATGCAAGCACGCACGCACACAGACAGACAGACATGCATTCATACATGCATGCATGCGCGCGCGCACGCACGCACGCACGCACGCACGCACGCACACACACAGATAGACACGCACGCACGCACGCACACGCACACAATAACACACACACACATGCATACATACATACATACATACATACATACATACATACATACATACATACATACATACATACATACATACATACATACATACATACATACATACATACATACATACTATTTCTTAAGAGTTCAACTACAATACCTTTGACAAAAAAAAAACAAGCGCTGTATTTGGTATTCAGCTGCAGTGGATATTTTTTTTATACCAGGGGTGTTAGAATGAGAACCACTATTTTTGATGTCGCAAATATTACTCCAGAGGATAATGGTTTCAATTTAGTCATATCTGATAGTCTTAGCAAGTTTTGGCGGTAATGCTACCCTCCCACCATCATCTCCTTTTCCATTATTACCAGTATATGATGATTTGATGATACAACAACAGTAGGAGTAATTGGTGAGTTCTTCAACGTCAGATAGAAGAACACAAAGTAGTTGTTCGACAACAATAATAGTTAGAGATAAAACCAGAAGAAGAGAAGATGAAAATTTTATAAAATAAGAAGAAGGAACATACATTTAGGTGGTGTTCAAATACCTGAGACAGATGTATCGGATAGTTGCAGTCAGTGTTAAAATGTTCAATTTTTTCACAAAATGTTTTTTCTCTTCAGAGCAACTATAATCTCTCCGAAAAAAAGATGTCATTTAGTGATTGCCAGTCAAATAAATCCCGAATACCACCATTATATAGTGTGTGTGTGTGTGTGTGTGTGTGTGTGTGTGTGCGTGTGTGTGTGTTATCTTATCCATAAAAAGTAAGAAATCAAGACACTGCCACAGTTAAGTATTTCAATTTTGGTATATTCTCTGGAATAAGTCCCAGTGAAAGTTAAAACACAGTATGGCAGTCCATGGGTTCTTTATCTTGTTATTATATTGCTGTATTGGCCATACGACGTGGAAAAACACGTCCGCGTTTTTGTTCTCGCTTTGCTTCGGACATTCCCAAGTTCAATGTCTTTTCTTCTTGACAGTGATAACATACATCTTTACTTTTGTTTCATTTTTTATCCTGCCTCTTTGGTTCCTTTTCTTTGACATTGTACACATTCTTAAACCCAATGTCATTTTCCTGACTGAAGGTATCTTGGCTTCTGCTTCAAGAGGAATAGTCTGAGGTCTCGCTCAAAGTGTAATTTCCATTAACGTTATAAATCTCCGCTAAGAAGTGTGAGCTGTTTTGACTCTTTCATCTTCAGATTAAACCTGATCTGGTGTATTCTCTTAGGTAGAAGGATTCGTTTCGATGTGTGTATGTATGTATGTATGTATGTATGTATGTATGTATGTATGTATGTATATATATATATATATATATATATATATATATATATATATATATATATATATATATATATATATATATATATATATATATATATATATATATATAGAGAGAGAGAGAGAGAGAGAGAGAGAGAGAGAGAGAGAGAGAGAGAGAGAGAGAGAGAGAGAGTATACCACATTCAAATTTTGAATTATCAAAAATGATATCTTTCTGAGGAACTTTTGTGTTGTCTCGTACGTTGATGGAATTATTATGATAAGTTCACGCAAGTGCTTTTGAAGAATCCACGAGTAATCTCGAGCCGGCAATATCTGCTCAACTACAAGATCTAAAGAGTAAAGATCAGCTACGAAGGAAGCCGTTCAGTGGCCCTTGAATAGTATTGTTATTAGCTTTATAACGTAGCATATACATTGACGGTGAAATGTTCAAGAGCTGAAGTCACAAACTCCACCAGAGCATGCTATATTACAGACTGAAAAGAATCAATATTGGAGACATTAAAATGACAATGATCAACTAGAGGTGAGGATCGTTTGAGATTATGCGTCACTTTCTGCATTTATACACGAGACTATCCATCACTCAACGGCATTTATGCACGAGACTATCCATCACTCAATGGCATTTATACATGAGACTATCCATCACTCAACGACATTTATACAGGAGCCTATCCATCACTCAATGGCATTTATACATGAGCCTATCCATCACTCATTGGTATTTATACACGAGACTATCCATCACTCAATATCATTTATACATGAGACTATCCATCACTCAACGGAATTTATACATGAGACTATCCATCACTCAGTGGCATTTATACATGAGACTATCCATCACTCAGTGGCATTTATACATGAGACTATCCATCACTCAATGGCATTTATACATGAGACTATACATCACTCAACGGCATTTATACACGTGACTATAAATCACTCAACGGCATTTATACACGAGACTATCCAAGTCGCTCGTGCAGTTCTCGTGCCTTTAGGTCCTGATTTTCCAGACGGAAAATACATTCACATTTATCACCACCAAGATCATTTCGATGATGTTACAAGTATCACAGGATTTCACTGGTACACCTAGTATTGGGACAATAGTGAAACTAGATTAACATTTTTAGGAAGAGACATCTTTATTGTGGATAGTGATGACGTAGATGTGTGACTATCATGCCTTACATTCCTGAAGAAAATAAAGAATTCATTGCTTGTATTTGTAAGCAATATTAATCAATCCCAAATGCATAGCATAAAACAATTCCATCAAAAGGAAAGATTTTGCGAATTATTACGAGTGTGCTACACTGGTAAAAGTCTTGATTGAACAAATAACCAAACGTTACCCGCTTGTCCATGAAAAAAAATAATAGATTTGTAACCGAGTTGTCGACTTCACAGTTAAGCGTTACATTACAAAACATAACACAGAACTCAGAAAATGAATAAAAGACGATTAGAGCACAAATAATTAAAAAACAATTGTGGATTTTTATTGTCCTTTTCCGTTAATATTCACAAGGACTGGAATTCAAGTTCCTAATTTTTGTGTCATCACGCTTACAGCAACTCTGTTCAGGAACCTTCATTTCATCACTCTCCAAATTGTGGCTTGAATCCAGGAACCAGAAAAGATATTTTGGGGCTCTTGTACTCTTGCTGAGTTTTGTTTAGTGGAGGTTAGACCCCACTAACGACACTTGGAGCGAAAAAGATGTTCAGCGCTTTCGGCATCTTTCATCGATCTGCTCCTGTCATGGATCAAAATTTCATATTCGCTGTTTTTAAATGGAAATGTATTTTACATCAATTATTTGAGAATGGAATGTGTTTTCCATCATTAATATGTTTCTTTTTTATTATAAAATGGCACTGTTGTTACCCAAACATGTTATGCTTTTGTAGACTGACACATCAAGTTTACGAGATCGTCAAGCTTTACTGAATAGTTATCAGTATGACGTATATGTGTATGTATCTAGATTCGTACTGATCTGACTTATCTTTCAGCCATCCATCTATGATTGCACCTATCTCGACGCAATCATAAAAATAATTTGCAAATTTGCATTTTTATGAAACTTTAAGGAGCACATAAACGCTTCTAAAAAAATACTCAACGCTTTTATTCAATACTTCTAGTCTTGATCAGACTGTTATCTGTTACATAAATTATTCTTTATATCAAACATGTTGCGTTCTTGTTCATCTTCAATAAGATGTTGAATTCAGCAAGATGTTGCTGTATATAATTTATTGTGATTTAAATGGTCTAATTGGTGTCCGTTTTGTCTTTGGAAAAGCCTAATTAATGCTGGTTTTGTCGTTGCAAACGTCTCATTAGTGTACGTTGTGTTTGCGAACGTTTAATTAATGTACGCTTTGTCTTTGCAAACGTCTCATTAGTGTACGTTGTGTTTGCGAACGTTTAATTAATGTACGCTTCGTCTTTGCAAAACGTTTAATTAGTGAACGCTTACTCAAGTATTTGCTGCGTCGTATTTTTTGGTGTTATATTATCTCATCACGAGCTGGCTGATGAAACTTTATCATGTGCTAGTGCTAAAACTTTCAAGTGGAATATTTGTTGCCGTAAATGAGTGGGTTGATGTTAAATAATTGTTATATCTATACTACTTAAAAAGTAATTTCAATGAAAGCTTTAAATGCGCCATTGTATTTTGCAAACCTTACTAGAGACAGATTAAAAGAGGTATATGAAAACTAAACTTGCTGCCTCTCGAAATAACTGGAAATAACTGACTGTAATTGAATAGGCATGTCAAAGACTATGACAATAGGAACAATAACCACCAACAGAAGCTGTTACAAAAACCAATAAAATATCCCTTGCAGTTTGAATATTACCTTACTTTGAGAGGGCCTCATTGTACTATGAAGTATAGATTTGTTGCGCCTCTCGGAATAAGCATGACCGGAAAGCAAACATGCATGTAACAAAGGTTGTTGTTGGCCTTCGTCATTTTGAATTGTATCAAATAGTCTGCAAAGATTTAATAATATTCATATTGTCCTCTCATTGCAAATATAATAAATAAATCTGCGTTCAAATTATCGGAAATTACTTTTTATTATCAATGAACAAGACTGATACAGAATTACTTATCTACCTTTTGTAAAGAGCCATGAACTTTCAGCCTTCTATGTGTTTGAAATGTGTTAAAACCCTTTATCAGAGACACATGCCTATATCTCAATTGATTTGTAACTGTAACTGAAGGATCCCTTAGACCTCATCAATTGTGGTTAGAAATAAAGACCACTATACTTGTTGAAAGACGAATCCATCACAGAACTTTGAACATTTCTTCTTCATGACTTAGGTCAGGGTTCGAATAATTGATAAACTTAACTGCATTAATCTAAAAAATATACTTGTGAAGCGTTATCACACATATTTCATTTTGTGGCTAATGCTATGAAATTTCCATTAAGGTGCTTACAAAATATCTTTTGAGTGTGAAAAACTTTGGTTCAAAGCTGTCATTAAAAACATTGTACACGGAGGATAGATTTTCAAAGTTTTCTTTATGGTGGTGTAAGTAATGACGCGAAATCCTAATTGTATAAGAAAATTAGCACGGAGTCATCGAGATGTAAGCGCCGCAAGAGTTAGATATTTTGTGTTAATTGGCAGTATAATGGAGTTATGATGAGATGTTCCCGTTTTCGTTGATATAATCTAGTAAATAGATATAACGGACTTTTGTAAGCCTCCATTACTGTCAGCAAATATTGCGTATCGGAAGAAATACTCCACTGTGTCCATATATAATGGATCCACAATGAATATATATATATATATATATATATATATATATATATATATATATATATATATATATATATATATATATATATATATATATATATATATATATATATAGATATATATATGTATGTATAACAGTTGTTATACAACATAAAGACGAATAATGTTTCACAGCTGTAGTTTCAATAAGGCATCTTCTTATACCGAAGATTACTTAAACGTATGACATATAAACGTATAAATAAGAAAGGACAGTGTCGATCGAGTACCAGATGTAGAGATATACATTAAAATACTCAAATTCATAAAAAAAATTTGGTAACAATGTATTAAGGAAAAGTTAAATGATGTACCACAGGAAGAACAGCTATGTAAACGGATCCAGCAGAGGTCAAGCAACTGGATAGGTCAATAGGATCCCATAAAGGTCGAACAACAATGTGTTTGGAATTGTCAGCCAATTAAAATACTGAATCATTAAAATGAACAGTGATGAAAGTTGATCAAGTTAAAATGTTTGCATGATGTAAGATTTATATTAATGTTATTAAGTTATTATCAAATTATTGCAATAATTTATCCTACTCCACTAACTCAGTGCATTTAAAAGTGGATTAAACGCAAACAGATTAATTAGACTACTTTGACCTACTGTACTGATGCACTAAGACTATTTTATTGGAAGGGGAATGGTTCTGAAGACAAATTCAAAATAAACGTGCATTTCTACTTTCTCCTTTGGACATTTTAAGAATAAGTAGATTACTTTATAATAGCTATAAGTTCAGTGTAGGTATTGGACAGTTTAATTTGGAGATAAATATCTGTAACCTTGTCAAGTAGACACAAATCATTGCACACTGTTGGTCCAATTTATCGTTTCAAAGGGTACACATTTAGTTATTAAATGTTAACAATCGTAGCGGTATTTTTCTATGATGTGAGTGATTAAAAATAACACTGACCCAGACTTCACACATAATTTACGCGTCTGCATTGTAATAGTTATTAGAGATGTTATATATCTTTCCACATAACAACGGAAAAAGAAAAAGAAAAAATCGATCAACCCTGATAATACAGCCTCACAATCACTTTACTTCCAGCCTACACCACCCAGGCCTTCGCCAACCAGTCTATAAAGGACTCAGTATCAATGTTTGTGTTCTTGTTCTTTACAATCTTACATACTGTATTACGATGACGCATTCTGAATTGGATTAATTTAATATATATTTCTAATTTAAATTACAAAGAAAAGTTGAGAAATGAAATCTGTGTTCTTATTGTTTTCTTTTACTCCTTTGACACCTCACATTTTACTCCTCTGAAAATAAATATCGGATTCTATACACAAAATAAATATTAGTATATATCTTCGCCCTAAAATCGGAGATTTTATCTTCTCCTTCATGTCTACTATTAGACTATGTTTAGTCGAAATAATTTGCCTATGCTAGAATTGCTTTTAAAAGGTAAGGAATAGTCAGTCATATATCACCTTTGCCACTAGTAATTTTATAAAAGGACATATTTTAAAACACCTTTCATACATTCTTGACTACATCAATACGTTGGAACGGGAACTAACTGCCGTTGATCCGGACTGACTTGGGTCCGACGCTCAAGCAACTAATTTGTTTGTTTTTTTGTTGGTTTAACACCATTTGCAGCACATGCCTGGCTATACATGGCGGCCGTTATATTTGGTTGAGGAAGAAGCTGGGAAACCCCCAGGGAGAACCACCGACTCATGTGCAAACTTCTCACTTACCGTCATTGGCGAAGCCTGAGACTCGAACCCAGGTTGAAAGTTGTTAGATGTATTAGTTATCTGTAAAGGAGAGCGCCTTAAACCACTCTATCACACCGGCCCTCTCTAGTAACTGAGCATCAGACGCACCTAATAAATAATAATAAAGAAAGTAAACAAAAGTAATCCATAGTGAGATGAAAATAAATTAGAAAATTAGTAAGCAAATCCCTCTATAGAAATCTGCAATTAAGAGAATATTAGAATCTTTTTCGCCCCATTTACATGATGTGTCACATGTGTTTTTGTGTACAGGTTATTATTTTAGTTTTCAATTAAAAAAAGGCATCTCATCAATTTTACTTAAAATTTAAGCAATATTGCAAATTACCTTTAAAATTAAGCAACATAGCAACTAATCAACATGTGCTCTCCATAGCACACACTGAACCGACGGTTATCATCATTTTGAAATAATTCTCGATATTAGCACTTATAGTACTAATTTATCAGAAAAAAATCGGTAAACTAAGTGCATACAAATTGACAGTTTTTACTTTGCATCATTACAATTCTCAGGTATAAACCTCGCCTGATATGATTTCGTTTTAAAGCAAGTTTAGCAATAATAATTTGAAATACCTATTTACCTGCGCAATACCGTTGTGGTAGTCCTCATCTGTTCCCCACTGACGACTAAAAGTTATTGAACTTGATTATATATAGTCAGCTCATTGAATAGAGGATTGTCACTCTTTTGTGTCGGCATTGATCCGTCCTATTATAGCGGTTTCATGTTTTGAATTTGAGGGATCTGAAATTAAGCACTTGACCGGTCACTTGAATTTACATCAAGTGCTCCATTGCATGTCAGTTGCTTATGTTTTGGAAATTGCGTTAAGATTTTTCTGACCATATAACTTAATAATATTCATTAAGGTTGCATCATAGAGTTATCACGAAATTCACTTCCTCATACAAATGTCGTATGCTCGACGTTCAGTCTTTGCGGTGACACCTGAGTAAAGCAGCCATTTTTCATCGCTTACGATCTAAATATGAATGTTTTTGTCTAGGTTATGAATTATTCCGCATCAATTTAAACCTTATTTGCAACTAACCGAAAATTCTTTAATTTTTTAAAAGCCTAAATTCGATATTTTCACCTGTTTCTGTTCTGGCCAGGCAATTTTAGTACAACTACCTTCACATGTATCTTTACGTGTCTGAAGTTATACTACCTCTCTATGCAAAATACGAAAAGAGTGATGATTTAAAAATGTTTAATGTCATTTTAAACATTTGTTTTGTACCGGGTATTAACTCTGAGAGCCTGGTTTTACAATGGAACATTATTGTAATCATACTCAATGGACTACATTGAAACGTATACAACAGCGACAACACCAACTAGTATACACCCAAAAAAGAGCACTGACCCCACCACTCGCAATACAAAATTTCATCATCTTCTCGATTTCACTTTACACAATAAAAGCCTTGCAAAATCTTAAATCTGACATATTCCAGATATTACAGAAGCATGATTTTCTAATAAAAAGTGGAAAAAATTCTTTTGTATTTTTGACTAACTTGTTTCATTGGTATAAAGGTTAATGAAATGTTAGATGAAAAAGCCAGGACTGCTCGGTAGTCACCCGTGTCCAAATGAAAGAGTCAGCTATTTTATACTGTAACGAGTCAATGCTCTTTAAATAAGTAGCAAAAAAGAGTAAAAGACAAAAAGCTTTGTTACATTTAACAAATAATTTAATAAGTAAAATTGAGATAAACGAAACTAATGTATTTCGAATGAAATCCAAAAAAGCAGAGAATGAAGTCATTAGCAGTCCCGAATAAATCCAGAACGTGAATGCAATGATGTGTATGTTATATGATTTTCCGACATTTAAAAAAATATTACATCCATTATCCTGACACCAGGCTGACCATTCCTAGCATTAACCTCTTAATACTGAGCTACGATGTCTGCAGTGTGGCAGTTGATAGTGGTGTCTAGGCTCCAAACACCAACCGGAACGTCCCTAAAACGTCTAGGATGTACTCACTCAAATTCTGCTCAGTTATCCATTAAGGTTATTTCCTATTTGCAGTTTGTCACTTTAGTAATTAGAGTCCAATATGTATAATTTGGAATTTCGTGCACAAAGTGTACTTTCCATGTCTTAATAATACGGGATAAAGGTCTAAGTAAATTGTATTTAACCTTGATAGGTGAAGAACCGTTCGAAAGGAAAACTATATCTTTGTCTATCAAGGTTGAACAAAATTCAGTTGTTTACTTAGATTTGGATTTTCATGTTTTCCTTAACACTGACTCGACCCCTTGCCGCAACCCTGGCCGATTAGTAACTATGCTTTGTAGCAATAGTGTTTGCTTAACAATTATAATAATTCTATTTGATGGACTAGGTATAAGTCTCGGAGTTGGAGAGGTGTCACTAAAGACTAATAAAACTTGTACTAACAGCTGCCTCGCTTGGCTCTCAGCATTAAGTGGTTAATATTAGGACTGGTTGGTCTGTTGTCCGGATAATGGGTGGGATATGATGCCACATGTCTTCGGCATGATGCCCCAGTGCTAGACATCGCTATAAACTGCTATTGTAGCGGTGTAAATGATATATTTTTAAAGTTGAGAAAAATATCAAATCACACACACACACACACACACACACACACAGACACACACACACACACACGAAAGAGCCGATAAAACGCAATGTATCTAATTAACACAAAGCTGAATCGAATATTCTCGCATTTTAGGGCATGCAGTACCTTACGTCATTGGTACCCAATGGCGATCTGTTATTGCTAAAAGGGGGTGGGATGGGAGTTGGGATCGGCATCTTCCTGTGTACCGCACTGAATCTTTCCAATAAAGAAATAAGAGATAGGTACAAATGCATATGTGAAATTGAAGAGAAATGGAACGCTTAATCCGCAACTTTGTAATCAACATAATCCTTGACCACTTTTAATTTTTTTTTTTTACATTTAATGCTTTAATTTACACAGTAAAAGTAAACTGAGGTACCGGTAAGCGGTTTTTCAGTAAAGTGAAAATTAATTGTCCAAAATATTATTCTTCATACAAACAAAAATAATTGTTATATTTATTACTATACATTAAAAGGAATACTATTGTCAAGCCGTGTTGTTGCGTTCTAAACGTCATTGAATATTTACTCAAAATATTGTGAATGGCAATTCTCATTTAGTACAAACCAAAATGAGTCACAAATTTTATGTATTATTCCTAATTGCAAAAAAGACATGTTTACTGAGAAAATATTACTTATTGTGTGTATGTGTATGTGTGTGTGCAGAGAGAGAGAGAGAGAGAGAGAGAGAGAGAGAGAGAGAGAGAGAGAGAGAGAGAGAGAGAGGGAGGCGTATGATCAATTAAATTCTCACGACATGCGTTACGATTTAACTGATAATTAAATTTTCATAATTATTTTAACTTAGATTGCCATTAATTATCGAATTTATTATATCGACGATTTCGTCAGTCATCCTTTAAAAAATTGAATTAAAAAAAGAATGAGAAAAGCCGAATGAGCACTGACCGCACATTTGAAGAAGAAAATATTACTGTCTTTGTTATTTTTCTTTGCATTGGATTGGATTTCTCTCCATATTATTAAACAACAGCTGGAATTAATATTTGTAATCCATGTTAACAATTTTTTAAAACACAGAGTAATACGTTAGGTTTAATAAGTGCGCGTGTTATTGACCAAAAACTGAGAGCAGCAGAAGGGGCGAATCCTACAACTTTTTCCAGGCGTCCATTCGCTAATCCAAGGCTTCCTCGAAAATGCTTTATAGAAGCCTCCATTCGGCAAAACAGAACTAAAAAAAATCGACGCGGTTTATTGTCGCCATGTGCTGCTGCATCACGCATCGAAGATTTTTAACCGAATATTTGATCAAGTCCGATACGATATCGTGTTCGAGGGTCATATAAATTTATTGTTATAAATCCGTGTGGGACCGACTGAGCATGACTAAAGAAATTTCGAAATCGATAGAAGTCCATATCGGAACACCATGTCTGCCAAATATTTCGTAGCGTATGTGTATCAACGCCGTTAAACACAGCAAGAATATTACAGTTATCTCTGATCACTTTTGGAATCTGAGTGTATCGCTGAGTGACATATGTCACATCAGTGTTTTTGTGACGCCCCCGGGAAAATATTCTAGCTGCTTTTTTTTGATTGTCTAACATTACATCATCGTATACGACTAAATTGTTAATGCTCCCATCAAGGTCATTTACAGATGGTGCCTCGCCAATATCAGTTATAAAATCAATGATGTTTTCACCTTTAATTTCTGATGCATTTTCGTTGAAGTCTTTTAACACTTCGTAGCATCGCTGATCATCTACACTAGGAGCAACTAAATACAACTTATCCCACTTCATCCATCTCATTATTAAATTGAGCAACAATTGCGTCTTGCCGGATCCAGATGGTCCAATTATAATTGCGCGGATAGAGTTTGGTAGCGCTGCATGATGCTTCACTGGTTCTCTTGTTTTAGTCGCTGAAAAATTAATTACATTCATATCTTTATACATAAATTATGGATCTATATTGTGTGAAGTGTAAAACGCGTACTAGCACAAATGATGTGACGACGATTACAACTAAAAATAACAGATCAGCACTTACTGGTAGGTGTGCAACATGTGGTATAAAAAAATTAAATTTGTTTCTATGAGATCTGCAGGAAATGCTAGCATTTCTGATGATTTAAAAAAAAAGAGGAGGTGATATTGCAGCCAAGTTAGCAAAACTCACTGGAACACCGTGGGCAAAGTATCTAGGAGTAAAGCACCTTCCAGGATATAGCTACTGTGGCTCCGGAACACGATTAGATATCAGACTTGATGATCAAAATCAACCTCGACGTGGTGAAGAGCCAATAAACGCTATTGATAAGGCGTGTCATGCTCATGATGTTGCATATAAAAGCAGCAATCTCCAATACCGACATCTAGCGGATGTAAAATTAATTCACGCGTTAAATGCTATTCCTGATAAATCCTTCAAAGAAAAGTTGGCTTCATGGTTCGTAAAATCAGCTATGAAAGGCAAATTGATGTTAGTTGCTGGTAATTAATAATATGGAATCTATTTATTATTCTCCGAGAGGATACTGGAAGGGTAAAGCAGCAATCATTAAACTCGCCAACGCCGCAAAAGTTAAAAAGACCACTGCGGCTAATTGGTTATCCGAACTGGCTATATGGCAAATTTATTTACAGCGTCCTAAACAAATAAACTTTTCACATTTTGATGTTATTGTACCCAATGAAGTTCATCAAGCTGATTTATTTTTTTTGCCGCATGACGACGGTTATAAATACGCGCTAACTGTAGTTGATGTTGCGAGCCGATACAAACAAGCAGAGCCGATAAAAACAATGTCGGCCGCTGAAGTAGGTTCTGCATTTGAAAGAATTTATCGACGAGGCCCACTACGCTGGCCAAATCTATTACAAGTTGATCCTGGCAAGGAATTTCAAGGTGTGGTTACATCTACAATGAAACATCACAATGTCACAATACGACGAGGACATACTGCACTACATCGCGATCAGGCAATTATTGAACGATTCAATCGGACTCTTGCTGAGCGGTTATTTGGATGTCAATACGCAAAAGAATTCATTCAGGATAAAAGAGCTCGTAAATGGGTCTAAAGGTTACCAGGAGTTGTTGCAGCGCTAAATAACGAGATTACTCGGACAATCAATATGAAACCTAACAACGCAATAAAAAATAAATAAATGCTATAAAACAACCATAAAAAGATAGCGTTTCTCAGCCAATTCTTGGCAATGTCACCGTGAGATATTTATATGAACCAGGAGAACTTTAAGGTGGTACAGCAAGGGCTACTGATCCTTTTTGGAGTGTCACTACGCATAAAATATCTACTATAACACGATCAACTGGTAGACCTCCAATCTATAAATTGGATTCAATTTCCCCTCAGCTAGGTTCCTGACGATACTCAATTACCGCCGCATGGTCTTAACTAGCTCCGTTGCTTCTGTTGCACTCAAGAAAAGTCAACATCACATTGTTTCTGACATGACCGAGACTGTTATTTTTTCTGTCTACGGTAAATTGGCGAGGATCTTTATCCGAATACTGCCAACGCATTATACAATTGCAACTCGCGCAGTGATTATTCTGTTGTTTCTTCAAAGTGATTATTAATTCAGCATCAATGTCAAATTCTCGTTGTTTTTTTGTATTGTTGTTTGTAACCGGAGAGTTTTTTTATCAATAATTTTAACATCAACATGCTAGCATCATCCATTGTGGTGTCATCATCGAAAATAATTCTTCGAAGTTGATTTATTCGCCATACTCTAGACACTGCAAGATAGACTAAATTTGACCACACAATGCGATTATCGACTATCCAAACAATTGTATCCGTGATGGTTAATCCCTGCGAGGAATGTATCGTCGTTACGTAACCTAGCGTCCATGGCGATTTATCAGCAAGCAATGCGTCTTCGACAGCACTGATATCAACCAACACAATATCATTTAACACTAGTGTTTGTTTTTCTGTTCCTGACTTTGTCAACCGCCCTGGAATTTCAACTTCAATATTTTGCTTTCGTGTATCCGAAGGTCTATAACACAACGGAACTGGAAGTGTTGGAAATTTTTCTTTGTGTAATTCAAACAACTTTCGATGAAGTGTGTCTCTGACTATCTTTCTACTTGCCACTACAAAATCATTTGGTCTCCATGCTTCCAAAAATTCCTCCATGGGAGTTTCAGGAATTATTTCTCTGATTATTTCACATTGGATTCTATCCGGTTGTAATCTAATTAATTTCTTGACTTCACGTAATTGGTCATCAAGTGCTCTAGAGTCAGTATCAATTTCTTCATAATAGTCAACAAACCCTTTCAACCAATCATGTGGACCCCTGCCAACAAATGGTGGTGGTTGGCTCTGATCTCCACACATTATCACTTTTGTATTCGCGCGCAGTAACCAATCAAGAAACATTTT
Organism: Unio delphinus; assembly: GCA_029339505.1. Taxonomy (NCBI): domain Eukaryota; kingdom Metazoa; phylum Mollusca; class Bivalvia; order Unionida; family Unionidae; genus Unio; species Unio delphinus. The sequence goes on from JAQISU010000034.1 coordinate 12,636,963, forward strand.
TAATACATCTACCGAAACCGTACATATCTCATCCCAAATAATAACCCCGGGGATAAATTTCTCACCCATTCTTTCAGGGGTCCATTCATCGCCCTTGTATCGAAAAAAGCTGTGATAAGTGCAAGCTTCAACGTTTCGTTGTTTTATCTCTCGCGCTAATCTATGGGTTGGTGTCAGCACAATCATGTTTGTGAAATCCGTAGGATTTTTCCCACGATAAAATTCAATCGCACGAATCGTCTTTCCCGACCCGCCACAACCGTTTAAATAAACTGTTTTGTATCTACAAATTGGATCTGATATCGTTGGTGCATTAGAAAGTTCTGATAGATTATCGCCGTGTAAGTAATTGTTTTTAATCTCAACGTCTGCTGATTCAGAATAATCACGCAGCGTTTCCTTTTTAATTCTCCATGTACCCCAATGCTCTTCGCTACCGCTAGTAAATTTAATCACCTCGTTGATGTACTTTTTGTCAATGTAAAATGAATCAACAGCGACTCTAACTGCAGTGTCAGGAAATCTATTTATCATTGAAAATAAATTGATACAAGCATAACCCAGCAAAGACGACCTCAAATGTGTATACGGAGAACTGTGTCCATCGTTGTAAGTAACAATTGTACCCAATTTTCTTCCATCGGACAAGAAAGCATCCTTACGATCTACATATGTTTTTAGAAACTGCATCTGCAATTACAAAGTCATATTCGGTGTTATCTATAATCAACAGTGAAGAACATCTTTTATAGTCACATTTTTTTTCCCTCCCTGAGTGAATTTTTCTAATTATTCTTCTGTGGAGACCTTTTGCTTCGTTGTGTCGCTGATTAAATACCTGTTTGGACCACTCAATGATATATTTTTCATCTGCTTGAATATGTTTTCTGGATTCGTCAATTATACTATCAAGACTTTCTGGTTCTGGCAACCAGACATTAGTTTGTTTCCGTTATGATATAATTGCTTCACTGACTGTCAACGAACTTAACATCAATCATGAAACGTAATAACGCTATTGGCAGCCACTTCTTTTCAGACATGTGTCTACCAATCCAAATATAACAAGCGCGATGAAGTCCTGCAGCAAATTCAAATGATACTACACGAGCAAAACCGGTCAAATCAAAATCAGGCAGAGGTCCATTAATTGCAACACGAGTCATTTCATGTACCGGGTGCCCAAATCGTTTAAAATACTCAGTACACTCTCCGTAACCAAGAAAACTCGCTGGATAACAAGCAACCATATCAACTGAAATGATACTTTCACGGTCGTATTTGTTATTGTATAAACCGCCATGATTAAATTCGAGGCAACTAGCCTCAATATTTGGCAAGAATTCAGTTCGTGTTGGTTTCCATGTATTTTTCTTTCTTGCAAAATGAGCTGCAACCGACGGAATTGTAAAACAGTTTGTCAATAATTGTTCATCAGTGGCTTCGCCACATGTTAAAAACCCACTAGCTGTTTTTTTCATCTTGTTGTGAAACGCTTCAGTGCGGTATAATTCACCATTTGGTCTCAAGAACTGATAAAAAATATCCGTTTGATTTTCAGCGCTGCGAATTAACCACACTGATACGGGGTCGTTTTTACTCAAATGCGCAATACCATCGAATAGTTTCTCTTGAACGAGAAAACCATCCCTGGAGAAATCTTCTCCCAAGAATTCCGTGGGTATATACTTTATTGTTCTGTTCCGTGGAAATATTGCGACCGCGGACGTCCATGCGTGTTCGTTATGATCAATAATTTTAATTGGGGCTCCATTTTTTTTTTATATTTTGATTCATATAATACTTTTCCGGTTATCGTCATAACGGTTATTGGAAATCTCAGTGATGTTTCTAATTTTGCTATATCGCTAATAGTTGCTCCTCATTCTTTGACTGTTAAACCCCATTGAGCTATTTTGCTGCGCCGTAAATCAGTTAGTTTGTTCCCTCGGGATGCATTTGTAAAATGCTCTGTTATTCGTTCTGCTACACAATTTATCCTCGTTGACTGCTTCATTGGTTTTAGTTTTCCTATATCAGGTTTTTCATTTAACGGATAAATCCCATAGACAACTGCTGTTTCAGGGTATGCTCGTTCATAGTATGGTTTGTGAATTCCAGTTAACAGACCCGGCTTAGAATCACGGCTAACAACGACTGTTTTCTTGTCTTTGAGAATTGGTTCAAATTTGTCTCGTATAATCCCACCGGTTGATTCTCCGATAATGAATTTCACTCTAAAAAAATACTTTTTTTTTTGCGGTCAAGTTGTGATATTATCGTAGCTGCGTTTTCGTCGTTCATGGTGGCATCAACAACACCATCAATTCGAAATGTTGACCAGCTATGAGATGCTCCATCACGCTTGAATTCAATAGCACAGTCACGATTTTTTTTTTATCAAGCTGTTATCATTTATTGCCCGTTTTGGTACATCTTTGAGGGTTCTATCGAGATTGAATTTAATATTTTTGTAGGGCTTAATTGCTGATAATCTCTCGAATTTCTCAATCATATAATTAAAACAAGTATTTAAATAAGAAATTTATATATAATGAATCACTGCTAATGGCTTATGATTGGATCAACAACCCCGTGTAACAAATCATGCAGAAGGGAATTCTGTGGGTATCATTTACAAAGCGTTCGCAATGGTTCCCTTGGCCCCCTCCCGTGCCTCCGATGTGAGGTGGGGGTAAGGGTGAGGTGGGGGTAAGGGGAAAATCACAATTATGTCTCAGTTGTGGCGGCAAACGACACAGGGAACTAAAACGCTACTATGACAAACGAATAAAAAATACCGTCATTGACCCCAACGATGACATAATTATAAAAAACCCTTAAGATTACATACAGAGACTTATAATTAAAGCAAATAATAAATTAGACAAACAATAGTATAGTATATAAATGAACCAAGATTTCAGACCTCACCCCGTGCTTGTTAATTATGAAGCATCCCGTGATGGTATTATCAGAAACCGTAGACTGAAGAAACCAATTGGTTTTGACAATGGTGTGGGGTATTTGAGGTTTGGTGCTGGAGAGAAGAAATATTACTGTCACAGATTCGTCTTCGAGGTGTTTAATGGATTGATCAGAGATGGTTTTGTAGTTGATCACATTGATTTAAATCCTCGGAATAACAAATTGGATAATTTACGAATTGTTACACAGAGTGAAAATACTACATATGGGAAAACCGGTACATGTGAATCAATTGGGAAAAGACCAGTAAAATCATTTAATACAGTAACTAACGAAGAAAAATATTTCAATCTATGAATGAAGCCGGTAAATATTTCAATATTTGTATACCCATCGTACGAAAAGTAGCAGAAGGAATTTATGGATCATCTTTTTCTAAAAAGATTGAATAAAAGATTCGATTTTCGTATGTCTAATCATTTTATATAACACCAAGGGAGATAACTCGTTAAGTATGCTTACGGCCTATGAAAGAGTTATCTCCCTTGTGTGTCACCGATTTTGATTGACTGGTTTTAACTGTCACGATTCTCAGCGGATATAATCAATTATCTGTTTTGTAAGAAAAAGAATCAAATATATAGTGTTTACATACAATTATATTCTTTTTTTAGTGTTTTATTCAAATATTCGGTCTCATTTAATTGTTGTGAAACACCATGGACAAGTATTTTAGAAAATAAAATAGCACACCCTGTGGATTGACGCTGCTGTATTAGTCACCTTATATACCATATGAAAGGTATTAAGCTTGGGGCTTTCAAAAGCCAATCCGACCGATCAAAACTAACCCACCCCGTTGACACGACGCGTGGTTGTCTTTTGTCAATCATGCAACCGGGTTGATTTCATGGGTTGCTCTTGATTGGTCGGATGGCCGTAGAAAATCAGACCCGTCGTTTCATGTTTGTATCGTCTAGTGCTGTCCCATCATCATCATTGTATCATATATCATCATTGTATATAATTCATCCTTAATTAAGTTAATTAATATGTATGCCTACAATCTGCCAAACACTCGATGGAGATTACCGGCATTGTAAGTACATGTAGTGACGTCCCCCAATATCTTCTGGGCGGTCTAATATGACATTTGTCACGTTAGGCCTCTCGCCGGAGATTTATGTTTCGGACCCCTTGGGCTTACATGGATGTGAAGGCAACCAAGGAGTTCCAAAGATGTGTTGATATATGTAACCTCTGGTTCTCTTTCACGTTATTTGACGGGTTCCAAATGGGGTTTTCATGTATGTGCTGTCCTTAATTAAGTTAATTAAGTTAATAAAGTAACCTCTGGGTCTCTCTGACATCATAAGACGCCAGCGAGATTGCCAAATGGGGTTTTCATGTATGTGCTGTCCTTAATTAAGTAACCTCTGGGTCTCTCTGACATCATAGGACGCCAGCGAGATTGCCAATGGGGTTTTCATTTTTTAAATTAGAGATAAAATATATTATAACAATAATGGATATCCAAGATGTGAATGATATAATTGCTGAAATTTAAAATTTGAAAAATCGCGGAATAATATTATCTGAAAATCTAGACACTGAACGCATTATGTCTGAATTTGAGCATATCGATGATCAATCAAAACGAGGTCGTTACGTTTTACCCAAAATGTATTCGCTGATTAAGCGAATACAAAACTCAATTAATGCCTCGTTGTATTGTAACGACGTTAATGTATTTATACAGTTATTCAGTATCGTTGAATCAATTAGACAGAAATTAGGGCAACAGTACCAGATTAGATCCGAGATAGCCTCTAAAGTTCGTAACATTAAACGGCTGATTGAAGAATCCCATATCGTGAATGATAACATACACACGTTATGAATGGAATTCAAATGGAAGTAAATACACGCACAGTAGAATTTATCTACGGGCGGATTATTTTTTTCCCGGTAAAGTCAAATGCGATTTCGCATTTGAAAATTCAGTGGGTTTTTACAATAATGACCGCAACAGCATTAACTACTAAATTGGCACGAGAAAGACTGGCAGCCATTAAGAAGTTTTTACCAGTCAGAGACCGAGTACGTGATAAACTTCAACGACGACAAGAACTGCAAACTTACTTTTCTGTTTCAAGTGAAGATCTATTTGCCCCAATAACAAGCGGGGCCAAAGATGTGAAAACGGCTACAGAACGTGCGATATACGAAGATATCCCTGAGGAAGGAGCGCGACGAGAAGTTCCTGTTCTTGGTGTGCTTGAAAAGATAGCAGTGGAAACTGAAAAGACATCAGCGCTGTTACAAAAAAACCCACCTGGTTCGAAAATGACTAATGATGAAATAGTAGATGAATTACACGCGCGATTTAACGAAGAAGGGTTAGCAGAAATTGAGAAGACTGACCCAGCAGAGTTTCCTGCACTTGTTGTTACGACGTATGAAAACAGAAAAAAATGTTAAAACCAGAATAACACAAATATGTAAGAGGTATACAACATTGGGCTGATATATTTTACAAAATTAAAACTAAAACAGGTAAAGCTGACGAGGACAATACGTCATATATTGAATATCTCAAAATGGTGAGTACAGTGTATAATGAATATGAAAAACAAAAACCACAAAAACTGCAGCGGCGGCGGCAACAACCTGCAAAAAAATATCTTTTTCACCTGCTAAACAACAACCGGATTCGGAAACAGTGGAGTCTGATCAGCCCGAAGATGATTTAGAAGAAGACAAAGCAGCTGGATATAGTAGTGGAAAGGGTTTTTCTGGTAGCGGCAATGACAAAGTCAATGATGGAAACTCTTCGAGTAAAAAATCTTTGATTTTGAACTCAACCGTGACATGCCCTGGTAATATTCTCAGTGATATATCACGGTTAGAGGTACTTGTGGGTGGAAAACGAGCCGGAAACAACTCCGTTGAAATAATTAATGAAGCAGCTGATATCTGCAGACGATTATTTGCCTGCTGTATCATGGAGATGGATGTATATCAAGAACTCATTGATGAATTAGTAGATGGGTTTGAAACCATGATGTTTACAGCGATTAAAATCGAAGATTTTTCACTCGAAGAGTTTCAAATCGAAGATTTTTCACTCGAAGAGTTTCAAATCCATAGGTGAAAATTTCAAGAAATTTTCCATTTTCATTCAAATAGTTTCACATTAGTATTTAGAAATTGCTAGCAATTGAAAACACTAGTGTTTTTATAACAGGATGATCATACACTACAACCATGATAAACCAACAAGCGTGTATGTGGTAAACTCACGATTGCCTGTTAATAGAGCATATTACGGAGATGGTTTCGGCAATACCATTGCGGAGTTATTTAGAAGAATGGCCCCAAAAGTGGCGCCGTTAGTTAAACAATTAGGAATGAAAGCCATTGATGTTATTCGTGATAAAGGAATCAACGCTGTTGGAAATCTTGCCGGAAAGGCATTTTCTGCAGCAAAGAATAAAATAACATCATTGGTGCGACGACGAAAAAAGCAACCAGTTGTACTGCCATCTACAACAGTGATGCCTGCAAATGTCAGCAAAGCAATAAATAACGCAGTGGAACAAAAACTAGCGTCGTTGGCTGCTTCACCGGTGACTCCATCACTTGATGTACAAAATAGCGCTATCATGAACGCAATAGCGGGAAGTGGTTTGAAACCAAAAAGAAATTCAAAGAATTTTCAACGACGATGATGATTACAAAGTTTCACAATTGAAAACACTAGTGTTTTTATAATAAAATGTTTAAACAACAAGCTGATCCAGCGTTCGACATGGATGCCGCAGTGCGCAAAGATGATTCTGTCCGGGATTTTTATTCCTATCATGGAATACAACCCAACTTACGATCGCGAATTGATCTTCAAGTCCAAGATACCAGTAAATACTTTTTGCCGTGTGAGGCATTTATTGAAATTGAGGGAGAACTTGTAACAAATGTTGCAGCTGATACACATTATGGTGATGACGCAAATATCCGAGTTGGGTTCGTCAACAACGACATCATGGCGTTATTTGAAAGTGCAAGATATCTCACTGATGGAAAAGAAATTGAATCAATAGACCGTGAGGTTGATGTTGCAACAACAATAATCGGGCTAGCAAGATATTCTGATGATTATACAAGGTCGGCTGGTCCGTGTATGATGTTTGCAAAGGATACATCTGATAACGCTGACCACCTTCAGTACATTAAAGTACGAACAACGCAGGCTACTGCAGAAGCCGGTCAACAACTCGCAGCTAATCTAGACCGCGAAGCAAGACCAGCCGCTGAATTCGCCATTATAAAAAAAGTCAATGAACGTTTCAATTTAGGGTTTTTTAACACGAAATTGGGCATTGCAAGGGTAATGCCGTCAGTTTTCATGTGCAATTCCGTTGCATCATATTTTCGGATTTTGTAGAAACGTCAGAAAAGTCATCTATGGAGCGAAGCATACAGTATCGTTAGTGCGAAAGGGTAATGACAATGATGCAATCTGGCGTGCAAATGTGTCGATGATGGTAAAGTTGTTTTAACTAAATTGGTATTGTGGATTCCAGTGTTAACATCAGTTACCGCAGAAGAGCGGCTACTCTCATTTATGGATGCGGGTGGCAAATCATTGCTAAGTTGGCTAACAACAACGGGGGATGTTATCCTTATCCCAAATTACAAAGCGGTTGCTGTCATTCTCAGTGATAAATCAATTTTGTTAGAAGGAGTTGGCGGACGAATGAGACTTATTGATGCACCAGTGGAAAACCTTTGATTGAAAAATCCTTGTTGAAATCGTGAAAATCGTTTACGATTTCAAAATTAGATCAATTGAAAGCATAAATGTGTTTTACAATAAAATGCCATATAGTGGCGTTAGTGTCAAGCTGACTGATGGTCAAGTCAAGAAATTAAAATCAAAATCCGCTAAAGAATGTGGAACCACAATAACCTTGAAACCAGTGCAGATGTCCGGCGGTACACATAAAATATCATTGACGGATCGTCAACTAAAACATTTCAATGATGCGCTAAAGAATAAGCGAAGGGTTCAAATTGTATTTTCAAAGGCTGCAGTCGCCAACATGATAAAATCAGGTGGTATATTTCCATTGTTAGCTGCAATATCAGCATTGATTGCAGCGGCTGCCCCAGCGGTGGCGAAAGCGGCTGCGTTGGGGGCCGTTGGTACCACGGCAGGGATGGCACTAATAAAGGCAACTGGTCAGGGTTATAAAAAATGGGAAAGGGTCTAAGACTGCCAGGAACCCCGTATTCATGGTACAGCGGGAGCGGCTTAAGAATACCAGGAACGGTTTATTAGTTGAAAACCCAATTGTTCTCATTTCCAATTTTGATTTAATTGATGTTGCTATAAAACTAGCGATAAAAAACTTCAGAGGGTTTTTTATGAGAGATCAATTACTGAGAACACCAAATAACGTTGAAACCGGTATCATCAATCTTGATAACTCCAACGGTGAGGGAACTCACTGGGTTGCATACGCGATTGATCCACGTGAGATTGTTTATTTCGATTCATATGGGTTAGCCCTACCAAAAGAGTTTATGCGGTATATATCAAATCGCTCAATTCCGATTTTTTATTCCACGCTGCCAAAACAACAATTAAATGATCCACCAATATGCGGCCGTGAAGTATTAAATGTCCTCGCGGAAATATCATTAAAATCCTTTGGATTTCCGTGGAAACCACCACATATTGTTGTAAACGAATATACCAGTGGGAGGTTTTAGTGAAAAAATCCATAAATTGAAAACACAAGTTGCGCTAACAATAATGATAGATATTTGGGGACGTTCTATTTCAATGTCGAAACCAACAGCGGAAGCATCTGCGTATTCTATCAAGGATGTAAAAAAAATAATTGAAGATGAAATCGCTGAGACGTTGAATTTAGCAAGTGTTGACTCCGGGGAAATAGTTGTATTTCAAGATCGCCAGAGCAAATTGAAAACCAGTAATGTGTCATTGGATGACATTTTAACACGACAACGCGATGTTGCTGAAAACACAATAGCGTTGTATTCCAGTGATGGAAAACTCAAACCGGGCGCACTTATATCTACGATCACAAATACACTTGCCAACTACGATAAAGAATTTGACGAACATGTGAAAAATTATAATTAATTTCGCAAAAATGTCATTTATAAGTTCTTTGGGTCTCCAATGGTAGTTACGCCACCCCTTGCGGATATTAATTCGTTTATTGATGATCAAAAGGTCATTAATGACCTCACTGATAAATTTTTTACAACAACAACATCCGAAAACGTGTCAACTACATATTCGAAATAATCAAAAAACTTAATGAAATCGCTGATATTAAAAAAATCTATCGAGGATAGTAAAACGACAGTTGATGCCGTCAAAGATGATTTTCCTAAAATGATCGAACGACTCGACATGATAAAAATTCCACACTCCGCAGAAAATATCCGTAATGTCGTGTATGTGGTTCGGTACGGAACTCTCGATTGGGTCAAAGACACTAATAATCGAATAGATTTTACTCCAACTGTAAAAGGCATCTATCGATTTACGTTAACTACATTTGGCGGGGATAATTTTAATATTAGAGATAATTATGGTGGTGTCGGTGATGATCAAACCGCTGTAAATACAATAACACAGCGAATTGATGCAAATTCCACTTGGTCTATTTTTATATTATCGTCTATTCGAGTTGTTAGAGTTAGATTACCAATAACATATGTGATAGAATTTATAACAAATATACCTGTAGAAGATTAATTCAACGATGACATTTCCAATAACGATGACATCACCAGTGATATCATCATCGCAATATCGCTATGATACGGTCAAAGAATTTTCAATGAAACTCAAAACACTCGCTGAGGAGTATGCAATAAAAATAAAAAAAATATCGCAGGAGAATTACAGTCATTGACGTTACAGTGTATTTGGTATCTGGTGTAATGGCCGGAGCTGGTATAATACTGTCTTCAGTGACAATGATAGCTCCGGTTGCTGTTCCAATTTGTATATCCGCGGTGACAACAATAGCTGGGGTTGCAAATGCAATTACTAAAAAATTATCATCATGTTCTCGGGGGAAACTTAACGAGTATACAGTAAAACATCAAATAGCATCTAACGGTTACTCGCAATTGTCCTCCTTGATATCATCATCGATTGATGACTCATTAATTACCGAAGACGAGTTCTCCGCGATGGTACGTATTTATGATTCCGCAGTATCAAAATTAGAAATTGTAAACAATGATAATAATAAAGTCACTAAAACTCGAAGAGTTTCAACTACTTCAACGAATAGCAGAAAATACCACTCCGGTGAGAACAAGCATGATATCAATAACATCAACAAACCCTGAATTCAGTGTGAATTTCCCTTTTCCGGTTCCTGTGAAATAGATAGCGCTAGCTAAATTACGAGTATACCATAGTTGGCCTAATATCAGATCGGTTGCATTTGGCGGTCAGCAACCCAATAATTCGTTGGTGTTCTTGTATAAGAATAAACCCTATGGCACCCAGACTGGAACGTTGTTTCCATACCAACTGGGTCGTACCAAATTGAACAAATTGATGCTGAATTGCAACGTAGAATCAAATCAATCACGGAAAAAGAATCAAAAATAGCTATTAAAGTTCATCAACCGACGTTATCATCCGCGATTGAAATAAGCACAGAGGGATACGTTGTAGATATTTATAACAGCTCAATAAGAACAGTGTTAGGATGGCCTGAAATACGACCTCGACAGAAACTAGTTAATATACCACCTGAACCACAAAAATCTGATTATATCACCGACAGGATAAAATCTGATAATCCAGTAAAAAGATATAGCGGTTACAATAAATTGAATTTTTTCACTGGGGTAAAAGAAGGTCGCGATATTAGATATTACACAACTCGACAGGATAAAATCACTGAAAATTTCACAGCGTTCAATGACGATTTTTCACTGTTGTTAATATCTCTTAAATCCGGTACTCTTACCCGAGATGAATTTATCAGCGTCATAAAAATATGTAACAAAATCATCAATGACATGGAAATATTTCATTTGCAAATCATTCAAAAAGTATTAGGTGACGATAATCCTAAAACAAGAACAGAATTTGCAACGAAGTATAATATACGTGTAGAAGATATTCCCACATTCAAACTACACGGATATAATATCTTAGAACTACAAAAATCTCTCAATGATGCCATCGATGAAGGTTTCAAAAAAATCCATGACGCATGGAAAAAAATAATATCACAGGAAATAAAAATCCTGACACATAATAATGACCCAGACGGAGGCGGCAGGCATATTGCACCGCACAATGTAAATATTTCATCGGTGATTGCGCTCAATTTAGTATGTGATGCTATCGAAGGAAGGTATCAAATTAATCTTGAGCAATCAAATCAAGCCCAACAAGGATATATTCTTTATTCATTTGCACCAACAGCTCCTCCAGGATATTTAATAGTTGAGGATCCAACTAATCCCATCTATATGTGATGTCATAATAATTCGTTAACGAGAATTAATTTCAGACTCACTGATCAGTCCAATAATCTAATTGATTTACGAGGTGAGGTGTTAGCGACTAGTCTGTTTGTGAAATCCTAAAAGGATTTTCGTCGTAAATGATTTTCATCGTAAATTGCTAGCAATTTCAAGGATAATTTATTAACCCAGCGGCTGGGGTGCGCAATGGCGTCATTTTTTTTGTTGCTGAAAAATCTTTGATTTCCAAGCGTTAATTTGCCGATTGGACAGCATTTGTAGAAAGCCTCGGATTAGCGAATGGACGCCTGTATTCACGTCTGTGGTTAAAAATCTTCGATGCGTGATGCAGCAGCACATGGCGACAATAAACCGCGTCGATTTTTTTTTAGTTTTGTTTTGCCGAATGGAGGCTTCTATAAAGCATTTTCGAGGAAGCCTTTGATTAGCGAATGGACGCCTGGAAAAAGTTGAAGGATTCGCCCCCTCTGCTGCTCTGAGAGAGAGAGAGAGAGAGAGAGAGAGAGAGAGAGAGAGAGAGAGAGAGAGAGAGAGAGAGAGAGAGAGAGAGTATCCTACTTGATAAATGGGGGAGATACAGACTGAGTACGTGTACGCGTGTTTATTTTTATTTACAGTCTAGAAATTAACTTTTAAGAAGTTCTTTGCTACTGAGTTGTCGATATACCCAACTGACTCTCTTTTGTTATCCGTTATCTAGGACACATATTATCCACTTTGGACCTTTTGTACCTAGCGATAACTTCGTTTAGTGTCGAGTAAGGGAGGAAACTAAGGGGAAAAAAAACACCACAAAAATAAGCAAAGAAACATATAGAGACAGAAACAGACTAATAGATCGAAATTTACTTTGAGTGGTTGTTTCCAGAACCTGGGATGAATCATGAGTCCATATCAAAGAATAAAAAATTGTAACAAAGAACGACTGGTTTTCTTTTCAATTTTACATTATGCTACTTCGTTCACTATTTCCCATGAATGCCTCTTCAGTCAACAATGGAGAATAGAAGCACAGCTTTATTGAAAGTCTGTTTTTAAAAGTACACCTGACAAAAGCATGTGTAAAAATCCATTATGTCAAAAGTGGGCATTATCTGCGAAGACATTATTTATGATAGAGATTTTGTTTACTAAGGTCGTCATTTGGCTTCAAATTCGCATGTTGAGACGGGGTGAGGAGGCTTGTCTCTTTGTTGAAAAGTTAGGGCAAAATCTAAGGCGTATTGTGAGAGTGAAATCTGTACACAAACTGTTAATGATCAGAATTATTAAAGAAATAGATTATTTGCAATGTTTTGGGTTTTATGAAGAGATAATTGATTTAACATTTGAAATCCACTCTTTTATGAGAAATTTGAGTCGATTTATTATATTTATAATATCATGGCGTGTCATTTTGTTCACATCGTGGGACATGACGTTATCTAAGTAAGGGTAAAAACTGTAATCGTTTGTTTTCATAAATGCAGAACCAATAGGGCTCACCATGTTTAGTGTTATGGGTTAGAACTAAAGTTTTACTCTGTTAGAAATAACACTGTCTAAATTTGAGATCAGCATGGTATTGGATAAAATACCGGTGGTGACATTACCCTATTTGCTGTTTTTATTTAAACTCTGTTTGTTATTCCTTTATTTTCCTGACATTGTAAAGCTCAAACTTTTTTTATTGGACGTTTTATTATTCTTTTACTATCATTCTTATCGTCTTCACCAACCCTGAGTAAACACTATATTCACAGACTTCTTGATGTCCAGGAATTTTCTTATGCATTTTTGGAATACAAACTGGCCATTTTATAATTTGGATAATCACTAGTAAAGTAATACTTGATTTCAACCGCTATTTCACTGGAAAAGTGTACTTCCTCGATACAAAATTAACATGTATCAACACAGACACACAATTAACGTGCATCAACGCAGATGTACAGTGAATATATATCAACATAGATACACAATCAATATATACAGTATCAACCAAACGTAGTTTCATTCGATCAGCGTACTTGTTTTCTTAAACTTGTTTTTGTTCTAGCTGAATTCGGAAATCAACCTCTTGATATTATTTAAAACTGTAAATCCAATGAAAAATGGTTTTGTTAATTTTTTGATTTCGGACTGCCTAAAACTAAGTCCCCTGGGATTAGACAAATATATATGACTATTACATTTCATTTCATTTTTACATATTTTGACTATGGCCATTTTCCTCAAATTTGCCTGTTTTTGGTTTCCGCATTATTAATCAAGTTTATTTCTAAATCATTTGCTGCCTTACTATCAAGTCTATATTGATTTCTGTGAAGGATATTATCCACGAGTTTTGAGAGAGCAATGCAAGTACTTAGTACATAAATGAAAATCCTTGACCTTGGCCTTTCGTATTCAGCAATGTCGGTGTCGATTCGACGAGGACATTTCTAGTCATTCGAGGGTTGAATGGGCTGGTTCTTTTATGTGTGTGCGCAGGTTGCTGATGATATTATTGTTATTATTATTGTTATTATTATTAATAAAAATAATAATAATAATAATAATAATAATAATAATAATAATAATAATAATAATAATAATATTATTATTATTATTATTATTATCATTATTATTATTATTATTATTATTATTATTATTATTATTATTATTATTGGTTACTTCAACGTCGCCGAGTGCTGTATAGCTGATAATGGGTGTTCTGGGAGGGGATAACACCTCTGGCTGCCTAAGCAGTCCTACTCCTAAGGGGGTAGCTCGCCGACTTTGGTCCCCACTTGGCACTCAGCTCTCACCTGTGGCTGCAAGAAGTTTTGGAATAATAATAATAATAATAATAACAATAATAATAATAATAATAATAATAATCATAATGATAATAACATCATTGTTATTATAACATTATTATTATTATTATTATTATTATTATTATTATTATTATTATTATTAAAGTGAGCTCTTTACTTTAAAATTAGGTTATTATTAAATCGGAATTGTGATTAAATATTATAAAATATCAGTTTCAAGTTTAACTTCACCTTAGGAACGTTATTGCTTTGAAACTAATTTTGAATTGTAACGGTCAGATCATCAAGAAAGCAAGTGCAACGCATTTTACCAATGAAAATTTGGAGAGCGGAAAACTATACTGTGTGAACAAAGCATTTTCTATGCAGACATACGAAATCCGACAATATATACACAAAACAAAATGCGTGTTGTATCCCTAGCTCGCGGTTAAAACGAGTTTTATATGGCGTAGGATGCCGTTGAGGCCTAAATAAGCACAATCAGACAGTTATTGTACTCGGTTCAAAAACAACAAATTTGTGGTATTAGATTTACAGAGGCGGTGTTAGGAGTACACGGGCCAAGAGCCGTCCACCTAGCCCGACAGCTCCCGCGCAACCCTGCTAAAATGTGAAAAATTTAGATCCAAGTTGATGTAACAGCCGTTGCCCGCTAGTGGCGTTGAGAAAATGCCTGCATCTGTCTGCATACGTGTTGCCATCTGTTAATTGCATTACGAAGTTGACTGATATGGCTTCGCAATTTTTTGTGCATTACGTGCGGCCTATTTTCTTTCAGCGTTACCAATTTACCTGAGAATATAGATTGGCAAACTCATAAGGACAACCTTAGGCCCGAAGAGTGGACCCAAGATCGGGACCTGGGACGGTCGCCCCACTTGCCACCCCTAAACGCCGTTCGTGCTTCTCTTTCATGCTTTCCGCATGTATTAATTACAGTTTGTAATGTCTTATAAGTTGAGTTAAACTGCAAACATCAAAGGCTCTTTTTGGCTGTACATAATGCACCTGTAGATTAGCGTATATGTTTTTTGTTCTACTGATTACTCCTAACAAACAGCATATACTTAGATCTGCCTGTGCATTCTGCGACGGTAGAATGGGGTCTATGTAGTTTGCAGTTGGATTCGTCTTATACGTCAGTACAGGTTGTACAATTCAGCACATATCCTAGCTAACATGATGACACAAGTTACTAATTAGCCCATATGCCTAATATAGATGTAAAGGCAGCAAATCTGGAAATAATAGCGCCCCCATTTAACAACATTCCGTGTTCACCCATATAGCTTCACCAGCCATTTAAATTTTACCTAGTTGTGTGAACTCTCCATTTAAGTCAACAACATCATCCTCTCCATTGACCATATACTATCGAAATTCAAGATGGATAGTGTCCAATTTTTCATTCAACAAATACAGTCCAACACCCTATCCTCAGCTCTCCCTTTTCCCCATATTCACCCACAATGTTAAATTCCATTTGTCCACACACTGGCCCCACCATGGACCTTTTTAACATTAATTCCGCTTGTCTTGATACCGACAACATCCAGTTAAATCCAGCGCCGGATTAAGCACCGTGGAGGCCCATAGGTAGTCAAACGTTTGGGGCCCCAGACCCACGGTCACGGTCTCATGGGGGCCCCTGATGGGGCCCATAAAAGTCGCGGGGCCCATAGGCAGTTGCCTACTCTGCCTAATGGGTAATCCGGGACTGGTTAAATCCAATTTATCCTTTTACCGACCCCTACAATACTTATGGAGATAAGGATTAAACAGCCGTATCTACCGCCAGATCAACTTTGTTAGATTGATGTACTATAAACATTTATTGACAGGTGCAGGTTGCGTGAATGATATTTCTAAAATTGTTTTTACTCGAATTGCAAGAATTTATTAACTCCATCTTGAAAGAGGAGACGTGAAACAACAAATGTACGTGCATGATGGTGGGTGCGATACACACCACAACGCGTCACAAAGTGATGACACGATTGCAAAATTCTGCAGAAAATAAAATTAGTCTGGGTGCGATCTCAACAAAATGTACAGACTTGAGTTACATCACCCATGTATATAAGTTTCCATTGTAATGAAAGAACGATTTCGGACATTTGAAACTAAAATCATAAGTTATATTTTGAACTTATTCTGTTACTGATTCATAGGCAAATTATAAAAAAAAATTAGATAATGCAATCGCATCGGTCATTATATTACTCTTTCAAAACCAGAAGAGTACATATTTTCTAATAAATATTGGTACATATGTAGTTTGCAAATGACTTCGACCGTTCTGATATTAGCAAATGAATTGAGGTATCCGATTCAAAAATACCAATAAATATATATTACTTTCACAGGAGCTCGGGGGCCCCGAGTGGCCGAGTGGTCTAAAGCGCTGTCCGTTACGGATCACTGCCATCTCACCTCTGCGTGGGTTCGAGTCTCGGATTCGGCCAATGTGGGTATGTGAGAAAGCTTGCAAGTAGCTTCTCGTGGGTCGGTGGTTCTCTTTCCAGGCTTTTCCGGGTTCTTCCTCTACCATTAATACTGGCCGCCATGTATAGCCTATCGTGTGCTGAAAAATGACGTTAAACCACAAAAACAAACAAACACAAGAACTCGCTTGCAATAATGCATGTTACTTTCGATATAGTTTTTATAGTTTATGTTTCATCACAAAGTATTTAACCTAGTTGATTTTACACGAAATGGTATCTACTTCGGAGGTACAGCGCCATCTAGTTCTCTGAATCAATGTCACTTTACAAACGAAGTGTGTGTGTTGGCAAATCTCGAGTTTCATCACTGGCTACAAGAAAATTGAAGACTTCTTTAGGAATATTTAACATTTCTTTAAGGTTTTCATTCCAAAGTTAAACTGTACTGCGACATGAAAAGAGAAGACAGTTCAATGAGTACATGTGGTTAGCTCTCTATGGCACATCAAAAGGACAACTCAAAATATAATTGGCCAATTAGTTTTTCCTGTCAGTATATGTTTCTTCGCTTTTATCGGTGAATTGTGCCCAGAAGGACACTCAATCGAGTTAGCAATTTTGATATTTCCTGTTAATTATCCTAGACTATATTCACCTAAATTCTGCCGGGTGAATTATTTTCTTTTGAAAGATAAAGAATACAAATAATATAGCGAATCAAATTTATTTCAAGTGCACTGGATCCAGCAAGGGATCACGTGTGTCAGGGATTGATTAAAATCAATGCAATAATCTGATAACGATCAGTGCAAAACTAGTATCTAACTAGCCTCACTAGTTTTGCACTGTTCCTTGTCAGTTTATTTGTATATATATATATATATATATATATATATATATATATATATATATATATATATATATATATATATATATATATATATATATATATATATATATATATATATATATATATGTGTGCGTGTGAATGTGTGAGTGCGTACTTTGCTCTTATATAAACATACTTTATTAGTTTTTAACTCACGATGTTTCAAAGCTTACAAGGACAAGAAATGCGCACTTTGTAATCTGTTTTATTTTATGATGTACAACTCGTCAGCTTGCATTAAGCAGTATTGGCAAACGTTTGGTCTATTATTTTAAATTGTAAATCGGTAATGTAGATAAATCTGCTATATACATTTTGGAGTGGGTGGGTTGATGGAGTGGGGGGTCGTGTATGGTGTGATGTTAGTGGTATTATGGTCGCATTATGCGTCTGCAGATCTGGATCTGGTAGGAGTAAGCAGTAGAACAAAGAATATGGACCCTGAAATTGCAGATCAGGATCTTTAGTTGTTTGCAATTTACATCTACTTATTGCAAGAGGTAAAAAGAAAAATAAATACCAAAAAAGATAAGTTTCCAAGGAGACTGTTTTGTCTTTGAGAAAAATAACAACATTTGCAGTGAAAATTTAAATGTTAAACAGCTAATTTGAAAGTCTGATGCCAAGAGTGGAATTTTCATATCCAAGACCGATACATCTTTGAGGATTTTTCCACACGTTCCTTAAGAAATCACGAAGGTTGTGGTCAAAATGTATTGCGAATGCTGACATAAAATCGAATCAGCGAAAAGCCTATTGAAAATTTCCTGACCGTCAAATTTAGCATACAAGTTAGGTTCACGCCGAAGAATACAGTGTAAACTTTAAATGACAAAGACTAGTGGTCAGCACGATCGATGTTATGGCAATAAATAAAGTCGGAATGGATTTCTAAATTTAGGTGACCATGTCAAAATAAAAGTCAATTGTTATCCATAGGATTAAACCATGTGGGACAAAAATAGTGCTAAAGTCCTCCATCAAACTGCCTCGTAAAATTGTGCCTTTTTTCTTTCATAATATTTCCACTTGAAAACAGACTTTAGAATCAGTTCATGAAACTAGTTCAATTAGTGTATAACGTCCTGTTTGAAGGATGCTACGTTTAACCGCTGCCTATTGATTATGGAGAATGAATGGGAATGAGATAATGATATTTGTATGGGAATGTTTGCCAGTTTGTGTGCAATATTATATCAGTAGAAGGTCATGTGATGAGCAAATTATAAGAATGTGAGAAAGTTCTTTCTTAACATATTCTACTCTCACTTCCATTTTCGGTCCATGGCCTTAAAACCTCGCCTCAAGAGGAAGAAATGTTAAGTGCCCATCTCTTGACATTTACAACTGAACTCCTTTACATGTGATTAGAGTTTCTTAGCCTCAATAGGCAGCGTACCCATTTCTCAACTAGGCATAGAGATCATTAAACGCTGAGGTTGAGAGCCAGATTTCACTCAGTGCCGGTGAAAAGTAATGTAAAGACACATAATATCAAACAAAAACTGAAGTTCTGCGTTTGTATGAATTCCAGTCCAGGTGTTATCAATACGCATCCGTGCATCATCCATATTGCAAACTTCACTGTCCATCGTATATATATATTTTTTATTCAATTTCTCTCCATGAGCCGTTCAAATATTGCTTTCGCAGTGTCTAGGCATAAAGATATTACGATAAACCCAAACAGGCACTGTCACGTTGTAAGTATTAACCAGATTTCAAAATGTATCTGTTAGACCCTAAGGCTAATTATTTCGTGCCGTCAATATGTATGAAGGTCAATTCGGCGAACAAAGATGTCAAGCCAGTTTTTTTAAATGGTCATACAATTCGTAACACGCCGTATTTTGGGCAAGCCAGTTACATAATAATTCCGATCACAGGTTTCACAGGTAAGTGAGGGAATTCTGTTTTCGGATCAAAGGAACATCGTAAATCCACCTTTGACAGACTGTTGGGAGGGGTGCAGTGTCTGATAGTTATATGAATCAACATCCACTTGGAACTGAGCAAGGCGTGGCTAACATCAAAATCGCAAGTTGAAATATATTATCTTGAGAACTAAACGGCATTAATTGCTAAACCCATCTTGCGGGAATTAAGGGAAGATAAGCTACTCCGAAGTCATTCGAAATTGGCGGGAAACTTGTATATTCTGGGAATTACACGGAGCTTCAGTACAGGTCAGTGACAATTTGCTCGATTGTTGTTATATATTACTGCATAGCAAGTGTACTTTAATTATTGCAGTATGTATACTTTAGTACGTAGAATTACCATTTGTAGGGCGATTCATTCGTAATGGTTGATATATATAGAATCTATGTTGGGGTTTGAACCGAGACAATGAAATCCCAGCCTAGGAGTTATATTATTTGTCTCCCCACGAGGCTTGTCCGAGTAGGGAGACATATAATGTAACCCCGCGGCTGGGATTTCATTGTCTCGGTCCAAACCCCAACGTAGATTACTTTTCTCACCCAATATTATCCTTTAAAGTAAAAATAACTCTTTAAAAGTGTGCACGTCGCAATGTGTACATGTGGCGCATGAATACAAATAAGCCAATGAGGGCTGTGTCATGACAGTTGAGTCCGAAGTACACAGTTCATACGCGTGAGCAAAGAAAAATAACAACATAAAACGTCGCATAGTAATGAGGTATTATCATATTTAATATTTGAATGTTCTATGAAATTAACAATAAATAGTTATAATTTATTAGAAAGAAACTGTTTTCTTTCATCATTTCCAATTTTGAGTACCCCACTCTCCCGTATAAAAGACCCTCGTCACCCTCCAAATATGCGGACCCCAGAGAATAACAATGTGCTAAACTTTCAAGTTCACGGATTCTTTGAAAATTTATATTTCTGTCTTGGAAATATAGCAAGTGATGAGTGCAATTTGCTTATGGATTAGTGTGTTGAGAGATAAATGATTCCTTCTGGCTGGTAAGTGTATTATTTGTCATTAAATATTGCAGGTATATTCAGCTGGAGCACAACGGAGATGCTTAAAAAAATGATAATAGAGCATGTTTGACATAACACATTTCTGGCCGTTGCTAAGTTTTCCGTTGTTGTTTAGAGAGTTGGGATGCTATGAAGTGTATAGGTATATAGTCTTATGTGCATGGATCAGTGTTTTCTGACATAGTTCTTTTCAAACACCATTGAGAATTTTATCTTATCTGTAGCACAGTCAATTTTCAGGTCAGCTTCATTAACTGTAGCTAACAGTATATACAATGTTTCACACGATGTGTTTACAACTAGTTCAGTTGCTTTAGCTACATATAATGATCTGAAAATGTACTGAGCTAGTCATGCATAAAGGATAAACTTGACCATGCTAGTTAGAACGAACTAACATGATATCAAAACCTCGAAATAGTATGCGTGTGTGTATTTGTCTCTTTCAAAATGTTTTTGTTTTGGTGTGTTTTTAAGGCAGATTGACCTTAAGTAACTATGTTTTGGTTATATATTATTTGTTGTTGTTGTTGTTGCTGTTGTTGTTGTTTTATTTGAGAACAACTATGGCACAGCAGAAGACAAGAAGGTTTTTGTTTGGTTAAAAGTAGTTCTCAGCGCGTGGACACCATGACTGAGACGATTGGTCTGAGATGGATAGAATGAGATGAGAAAAGTAAAGTTAGCAAAACAGCTAGATTTCTCTGTCGCTTGGGTGAGAAACGTGCATATTGGAGATATGAGCAATGTTTATGTAAAGAATTAATATTGTAATTCTCTATTTGGTTAAATCGTAGTAACCTTGGGCATTTATTCATTTTATATTATAGATTTTCAAATGTTGAATTGAATTATAAACTTTGTATAATGGTTGTTGTGTGAAACATTAGTTGATAGGGATTTGCCTATTTGTGTATACTATGTAGGAGTAACATGTGTAAGGATATATCAGCGCTTAACAGTGATATATATATATATATATATATATATATATATATATATATATATATATATATATATATATATATAT
Organism: Unio delphinus; assembly: GCA_029339505.1. Taxonomy (NCBI): domain Eukaryota; kingdom Metazoa; phylum Mollusca; class Bivalvia; order Unionida; family Unionidae; genus Unio; species Unio delphinus. Next base: position 12,658,598 of record JAQISU010000034.1, read on the forward strand.
ATATGTATATGTATATGTGGATATCTGTGTACACTTTGTAGAAGTGCAATGTACAGAAATGCGTTTGGTTATATAATATTGTTATATATACACATATCAGAGAGAATGTGTATTTCGATGGGTTCGAATGCGTGACCAAAATCGGTAATGGCTTATCTGATGATATTCATGTTTATTGTGAGTTTAAATAGCTAGAAGGAATATGCTACGCTAATGTCATGTGTGTTAATACAGGAAGATTTTAGGTACCAGAGGGAATTACCCCAGTGCAGTTGGTCCGAGTCTCTGGGAGACAATAGAAAAAGGAAAAACGGAGGCAGAAGTTAGACGGATTGGACGGATTCGGATTACCAGTGCAGAAAGATCATACAGACGAGTAGGAACACAGGAAAGGAGGAACATCTATCAGACTAAGTCAGATGATGAAATAGACCTTCACTTAGTCGAGTGAAAGACGAGTGATACGGTTTTAATTTGAATTTTATTTGCGAGATGACTATTAATGAATTATATTAAATTGTTGTTATTTGAATTTAGCGTTTTGTGTATTCATTAATTTAACTCTCGGCACCGCTGACTGCGGGATCGGAGCTTTGCATTTCTCTATCATACTTCAATTTCTGACAAAAAAATGAGCAAGGGTGGGTCTTCTGTAATAATTTAAATAAAATTGGGGGCACCCCACCCTCAACCTAAATAAGGGAAACCTCTACAAGCACTTTATGAACAGATAAAATCATTTTCTGTGATCTGCATATCAACTTAAATCTACCATTATTCCGAGCAAAGATCTAATGTTGAAAACCATTCAGCGTCTTCCAGTTGATCAAGAAATGCCTTTGTTTGTAAACGCGGATATGCATCGTTCATTGTGATATCGTTCTATTTGTGGTTATTCTCATAAAATGTTTATTCTGTAGAATATGAGCACTATGTTTGCATTAGTGTGTATTTTGATGACAGCACACAGTGAATAATGAAGTATTGCAGTTGGTCCGGAAGTAAAGTCATTGACCACTACAGTTGTAATGTTTACAGTCCAGCCTCTCAAAATAATGCCGTTTCATCTATGATTTGGACATAATGGAAAATTCAGTAATGACAAGCAAATGTAGGAATTTTATAAGAAAAGTCCATGTTCAGGCAGTGTCATGGCCCTAAAATTTAAATTAAAATTTCAAGTTTATTATAGAATGCAGACAAGTAAAGTGTTTAACTTTTTGTGTATTATAACTTTAAAAATACAACTTTGAATATTGATCTTAAACATATAACTATCAAATAATTAGGTTTTTAAAATACATTTTCTTAAAAACTGCAAGTTTTAAACTAGTAAAATTTTAAAATTGTATAAATATGTTCATATTTATGGTCAGACTGGGTTGCTATTCATCATTATCGTCATGTATGTGTTGTTACACCATATGCAACTTCAAATTGTGGATATTGTTCAAATTCTGTCAGAAATATATCGTTCCAAGTTCGAATAAAGCCTTTATTCAAAACACACGAATACATTTTTCTTGTTGATATTATGCCTTTAGGCCATTTACACTAGGTCCAATGAGTTAATTTATGTTTATGGTGTGTTGATTATATGAGTAATATATATATATATATATATATATATATATATATATATATATATATATATATATATATATATCCGCTTCATTGTCTTTCAGTAATTATCTATACACATAGTCATATAGTACTTAATGAATGGATGAAGATGAAAACTCTGTACTTGCTGAGTTGTTTACTAACCTATTTAAAAAGGTAAGAGAATGAAACCTGTCAAAAGAAATATAGGTTAAGTGATAACATGCAAGTTGCCAGGTCTGTTTACCTTGGATGTAGAAAACCTCCGATGTAAAACACAAAATACAAAGGAAAATATTTGTGGTCTGAGTACAAATAGAAAGAATTTGCAATTACGCATATTTATGTTACTGGTAAATGTTATCTTTCATTTTGAATGAAACTCTTCAGTACATACAACGCAGTATTTGGCCATCATAATGGTTCTTTATTACGGCTCCAAAATCATATTCAAAATCGAATCCCAACCCGTACCCAACCCCCCGAATACAATAAAGAGGATTCGCTATCATCCTCTAAGGAACGCAATAGCTTGATCATGTGATCATGCACCACATATTTACGTAGCCCCCAGAACAACGAGTATCTAATGGAAACCTATGTTCCAACCGAGTCCGAAAGTTTCATTCCAGTTGATCTCAAGTTATTATTATTATTATACAATTACTCATTATTTACTGATTATTACAGACTACGTGCCCTCACTAGATGCTGTAGGCATATTTTTTCGTTAACAGCGTAGGTTCAGAGAAACAGTTTATTAGATGAGCTAATTTCTGACTTAAATTTGCTTTCTTTGGCACAAGGTAGAATGAAAGAGAATTAAAAATGAAGCTGCTGCTGAAATCATGTTTAAAACAAATACCGCGCTTCAAGATTTGTTTCTCATCAAGTTATTACAACGTGCCAAAATTTCAACAATTTCTCTTGAGCGAAATAAAATGCATTTGGGACAAAGTACCTAACAGCATGATGGGATGAGTGTACGAAGAAATATAATTTTGGTCAGTGGAGCATAAAGTAGAACGCAACACTGAAGTACAACCAAACACAAACAAATCCAAGTTATTTGCGGAAAAAGGCGTACATTATCATGGCCTCAAATATAAGCAATTGCTGTCCCATTAACATGGTTTGCTACAATATAGTATACTGTTGGCTACCTAGCCACATTGGTATTAGAGGTAACGAAGAAGCAGACCGGGCTGTTAAGATGGCTCTATCCCAAGAACCATCGGGTTTTAAATTACCGTTTACTGATTTTAAACCTTCTATCAAAACGTGCCTATGTCAGAAGTGGCAGGTGTCATGGGATGATGCAGTCAATAACAAACTTCATGCCATCAAACCAACCCTGGGAGAATGGACTACTTCCTACAGAACTATCCGTAGGGAGGAGGTTGTCATTGCAAGAATCAGAATCGGTCATACATACATTACCCACTCCCACATACTAAAAGGTGACGATCCACCAGAGTGCGTTTCTTGCAATGAGACATTCACTGTTAAGCACTTTATGACCGAGTGCTCCGACCTGCAACCTACGCGTGATAAATACTATAATGTACATGACATGAAGGAACTTTTTGATACTATACAAATCACTTGTATTTTAGTTTTCATGAAAAAAGTAAATCTTTATTTTAAACTATAACTTGTATGCCATCACCTAGAATATCTTTTATCTAATGCAAATACGGCCTCCGATTTTCAACATCTTTTCATCAACATACACCATTTATATCTCCCGTTGATTGGGAAGCTTCATATTTTACTGTTACCTACATCTTATCATTTTATTTTGAACTATTTGGTTTTCTTTGTCGCTGGTCGATATAAAACATTTTATTATTTTAAACATGTATACACACAACCTATTGTATGGCGCTAAATAGATCAAGTGTGCTGGAGCGCCGTTAAAAATCAAACAAACAAGCATTTGCTAGTATGATCTATCTATCTATCTATCTATCTATCTATCTATCTATCTATCTATCTATCTATCTATCTATCTAACTATCTATCTATCTATCGATAGTCAGTAGTAGAAGAAAGAAGGTTTCTGACTATCTATCAATCTATCTATCTATCTATCTATCTATATATCTATCTATCTATCTATCTATCTATCTGTCTGTCTGTCTGTCTGTCTGTCTATCTATCTATCTATCTATCTATCTATCTATCTATCTATCTATCTATCTATCGATAGTCAGTAATAGAAGAAAGAAGGTTTCTGACTATCTATCTATCTATCTATCTATCTATCTATCTATCTATCTATCTATCTATCTATCTATCTATCTATCTATCGATAGTCAGTAGTAGAAGAAAGAAGGTTTCTGACTCACTCATCCGACTGCGTGGTCTAAGTGAGTGAGAACCTTCATATAACTATACTACTGTGTTATGAGGGTTCTGGCTCACCTTCACTCGAAGGAGTGGGTGGCTCACTACTCACCTGTGCTAGAAGAGATGTTCTGGTTCACTATATTAGATATGCGCTTTGTAGTATAGTGAAGATATATCTCACGTGTTATCCCTGGAGTATATACAATCTGGGTCTTGTGAGAATTGCTTTGACGCAGATTGGGAATTAAGTGAGGAGAAGTCTCAGGAATGATTAAAGCGTGCGAAGAAGTTGATACTGTACGCGAATAAGGATACGAGTTATATGCGTGAGACAATTGTGATGAGGAGATTAAAGAAAATGCAGAGGATGAGTAGGCGAAGTGTAGTCACAGTCATCAGCATCCAGTGCAGTGCTACAATCAGCAGTATCACATCAGGAATAAATTGAAGCGTTTTATGTGTAGGTGACTGGAATGTTTTTATGAACGGTACCGACGACGAAGACTTCTACGTCCATTTGGGAGCGTACCCTTTTTCGAATGTGGATTTCTGTCTACAGATTCCCCTACTTTGAATTTAGATCTAAAATATAGAGCCTCTACGACCTGTTGCTTTTGGTTTTTAGAGGAGGATTTTGTTGGAGTCACTCGAATGCTTCGATGACATGTATGATTGTAGTGGTCAACGACATCTTGGAGGAATGAATGAATAGTTAGATTTAAAGTGAAACCGGTCACTAGGGTCATATGTTCACTATTTTGCACTGCCATTTATTTATATGCTAGTGATTTAATTTATCCAGGAAGATGGAATGGTGCCACATCTTCCTGGCATTTATGCGCACAGAGTGCACTATTTAATTTGGTCGTCATATCATACCCCTAAAAAGGGGCTCATGATATGAATGTTAGACCTGGGTGAGTGGGAATAGACCCATCACGCACTCAACCTATCAACCAATCGAAAGTACGTACGTTTATTCCAAATTCAATCCAGTTTTCCTAGTGGATTTCCCTATGCCAAAATTGTGTAAGCCACCGATGCAATTCATCAAATGGTAGAGATGAAGAATTAAATTACGTTCCTAACTATGCCAATTTTCTTGTACAAAAGTGTACATATTATATGTTCCTAACAATTTCTTTTGATAATATGACTAAACGTCATTTGAAAAGTAGCCACTGCCAGAGAGGATTAGATTGTTAATTTTGAGCGGTGGGTCCGAAAATGATCAAGTTAGGCTTATTGGATAGAGCTTGTCAAGGAGGGCTTCCTTAACCAAGTGGAAGACCCTATTAAGGCAATGAAAGACAATAGCCCTAAAAAGGACTTTTTTTTTGTTTGGAGAATCCCATGATCACTTGTTAGTGACCGATTATCCCTCTGTTCCTGTGGTTGGTCCCTGTATACTTCTTGAGTGTCTTGTTTGACCCTGTACTCACTCGATGATTCCCTGTATACATCTTGGGTGTCTTGTTTTGGATTCTCACTCTAAACATCCTTGCTCCCTCGTCAATTTGCTTCCGTATTTTTCCCTATCAATTTGGAATTCTTTGTGCTGTTTTGTGTAGAATATATTACCCCATATGACAACTATTTGCATTGTTAGTTAATGCATGATGTTATTAAGTTACTGCAAGGCCTGATAGTTTTGGGGTTAACTATCATTATAGTGTATGAATTTGAGGTCATTTTCTAAATTAGCATATTTTTGGTTGCAACCTTGTGTTGCTGGGCCTGATAGTCTTGAGTTTGAGTGTACCTTATAAGATCTAATTTGGGGTCATAACCTATGCATATATGATGAGATTTTTAGTTGCAACATTGTGTCGCTGGACCTGATAGTCTTGGTTTTGAGACTACCTCATACACTCTAGTTGGGACCATAGTCAGGGGCGCGTGTTCGTGGTTATACTTTAACCACAGCAGTATCGCGTTTTTTAGGGGCCTATAATACCTTCGTAATATTAAAATTAGTTATGAGATGTTGTCAGTGGGGTCATACAGAAGGAAGAATTTAGAAGCATAAGAGAAGAAAAGAGGTAAGACGCTTGTCTTATAGATTGTATAACTGGTAGTTAATATAACTTTTGATGTTTATACCTTTATGTATTTCTTTTATTTTAGGTTTATTTTTATTGTTCCATGTTATTTTACAATTCCATTAGGTTTGGTTGCTCTGGAGCCACCATGGGAACGTAATACTCAGCGTAGTGTAGGTGGGCTGTCTTAAGAGATAACGAGTCCCTTTTGGCCCCGTACGCTTCCATCCCTCGTAACGATATTATTTTCCATTAGGTTAGGTTGCTCTGGAGCTGCCATGGGAACGTTATACCCAGCGTAGTGTAGGTGGGCTCCCTTAAGGGTAACGAATCCCTTTTGGCCCCGTACGCTTCCCTCCCCTTAGAACAATATTATTTTATATGCATATTTAGGTATCAGTAAAACATTGGAGGAAACTTAAGTATCTGTTAGTATGATCGCTATTGAATCTTTTTAACATGTGATTTTTGAGAGTTCTGTTTAAACATTAAACGACAGAGGCCTTGAGGAATATGAATGTTGTACAATGAGCTCTTATATTTTTTAAAAGCCAGTCTGAGACGGTTTTAGTTTAAACTTCGCTTCTATGATCTGTCTAGAGCGTATGAGGCTTTCGTGCACCTGTGATTGTATCCAGTTTGTCTACAATGGAAGTTCCTTTTTGGTTTTGAGAGGAATGACCCAAGCATATTTACTAAAGACGTCGATGAATGTCATGAGATAATGGAAAAATCGTTGTACACGTTGTTTTTCATATTGACGAGATCTGCTGACCATGTTCCGGCTAAGTCTACTGGACGTCGTGGAAAATTCTTGCGTTCGGGTTTTATATTGGATATTATTTTGAGAATTGTTAAAGATTTTCAACAAGGGATTGTCGCTTTTGGTTGTCTTTTGGATATAGTCGAAGAAGTACCATCCATATGTACAATCGTGGACGTTTTGAAGCTGAACAAGTGTCACACTACTCCTATATGCGTTATATGTATATATTGCAGGACATCCGCGGAAGGAGGTAAGATGTACGAATCGAAATACTAGATATCGTTGGAGTGAGGATCACTGAAGATGACTACCGAGTATACGCCTCGTGTTGACTGTTAATTCCGCGCTAGATCCCGCTAAGACAATGCTGATCGAGTCTCTAAGTACAAGCCGAACTTTGATATCGTCAAAAGTACCTGGATCACTAGTCAAAGACGTCTGTAATTGAGAAAAGCTCAACGAGGGACTCTCAAGGAACGTGTTAGAACTCGACGAAGAAAGCTGGCGATAAACAGTTCGTGGTATATCCACTACTGATCTCCTAATCAGTATCAGAACTCTGCATCAGTTTACTGCATTATTAAAACCATTTCCTATAAAGCAAAGACTTCAACCGGTTATGTCGATCTATGTACACTCAATATAACAATCATGGGTATTTCTGCTATCAATGCTTACAGTGCTTTCCTCAATCCCAATGACTACAAGAGCACGTCGGTATACTGCCAAGATTAGAAACCGTACATATGTCAAGTGAGGGAGCACTACAGTTTAAACACCACGAGAAAAGTGCACATGTTTTACATGGTCCTTGAATAAGAAGCGATCGTGGAAAAGGTGCAAAGACATTCTACATATATAATCCATTCTTTTAGTCAAGTATAAGATAAGCATATCTTGTGTGCAATCGGTTGTACAACCTGCTGATCTGCCGATGAATGTTTATTTTCGTCGTATCAACAACAACGAAGAGAGGACTTCACCGCCTGGTTTTTTGAACAATTCGTCATGGAATGGAAACCCATCTGCGTACTCTGAAAACATCCAACACCCCTCACTTCATTCACCTCCAACTCCAGCAGCATAAAGCTGTACAGTAATGCTACATCTGCTATGAGTACTTTCAACATCATGATAAATAATTCCAGAGATCACTATCATGTTACTGGTCACTATCTAGAAGTTGATCACGTGCATTGTAATATACGCTTCAATGATCCAGACTTCCTTCCAGTCATTAATCATAATCTGCTAGGATAAGATGGACACGTTATCATCTTAGCACTCAGCCATCCACGAATCAAGGCCATTCTTGCTGCAGTAGGATTTGCATCCCCCAATATTTTCGAAAAATACATGTTTGTATTGGTCCCTTTCGGTTTATCGATTCATTTTAGTTTATGGAGTCGTCACTAGAAGAACGAGCTCAAACCTGTCCTAAGTTCATGTATCTAAATATGAATTAGGAAATGGTGCTCCTATCCTACAATGAAAAGGAGTTTATCCCTACTAATACATCTATGCGTGGTCCAGATTCTATAAATAAGCCTAGGAGTATAAAACCCAGACATATGTCACATTGTCACTAGCGTTCATTAAAGACAGTCATTACAGGGACATCTACAACACTACTCCATGAGAACTTTCCAATCACAACGACATCATCTCTTCACCATGCTCATCAACATAAAAAGACTATGTTCCTTCGACGATAAACGATACTCCACAGATGGTATTTACACACTCACCCAAGGACATTATCGCACGCAGTGAAATCAGAAGTGAACTAGAACCCGCATAACATTGTAGAGTTCTATGAGGGTTCTCACTCACCTAGACCACACAATGGGATAGGTGAGCCAGAACCCCCATTTTTCTCTGCCACTAAGTCGGATTAGATATCTATTTACTGTTACCACTTTCAGAGCTGATAGTCAAACGCTGTTGAGTAATCGTTTCTTATTATCACCCAAAATCCTGACTGTTTTTACTTTTTTGTATTATAAAATTTGGCGCCATTATTTTTTCATTAAAGGGCGACTTGCTCAAATGATCATCTGAGACACACTCTAATTATACTACATAGCATGTTCACATTCAGTCTGTTATTATATTATCTTGAATCCGATTACAGCCATCGACTCATTGCTCTATGTACTGCATGGTCCTCAAGATGCATCCTCGTAAGCAAATGATGAGAAGGCTGGATGAATCCCCAAATGTCCTGAACGTTCTGAAACGCCAAACTTATACCAATTGTCCAATGCCGCCCCGTTCTCTAAGTCTGACTGTTCCCTAAAACCATTTGTTTGTAAGCCTCATATTGTAGTTAGGATCACGTTTATCCTACATTTTCCTACTCTGTATGCTATTAGAATTTTGTATGCAGAGTGTACATAATTTATTCAAAAACACGATTTAAAATACATTGTATAGGTGACCCATAGGAAATCTGTGTTAATTGACGGATACATTTTAGATCCTTTTTTCGAACTATGGACTACCTGATCATATATGTTTCTTAAACCAGTAATATCAAAATGGGGTTTCAAGCCAAAATCAAATGGAATGGCTTAAGATGTTCTGGTGGCTTTAACTTCTTTCTTCACCTATTACTGGTTGTTTGTCATCAGCTCTTTATCCCATTATGTCCCAGATCATGGGAAGAGTTGTTTTTCTTCTGAGCTCTAAAGCTCCAACCCGAAGCAACTGTGAGGCTTAGGCTCTTCTCTGCGCTTATTGAGAGGGCGGGAATCATCTTCGTCGCTAAATCTATTTTTTGCATCTACGTTGCTGCTTGATCTAATCGTTGCCGCCTATGACAAGACTGACTGACCATATATTATGGTCGTGTATGGCTATTATAGCTCGTTAATACCAGAATAGCTGGCTTCTCAGTTAATCATCGCGTGAGTATGACAACCACGGCCCACCACATTAATATGTGTACATCACATTTCATAATTATGTCTGAACTCTGCAAGTAAGGGCAATTGGCGATGAGAGCCGCTTCGACTCCACCAGAAGGCGTTTCTTGATCGTGTTTTTTTAAAAAAAAATTATTGTTTGGATCCCCTTGTCCAAAAGGAACTAGTATCGTGTGGTCGCCAATTTGGAATATGTGTATATCTGTACGATTATTGTTAGTAAGAAGAGTAAATTTAGGAAGGAAACATTGTTGTAAGCTCAACATTCGTTACATTATCGACACAATCTATCATTCTTCTGCTCAATGTCTCGTCAAATTCAGAAATAGGTTGCAAATGAGCTTTAGGTATCTTCTCATTAGGTTTTCATTATCATCATCATCATCATCATCATCATCATCATCATCATCATCAGTTTCTTGACCTAGTGTGGTCGTTTAGGAACTGTGCTGCTGAAAATCTGACCAGTTCCCTCCACTTGTCTCTAACATGTGCCAATGCCGGCGTCTCCGCAAAACTTTTCCTGGTCGATTCTGTAATGTTGTCAGTCCACTATTTTCTCTTTCTACATTTCCTTCTGCCACCCTTGACACTGCCCTGCAGTACTTTTGTGAATGGATTGTTGGCTCTAGTGACATGGCCATACCATTTTAGCTTTCTCGTTTTGACAGTGGTGAGGTCTTCATAATAACATACTTTGTGCCTGATGGTGTTCCGCACTTCTTCATTTGTGATGTGGTCCATGTAAGAAATGCTAAGGATGGTTCTGTAGCATCTCATTTCAAGTGCCTGGATTTTTAGTTATAATTTTGTTGTCAGGGTCCAGGCCTCACATGAATACAGAAAGCTTTGTTAGATCTTTTAACTGTTGATCAGTGTATCTGAGAAAATTTGACGAAATTATAGAAATGAAATCCTGATTTCTTTCGGATTTCACGTCGTCAGCAGCTGAGTCCGTTTTCATCTAATATTTTTTTTTTTTCGAGGAAGAGGTTATTGTCGACTTTGTCCAATAATTACTTGCAGCCTATGATGTTAGTGTTTGATGTCAAGACTGTATTATCCGTATTATTTTTAATCACGCTTCTTTTCCTGTACATCCTCTTTACATTTACTCTTAGTGGTAACTAATGTCTTTGATCCGTCGGCTGAGGTTTCTTATTTAGATTCGCTTCTCTCAAATTTGCGAAAATTAATGTAATATGTCTGTCTGTTCCTGTCTTTTTTTAAGGTCCAGATTTTCGATGCCCCTTGTGAGTTTCTGCTTGACTAAACTGACTTGCTCCAAATATTGCCCGTCGTAGTCACTTGAATTTCCCGTCGAACATTGTCTGACCAACAGTCAAAAAGTCATTTAGTGACTGCGATTTCCACTGTCTGTCCTGTTTGAGCACGTGATTGGCAGAGTCGCTTTTGTTCTTTGTGCAAGATTTGACTACTGTTTTATTACGCACCAGAGTATGTGTACCTTGAGCTTTGTTAGATCTATTAACTGTTGATCAGTGTATCTGAGAAAATTTGACGAAATTATAGAAATGACATCCTGATTTCTTTCGGATTTCACGTCGTCAGCAGCTGAGTCCGTTTTCATTTAATATTTTGTTTTTTTCGAGGATGAGATTATTGTCGACTTTGTTGACAGAGTCGTCCTTAATTTTATGTTTCGCCTTTTGGTCTGAGTTAACGTGTGCAAAAATTCGTGTTAACTAGGTAATGTAATATAATGGCTTTCAACATAGGATTTTCACCATTGCTTCCAATTACTAGGTCATATACGTTCACTTTGTATAACTTCAGTTTTCAGGTCGTCAGGTATAAACAATCAACCTATTAGAAGTGGCACTGCTACGCGCATCGTCATAAGTTACCTACATTAGTAGTATAGTGGGGCACTATAGCGTCAAGGGAAAATCCAGTCAAAAAACAGCTTGGGCTAATATAGCGTCAAGGGGAATTTAACATGGGAAATTATTTGGGCCTATATAGCGTCAAGGGAAATTTAACATGGGAAATTATTTGGGCCTATATAGCCTCAAGGGAAATGGAACATGGGAAATTATTTGGGCCTATATAGCCTTAAGGGAAATGAAACATCGGAAACTATTTGGACCTATATAGCCTCAAGGGAAATTGAACATAGGAACTATTTGGGACTATATAGTCTCAAGGGAAATTGAACATAGTGGGCCTATATAGCCTCAAGGGAAATGGAACATGGGAAATATGATTGGTATATGTATAGGGGACTGTCTAGTGGCAAGGGGAAAATGGAGGCAAAGAAAGCTACTATCTTTTCGAGATATAGGAGTGGCCCTAAAAACAAACCACACAATATCCTATCAAAACAGAAGGGAAGGAAAATAAAATCACACAATCTCCTATACACACAGAAGGAAAGGAAAACAAAACAATGATAATTAAGAATACCATACATTCTATGTGAAATATGTTCATTTTCATTCATTCATCGATTTAGTAAAATGGTAGGGTGATATTTATTGTCGACTGACTTCTTAACATATATCAAATTTAAGGGATGTCCTGTGTTTCTCTGCACACGCTACAAACAATGTTGCCAAGTTGTAATAAATCTATGCCGAAGGGGGAAAAAGCAGCAGTAAATATGATTTGTTCTATCGACAGTCTAAGATGCGTGTTATGATTTGAAATTCAAAGTTAACCATAGGCAGGCCCATAAAGTGCAATGTCACTCGCGTCAGTCATTGTTACATTGTTACAATTCTTCCGAGCGTGGGTTTTGGTTGTGGTATTTTATTTCAAAGTTAGCCATAAGCAGGGTTATACAGTGCAAGATCACTCGCGTCGTTCTTGAAATAGTTTTGTATTTGTTTCCTTTCTAAAAAACGGTAGATCTCATGCTTAAAAAAATTTCCGTGACACATTGCAGTGCCAATTATAAAGATAAAGCTCTGATAACTGAATTGTACAAGTTTGTCAACTCAAGATTTTATTTCATCCAACGATTTACTGACTGACTATTTTTAAGGGCGTAGCGTTTGAAAAACAAATTACATGACAAAAGAAAATTATGGTGCCTACTGATTAAAATTTTGGAGAGGTATCTTCAAACGGGAAAATCTACCATCAGGATTTCAATCAAACGTATTACGACGGAGAGAGAGAGAGAGAGAGAGAGAGAGAGAGAGAGAGAGAGAGAGACTACGTTATACCTACTTTAAAAAAGAATCGGGACACATTCGCTTGTTTTTCTGGTATATTTTCCCTTAGAAAAATTCAAAGAAACACACATCCCACTTAGAAAATCAATTCCATAGGAAAGGTCCACTATTTTAAAATATCTCCAGAGTGAACCGATGACAAATACGACTAAAATGTTCTCACAGAATAGTACATCCAAACATGTTTCGGTGTATTTCGCAATAAGACTGACATTTCTACGATGGTGCGATTATTTGTGCATAAGTTTTATTGTTTGGAAAGTGACTAGTGGACAGGTACAGAAATACACGCCTTATCTTCTCACTGTCAGAATAACAACTGAAGCCGATTTGAAGCGAAGGCGGTGGAAAATATCGGTTTGCCAATGAAATCACTTACAATGAGTGACGCATTGTTTTGGTTGGAAATTTAAGGTAGGTCGTGTAGTGGTCAGGCACAGAAAAAACACGTCTTATCTTGTCACTGTACTAAGAACGAGTGACGGCATTTTGAACCTAAGGGGTAGAAAAAATGTGTAGTCAATAAATTGCTTATAACGACTGGCGCATTGTTTTGCCTAGGCTCATGCATTGATTCAATTGCAGCGCAGACAGACTGGAGTGTGAACTTACAATACCTTTATTGCACATTGTACCATTTCTTCATGACACATCAACTACTTAATTGCAATTATTGTTCAAGTTTTAAAACTGACCAAAAAAATATTTTCTCACTTTGACAGAAACACATTCGTCTAGGTAGAGACAAAATAATAAATACGCTCTCAAGTTGTTTCCATTGCAGTGCAGACTGGAATGTGAACTTATATCCATCCGTTGTGTATTGTAACATTTCTTCTTACCACATCAACTACTGAATGGTCACAGTATTCGTACCATTTGTTTTTACCACATCAGCTTCTGAACGGTCCCAGTACTGGTTCGCATTTTGAAACTGACACTTTATTTGTTTCTGACTTAACCATTTTGACGTACACACTCACATCGGTATAGTCAAGAGTGGTGCAGAATTTAGTGGCATGGTTCTTCATTTTTTTTTTTTTTTTTTGTTCTTCTTTTTCTTTTCAAACTTGTGAATCTGGGATTTGTACGAATTAACGAAGCAAGTTCAGTGAAACTCGAGGATAAAAAACCCAGTTGTCTGTCTATTGATGTGAATATTTACATTAAAAACAATATGACCTGCAAAACACAAAGATATACGGCAAGCATGATTAGAATGAACACAACAACACCTAACTGTTGTAACAAAGATATATTTTTCTTCACGTCTGCGTAACTTAAAGTTTCGGTCCTCTTTCAAGACAAACTTGGTATCCTTTTGTGAGCGTGAAATTAAAAGACTGAAGAAACTTAAGCGCATTGCTTTAAACTATAGTATACATAATTTCAGCAACAAACTAAACAAAATAAATACCGTTACAACAATAGACAGCCCGAAATCGTCAATTAAAAAAGAAATGCGTTAAAATAATAATTAAAGATTAACTATGGCTAAGTAATACAACCGAATTTAAGAAAAGCAATGGGATTTGTATATAGTTCTTTCACTCTGATATTGTATGCGGATGTAATCTGCCATGAATTAACAGCTTGTAAAAAGGAATACGCAAAGAGAAACCTCAATTTAAACTGACTTTTCAGATTTGTTCCTTCTTTTATTTTTTGGGAAAACTTCTAAACACTATTCAAGGAAAATACACATATCAAAACATACTATTTACTATCCACACACCGGTAAGCAGGCAAAACAAACCACATCATTTACTAACCAATATCAAACCATCTACCATCCACACACACAGGGAAGCAGCCAAACAAACCACAAAATCTACTATCCAATATCACATCATCTACCATCCACACACGGTAAGCAGACAAATAAAACATACAATTCAATATCCACGCACGGGAAGCTGCCAAAAGAAAACAAAAAATTTACTATCCACACACCGGTAAGCAGCCAAACACACCATTTACTAACTACACACACACACACACACACACACACACACACACAACCACACACACACACGGGGAAGCAGCCAAAACAAACCAAACCCTTTACTATCCAAAATCACACCCTATACTATCCACACACATACACACACGGGGTAGCAGCCAAAACACACCATATTATTTACTATTCAATATCACACCTTATACTAACCACACACACACACTGGGGAAGCAGCCAAAAATACACCATATTATATACTATCCAAACACACACCATATTATATACTATTCAAACACACACCATATACTATCTACACACACACACACACACACACACACACACAAACACACACACACAACACACACACACACACACACACACACACACACACACACACACACACACACACACGGGGAAGCAGCCAAACTCACCATATTATTTACTATTCAAAGTCACACCTTATACTAACCACACACACACACACACGGAACGCAGCCAAAAACACACCATATTATATACTATCCAAACACACACCATATTATATACTATCCAAACACACACCATATACTATCTACACACACACACACAAACAAACACACACACACACACACACACACACACACACACACACACACACACACACACACACACACACACAAACACACATACACACGGGGAAGCAACCAAATTCACCATATTTTTTACTATTCAAAATCACACCCTTTACTATACACACACACACACACACACACACACACGGAACGCAGCCAAAACAAACCATATTATATACTATCCAAAATCACACCCTTTGCTATCCACACACACACACACGGGAAGCAGCCAAAGCACACCACACCAGTTACCATTCAATATCACACCATTTACTAACTACACACACACACACACACACACACACACACACACACACACACACACGGGTAGCAGCCAAACAAACCAAACCCTTTACACCCTATTCTATCCACACACACACACGGGTAGCAGCCAAAACAAACCACACCAGTTACGATCCAAAATCACACCCCATACTAACCACACACGGAAAGCAGCCAAAACACACCATATTATTTACTATCCATTATTACACCATTTACTATAAAGACACACACACACACACACACACACACACACACACACACACACTGGTAAGTAGCCAAAACACACCATATTATTTACTATCCAATATCACACCCTATAATAACCACACACGGAAAGCAGCAAAAACACACCATATTATTTACTATCCAAAATCACACGCTATACTATCCACACACACGGGGAAGCAGCCAAAACAAACCATATTATTTACTATCCAAAATCACACCCTATACTATCCACACACACGGGGAAGCAGCCAAAACAAGCCATATTATATACTATCCAAAATCACACCCTATGCTATCCACACACACACGTGAACCAGCCAAAACAAACCAAACCCTTTACGATCCAAAATCACACCCTATACTATCCACACACACACACGGGGTAGCTGCCAAAACAAACCACACCAGTTAATATCCAAAATCACACCCTATACTAACGACACACAGAAAGCAGCCAAAACACACCATATTATTTACTATCCAAAATCACACCATAAATTAACCACAAACACGGGAAGCAGCCAAAGAAGTCAAAGAGCATCTATATTTTACAAAAATGTAAAGCAAACGACTGACGCATTGGTTTCAAAAGACATTTTTTATTCATATAAGAAACAACTAACAAAACACAATTTTTTTCAACTAACAAATATTTGTTCCAAGAAGCAGTGTACGAACTACAGTTCAAAGGTAATAAAATTACCAAGTATCTTTTTTTGTAGCCTTGTTTATTTTCCTTTCCTTCACAGGTGATGATAAGTCATCAATTCGATCCAGACTTTTTGCTTGAAACGGTCTGTCAAGTAACTGTTGGTTAGCTTCGTCTCCTTACTCTTGGCTAAGAGAGCTTCGATGCGATCAATTTCTTGACCAAACATTGGAGGAGAGGAATGATCACGCAAGTCTTTATACCACTGAAGTAACACGTCTTCTTCTGGGATGAGACTCCAAGCTTCGTTCAGATAATCGTCCAATTTTTCTTCTTGACTATTCATCATACATTTATCGTGTTGAATTTGACTGGGATGATCGATTTGACATCCATAACAATCTTTTTTAATCATGTCCCTCATTTTATCTTACACGTGTTTGGCAAAACAGGTGACTAACTGTTGTTCCTGATCTAGCCATTTTACTGCATCATCACTACTTCTTCTTTTTGGTCTTGGGGGTCTGCTTTCTCTGAAACCTCACATTCCATGTCCATGGATTCTCCACTATTCAAAGAGGGACAAGATTTTTCCATAGTGTCTAATAGTCTAGAATGACTTCTTTCAAACTGTGATTTCTATGGTATTATCGAATTTGGCATACAGAATGACATTCACCGTTTCGGTAAGAGCTCTTGCAAACTGAAGTTCCACACGCAGTTGCCCATATTTTATAGGGTGGAAATGTCCCTCGTCGCTGCCTTGGTCTGGAGTGAAATCAAAAGCCCACAACGTGTAAGCTTCTGCCTAATCGTCGTAGGAAATGCCGTGACTGGTGTTGGTTCCTAACTGTCCTGTGGCTTCGTACACTGACAAGTACTACCTCAAGTAAGTCTTCTGGGCAAAATTGGGTTCGAAAGGTCGGGTACACAACGTTTTGCCACCGCAACTGACTTCGAGTTTGGTTACATAACAGTGCTGAAACTGGAAAGGATTGGTATTCTAGGCACCATTGAGGGTTGCATTGCTGACGATACCAATGAATAAACGTTTGGGTAACTGTTCTTGGAACAGATGATCTTCGATCTTGGATCTTCGGTCCTTGACAATAGGGAAAGTTTTGACTTCCACGCGTCGTATCGGATGCTTGTCTATTGTTCTGCTCAAAGTGTGGCTGATATCATTTCCCACTTTAGTTAACACTTTCACACGACGCACGTATAACCTGGCTTCTTGGATCATGGTTTGTAGTCGTTGGCATCAGCCATCAAATGGAAAGCAGCACTGCTACGATTCAGTCTCAAGCGAATATCCACTCCGTTCAGCAAATACTTCTCTTAAAACTACATGTCTAAATGCAAACGATCGAACAGTTCTAAACTACGTCCTTGCAGAATTTTCTTTCGACGTTCGTTAAAACCCACATTGTGAAGATTGGGATTCTCACCGTCAAGTACGGACAAGTTTGTGTCGATAAACTTATCTGCTGTGTCAGGTTTCCATACCACTTAAGCATCCAAATGAGTGCTCTTTCCTTCTTTTCCGTACGTCAAGAGATTTTCGAGGTACGCTCGGTAAGGCTAAGTATCCATACTACTGCTGACCAGTTTGTTATTCATGTACAAATCCATTTCGCTGAACAAGGAATGCATGAAATTGTTAACGGGAGCTACTTGGGCATTGGGTTGTCCGTCGATTTAATCACTTTCACTTTCAAATACAAGTAACTGTTGTTCAGATCGATGTAATCTTTGGGTTGATTTCAAACTCAATGGGAGCTGAATCCGTCAAAGAGGAGATGGGATGAAATTCAACCTTTTGGGCTTCTTGCATGGTCATCATCGTAGGTGGCATGGCAAAGAGATATAGTTCCGACTTGGAACAGGCACAAGAATCTTAGTGCATTATTTTTTTCTCTCAGTCTCTATGTTTTTCGCTTTTAATAATCAAAAATGTCTAAGTATCGAGCGGTTCTTTTTTTCTTTGTCTTTCTAGCTTTAGAGGTACGGAGACGTTTGGAAGGGTGCCTTCGTCGTCGCTTTCTACCCTGTCCTTGCTGTGCCATGAGGGAAGCAGGAATGCCAGACTAGGTACCGTTCAGGGCATTTATAGGACTTTCTCGTCAACCCTAAATCTCTTTACCCGTTTGAAGCAAGACATGTTTGCCTGCTCTCAAAAAAAGCTTCTTTGGGGTTTTGTTTGTCAATGAGAACATTATGGAGAAAATCTTTGCCGTGAGTCAATGCGTCATCTTTTAAGGCGTGCAATCCTCGTGTCACCATCGGTTTCAAAACAGGCAAACTAAAAGCATCGTCGAAAATCAAAACACTTATACAGTAGAAGTGTATGACAAGCAATTGCAAGATGTCTTAGACGAACGAGCCATCACTGGCATTGACACAAAAAAATCAGATGGACCACCAACTAAAACCCTGTCCACACATGTGTTCACCATTCCTGCAGGCTATTATTTTAGTGGTCAACATTTAGTGACTACACTGGCTACCAGGTTCAATAATTTGTTTGGTAAAACTATGGACAAAGCTAGAAAAAGTGTTACCTTTGAGTACAATAAAGTGGCTCGTCGTCTCATGATGAAATTTTCAGAGAACAAAATGATGGGCATTACCTTTTGTCCTGAATTGTTTGAGATTTTAGGTGGAGACTTAAGGATGGTCAAGAAAAAAGAAATACCAGGTATAGCCAGTAACTTGGATTTTACGAAATATTTTCGATTCCCTGTCGAAATGAACCAAGGACTCAACTTGATGTTTGTGTACTCCGATGTGGTGGAGTACAACGTGGTAGGACACACGTATGTACCGTTACTGCGTGTTATTCCGTTCAAAGTGGATACCACTACCGCTAACGAGGAAGGTGGAAATACCTATCACGTTCACCGTGAATTTGTACATCCTCATTATTTGCCCGTCAGCAAGTCGTATTTCGACAGTGTCAACATTACTATAAAAGGAGAACTAGGACAAAATATTCCATTTACCAAAGGGAAAGTCACAGTGAAACTCCATTTTCAAAAACGATTCTCGAACAGCTGAAAATGTGATGTATCCTGTGTACCGAGGTGTCAGTCGACAACGAGGACATGGTTTAGGAGATATGTTTAAATCAGCCTTTCGTTCCGTGGTCCCTGTTTTGAAACCGATGGTGACACGAGGATTGCACGCCTTAAAAGATGACGCATTGACGCACGGCAAAGATTTTCTCCATAATGTTCTCATTGACAAACAAAACCCCAAAGAAGCTTTTTTTGAGAGCAGGCAAAAATGTCTTGCTTCAAACGGGTAAAGAGATTTAGGGTCGACGAGAAAGTCCTATAAATGCCCTGAACGGTACCTAGTCTGGCATTCCTGCTTCCCTCATGGCACAGCAAGGACAGGGTAGAAAGCGACGACGAAGGCACCCTTCCAAACGTCTCCGTACCTCTAAAGCTAGAAAGACAAAGAAAAAAAGAACCGCTCGATACTTAGACATTTTTGATTATTAAAAGCGAAAAACATAGAGACTGAGAGAAAAAAATAATGCACTAAGATTCTTGTGCCTGTTCCAAGTCGGAACTAGATCTCTTTGCCATGCCACCTACGATGATGACCATGCAAGAAGCCCAATAGGTTGAATTTCATCCCATCTCCTCTTTGACGGATTCAGCTCCCATTGAGTTTGAAATCAACCCAAAGATTACATCGATCTGAACAACAGTTACTTGTATTTGAAAGTGAAAGTGATTAAATCGACGGACAACCCAATGCCCAAGTAGCTCCCGTTAACAATTTCATGCATTCCTTGTTCAGCGAAATGGATTTGTACATGAATAACAAACTGGTCAGCAGTAGTATGGATACTTAGCCTTACCGAGCGTACCTCGAAAATCTCTTGACGTACGGAAAAGAAGGAAAGAGCACTCATTTGGATGCTTAAGTGGTATGGAAACCTGACACAGCAGATAAGTTTATCGACACAAACTTGTCCGTACTTGACGGTGAGAATCCCAAGCTTCACAATGTGGGTTTTAACGAACGTCGAAAGAAAATTCTGCAAGGACGTAGTTTAGAACTGTTCGATCGTTTGCATTTAGACATGTAGTTTTAAGAGAAGTATTTGCTGAACGGAGTGGATATTCGCTTGAGACTGAATCGTAGCAGTGCTGCTTTCCATTTGATGGCTGATGCCAACGACTACAAACCATGATCCAAGAAGCCAGGTTATACGTGCGTCGTGTGAAAGTGTTAACTAAAGTGGGAAATGATATCAGCCACACTTTGAGCAGAACGATAGACAAGCATCCGATACGACGCGTGGAAGTCAAAACTTTCCCTATTGTCAAGGACCGAAGATCCAAGATCGAAGATCATCTGTTCCAAGAACAGTTACCCAAACGTTTATTCATTGGTATCGTCAGCAATGCAACCCTCAATGGTGCCTAGAATACCAATCCTTTCCAGTTTCAGCACTGTTATGTAACCAAACTCGAAGTCAGTTGCGGTGGCAAAACGTTGTGTACCCGACCTTTCGAACCCAATTTTGCCCAGAAGACTTACTTGAGGTAGTACTTGTCAGTGTACGAAGCCACAGGACAGTTAGGAACCAACACCAGTCACGGCATTTCCTACGACGATTAGGCAGGAGCTTACACGTTGTGGGCTTTTGATTTCACTCCAGACCAAGGCAGCGACGAGGGACATTTACACCCTATAACATATGGGCAACTGCGTGTGGAACTTCAGTTTGCAAGAGCTCTTACCGAAACGGTGAATGTCATTCTGTATGCCGAATTCGATAATACCATAGAAATCACAGTTTGAAAGAAGTCATTCTAGACTATTAGACACTATGGAAAAATCTTGTCCCTCTTTGAATAGTGGAGAATCCATGGACATGGAATGTGAGGTTTCAGAGAAAGCAGACCCCCAAGACTAAAAAGAAGAAGTAGTGATGATGCAGTAAAATGGCTAGATCAGGAATAACAGTTAGTCACCTGTTTTGCCAAACACGTGTAAGATAAAATGAGGGACATGATTAAAAAAGATTGTTATGGATGTCAAATCGATCATCCCAGTCAAATTCAACACGATAAATGTATGATGAATAGTCAAGAAGAAAAATTGGACGATTATCTGAACGAAGCTTGGAGTCTCATCCCAGAAGAAGACGTGTTACTTCAGTGGTATAAAGACTTGCGTGATCATTCCTCTCCTCCAATGTTCGGTCAAGAAATTGATCGCATCGAAGCTCTCTTAGCCAAGAGTAAGGAGACGAAGCTAACCAACAGTTACTTGACAGACCGTTTCAAGCAAAAAGTCTGGATCGAATTGATGACTTATCATCACCTGTGAAGGAAAGGAAAATAAACAAGGCTACAAAAAAAGATACTTGGTAACTTTATTACCTTTGAACTGTAGTTCGTACACTGCTTCTTGGAACAAATATTTTTGGTTGAAAAAAATTGTGTTTTGTTAGTTGTTTCTTATATGAATAAAAAATGTCTTTTGAAACCAATGCGTCAGTCGTTTGCTTTACATTTTTGTAAAATATAGATGCTCTTTGACTTCTTTGGCTGCTTCCCGTGTTTGTGGTTAATTTATGGTGTGATTTTGGATAGTAAATAATATGGTGTGTTTTGGCTGCTTTCCGTGTGTCGTTAGTATAGGGTGTGATTTTGGATATTAACTGGTGTGGTTTGTTTTGGCAGCTACCCCGTGTGTGTGTGTGGATAGTATAGGGTGTGATTTTGGATCGTAAATGGTTTGTTTTGGCTGCTTCACGTGTGTGTGTGGATAGTATAGGGTGTGATTTTGGATAGTAAATAATATGGTTTGTTTTGGCTGCTTCCCCGTGTGTGTGGATAGTATAGGGTGCGATTTTGGATAGTAAATAATATGGTTTGTTTTGGCTGCTTCCCCGTGTGTGTGGATAGTATAGGGTGTGATTTTGGATAGTAAATAATATGGTGTGTTTTGGCTGCTTTCCGTGTGTGGTTATTATAGGGTGTGATGTTGGATAGTAAATAATATGGTGTGTTTTGGCTGCTACCCCGTGTGTGTGTGTGTGTGTGTGTGTGTGTGTGTGTCTTTATAGTAAATGGTGTAATAATGGATAGTACATAATATGGTGTGTTTTGGCTGCTTTCCGTGTGTGGTTAGTATAGGGTGTGATTTTGGATCGTAACTGGTGTGGTTTGTTTTGGCTGCTACCCCGTGTGTGTGTGTGTGGATAGTATAGGGTGTGATTTTGGATAGTAAAGGGTTTGGTTTGTTTTGGCTGCTTCCCCGTGTGTGTGTATGTGTGTGTGTGTGTGTGTGTGTGTGTGTGTGTGTGTGTGTGTGTAGTTAGTAAATGGTGTGTTTGGCTGCTTACCGGTTTGTGGATAGTAAATTGTTTGTTTTCTTTTGGCAGCTTCCCGTGCGTGGATAGTAAATTCTATGTTTTATTTTGGCTACTTTTAGTGTGTGGATGGTAGATGGTGTGATATTGGATAGTAGATTTTGTAGTGTGTTTGGCTGCTTCCCCGTGTGTGCGTGGATAGTATAGGTTGTGTGTTTGAATAGTATATAATATGGTGTGCTTGGCTGCTTCCCGTGTGTGTGTGTGTGTGTGTGTGTGTGTGTGTGTGTATGTGTGTAGTTAGTAAATGGTGTGATATTGAATAGGAACTGGTGTGGTGTGTTTTGGCTGCTTCTCGTGTGTGTGTGTGTGGATAGCATAGGGTGTGATTTTGGATAGTATATAATATGGTTTGTTTTGGCTGCGTTCCGTGTGTGTGTGTGTGTATAGTAAAGGGTGTGATTTTGAATAGTAAAAAATATGGTGAGTTTGGCTGCTTCCCCGTGTGTGTGTGTGTGTGTGTGTGTGTGTGTGTGTGTAGATAGTATATGGTGTGTGTTTGGATAGTATATAATATGGTGTGTGTTTGGATAGCATATAATATGGTGTGTTTTTGGCTGCTTCCCCAGTGTGTGTGTGTGGTTAGTATAAGGAGTGATATTGGATAGTAAATAATATGGTGTGTTTCGGCTGCTACCCCGTGTGTGTGTGTGTGTGTGGATAGTATAGGGTGTGATTTTGGATAGTAAAGGGTTTGGTTTGTTTTGGCTGCTTCCCCGTGTGTGTGTGTGTGTGTGTGTGTGTGTGTGTGTGTAGTTAGTAAATGGTGTGTTTGGCTGCTTACCGGTGTGTGGATAGTAAATTGTTTGTTTTCTTTTGGCAGCTTCCCGTGCGTGGATATTAAATTGTATGTTTTATTTGGCTGCTTTCCGTGTGTGGATGGTAGATGATGTAATATTGGATAGTAGATTTTGTGGTTTGTTTGGCTGCTTCCCAGTGTGTGTGGATGGTAGATGGTTTGATATTGGTTAGTAAATGATGTGGTTTGTTTTGCCTGCTTACCGGTGTGTGGATCGTAAATAGTATGTTTTGATATGTGTATTTTCCTTGAATAGTGTTTAGAAGTTTTCCCAAAAAATAAAAGAAGGAACAAATCTGAAAAAGTCAGTTTAAATTGAGGTTTCTCTTTGCGTATTCCTTTTTACAAGCTGTTAATTCATGGCAGATTACATCCGCATACAATATCAGAGTGAAAGAACTATATACAAATCCCATTGCTTTTCTTAAATTCGGTTGTATTACTTAGCCATCGTTAATCTTTAATTATTATTTTAACGCATTTCTTTTTTAATTGACGATTTCGGGCTGTCTATTGTTGTAACGGTATTTATTTTGTTTAGTTTGTTGCTGAAATTATGTATACTATAGTCTAAAGCAATGCGCTTAAGTTTCTTCAGTCTTTTAATTTCACGCTCACAAAAGGATACCAAGTTTGTCTTGAAAGAGGACCGAAACTTTAAGTTACGCAGACGTGAAGAAAAATATCTCTTTGTTACAACAGTTAGGTGTTGTTGTGTTCATTCTAATCATGCTTGCCGTATATCTTTGTGTTTTGCAGGTCATATTGTTTTTAATGTAAATATTCACATCAATAGACAGACAACTGGGTTTTTTATCCTCGAGTTTCACTGAACTTGCTTCGTTAATTCGTACAAATCCCAGATTCACAAGTTTGAAAAGAAAAAGAAGAACAAAAAAAAAAAAAAAAAATGAAGAACCATGCCACTTAATACTGCACCACTCTTGACTATACCGATGTGAGTGTGTACGTCAAAATGGTTAAGTCAGAAACAAATAAAGTGTCAGTTTCAAAATGCGAACCAGTACTGGGACCGTTCAGAAGCTGATGTGGTAAAAACAAATGGTACGAATACTGTGACCATTCAGTAGTTGATGTGGTAAGAAGAAATGTTACAATACACAACGGAGGGATATAAGTTCACATTCCAGTCTGCACTGCAATGGAAACAACTTGAGAGCGTATTTATTATTTTGTCTCTACCTAGACGAATGTGTTTCTGTCAAAGTGAGAAAATATTTTTTTGGTCAGTTTTAAAACTTGAACAATAATTGCAATTAAGTAGTTGATGTGTCATGAAGAAATGGTACAATGTGCAATAAAGGGATTGTAAGTTCACACTCCAGTCTGTCTGCGCTGCAATTGAATCAATGCATGAGCCTAGGCAAAACAATGCGCCAGTCGTTATAAGCAATTTATTGACTACACATTTTTTCTACCCCTTAGGTTCAAAATGCCGTCACTCGTTCTTAGTACAGTGACAAGATAAGACGTGTTTTTTCTGTGCCTGACCACTACACGACCTACCTTAAATTTCCAACCAAAACAATGCGTCACTCATTGTAAGTGATTTCATTGGCAAACCGATATTTTCCACCGCCTTCGCTTCAAATCGGCTTCAGTTGTTATTCTGACAGTGAGAAGATAAGGCGTGTATTTCTGTACCTGTCCACTAGTCACTTTCCAAACAATAAAACTTATGCACAAATAATCGCACCATCGTAGAAATGTCAGTCTTATTGCGAAATACACCGAAACATGTTTGGATGTACTATTCTGTGAGAACATTTTAGTCGTATTTGTCATCGGTTCACTCTGGAGATATTTTAAAATAGTGGACCTTTCCTATGGAATTGATTTTCTAAGTGGGATGTGTGTTTCTTTGAATTTTTCTAAGGGAAAATATACCAGAAAAACAAGCGAATGTGTCCTGATTCTTTTTTAAAGTAGGTATAACGTAGCAACATTGTTTGTAGCGTGTGCTGAGAAACACAGGACATCCCTTAAATTTGATATATGTTAAGAAGTCAGTCGACAATAAATATCACCCTACCATTTTACTAAATCGATGAATGAATGAAAATGAACATATTTCACATAGAATGTATGGTATTCTTAATTATCATTGTTTTGTTTTCCTTTCCTTCTGTGTGTATAGGAGATTGTGTGATTTTATTTTCCTTCCCTTCTGTTTTGATAGGATATTGTGTGGTTTGTTTTTAGGGCCACTCCTATATCTCGAAAAGATAGTAGCTTTCTTTGCCTCCATTTTCCCCTTGCCACTAGACAGTCCCCTATACATATACCAATCATATTTCCCATGTTCCATTTCCCTTGAGGCTATATGGGCCCACTATGTTCAATTTCCCTTGAGGCTATATAGTCCCAAATAGTTCCTATGTTCAATTTCCCTTGAGGCTATATGGGCCCAAATAGTTTCCGATGTTCCATTTCCCTTGAGGCTATATAGGCCCAAATAATTTCCCATGTTCCATTTCCCTTGAGGCTATATAGGCCCAAATAATTTCCCATGTTAAATTCCCCTTGACGCTATATAGGCCCAAATAATTTCCCATGTTAAATTTCCCTTGACGCTATATAGGCCCAAATAATTTCCCATGTTAAATTTCCCTTGACGCTATATAGGCCCAAATAATTTCCCATGTTAAATTCCCCTTGACGCTATATTAGCCCAAGCTGTTTTTGACTGGATTTTCCCTTGACGCTATAGTGCCCCACTATACTACTTTTATTCATAAAATGCAATTTTCACGATTTAAGATATTGTCAGTTATCACCATCTGTGTGTACAAACATCAGAGAAAACGAGCTCAGATTTGAATCTGATTGCTTACACCCTCGTGAGATTCGTAAGTTCCAAAAAATTAATAACCTTTTATTATCATAAACCAAGTTATATTTAATCCTGAACTATCTTAAGCTTTCCCAAAGAACATACATGACGAATGTAGCCAGTAGAAAAACGCCTTCGAAAAGCCGAAGTTCTAAAACAATATTATATATTTGCGGGAATATTTAAATATATAGGTATTAGAGAACAGCTTGCATCGAAATAGGAAAACTTTTACTATAGTGTTGAATTGTTTAAATTCTTCCAACTTGGCCAACGCGTATGGGTCATTAATTAGCATAGCATTACAATTTACATTCAGCTAACTACTAACTGCATTAAATTCACCCACCCATACCCTAACAAAATTGCTTATCTAAACTAATTACTCTGTGGTAGTGACAGCTCCTCTCAAAGTAAGTGTACTGGAAGAAACAGTCGCTACTTGGACGAAAATATTCGAGCCTTAGATGAATCTTAGAATCCTTTATTTGTTTACATTTTGTATGTATGTATGTATGTATGTATGTATGTATGTATGTATGTATGTATGTATGTATGTATGTATGTATGTATGTATGTATGTATGTATCGATGCCATCCTTTACTGTAAAGGTCCGAGTTGCAAACAAAACCCCTATTTCACTCATAAATGCATAACATTTAAATCGTATTTGCGCTTTTTTTTTTGCATTATTTAAACATAGCAAAAATTGTTTTGAAAAGAGACATAATTGTTTTATATAGGTATTTCACAATTATTCCGATACTTGTTTTTATTCTGGTATTTATTCTGATATTTATCTTTATGCTAGCTTTTTTTAGTGTCTGTTTTAACCCCTATCTCTGATAAAGGAACGTAAACATCTCTATTAATGCAGCTAAATGAACACTCCGTATTTATTTGGTTTGTCCTTAGCGTTATAACTAAACCGGATGTTGATTATGCGCGCTCAGTCAAACCAGTCGACGGCGGATTTTGAATAGAGCTACGCACTGTTCATATTTTCTCTAAAATGTCTGGAAGAGAAGGTGAAAATTATGCACGTTTGCTCTTTGATTATCATCGCTTGGTGCAAATAGGGGTTTTTAAACTAAAAAAAGACCAATTGTTTTTGTTACTTTAGTTTTTGGTAACCGTGTGATAGCGAATGAAAATCACGCCTTCACGGCCAATCCTTTTTTGCGGTACACGATTACATTGACTTCTGTTGCTGCTTACAGTTTATTTGTCGTACATGTATTATATAATAACAGCACGGGAGGATGCTTCAGTCCTTGCACGACCTATTTAAGACCAAACCTAGTCCTACAATGTATTATTTCCAGCCAACTGAAATATGGGCCAAAGAAACGTGAAAACAGCGGTTAGAGGGTTACTAGAAACACCGAAATACACTGAAAAACCGAAACACACATGTATTTACATGTGCTCTCTTTCGATTTCCACACACAGATTATTATTGGTTTTTGTTTGAATAATAATATAAATGAAAATAAATATGATTGTGATTTTGATACGAATTATTATTTTCCTATTTATGCCTCATTTCTTGTAATGATGTCAGTTGGTCGTACTTGATTCGACAGACCTACTACATGGTGAATAGTAGCACAGGAGTCTGATGTTTTATCAGTAAAGTATGGCGAAATCTCTGACAACACAAATTACCCTTATCGGTAATATAAATAAACACAAGGAATGCAAGCGTGACCACAACCCTTCGCTCGATTATACTTTTTCTCACGAGTCTTTTATCGCTTCAGAATCGCAAGAAGACTGAAAAACTACACATATGCATTCAAAAGGCAGTGACGTACCAATGCATAACTCTTAAATGACCATGTCCTGAATCCAATCGGCGAATTAACCTTTGTTTTCACCATAACGGTCACAATCCCTCGCTATCAAAATTTATCTGATGGAAGTAGCCCATCCTACCAGTTTCTACCCTGCAGTAAATATGCTGAATAACATGATGAAAGTAATTTCACAAGATAAAATGTTTATCTTGCTTTTTATTTCAGTTTGTATCATTTTATAATTTTATTTAATTTCCAGATCAGAAATACGTAGTCAAAGTTCGGATAGTAGAAATAACAGTTGATGATGTCATCACTAAATTTCCCTAATATTCAAAGATAACAGATTCTGCGCCATGTTCGGTACAACTATTAGACACTAACGCAATTAGTCACTTGTCAAAAAAATTTAATAAGCTCAATATAAACAATTTTATTTTAGTTTCTAAAACTTTAGCAGAAAATGATAGCCAAAACCATTTCCCAAAGAGTTTGAAACAGCCTAACTTAATGTTCACAAGAATACATGTACGGGTCTTAACACCATTGTGTTTATCTTTTCAAATCATAGTAGTCTGTGATGTTATGTTTTTTTTTTTTTATTAGGATTTTTAACGTATCGTTAACAGTTTGCAGTGAAGCAGTTTATAGTGATATCTAGCACTGGGGCATCGTGCCGCAGACATGTAGCATGATGTCCCATCCAGTCACATGTTCCTGACACCAGTCCAACCAGTCCTAAAACTAATGTCCTAATGCTGAGCACCAAGTGAGGCAGCTCTTAGTACCATTTTTGTATGACTTTGAGCTGACTCTGCTGGGGATCGAACCCACAACTTCCCGCGGCGGACACTCTAACCACTAGTCCACTGAAGTGGTTATGATGTTATGGACAAGTAACTTCAATCGACAGGACTTTATTATAATGGGTTAATTTATTGTATGAATCTCTTGAGTGTTTGTGCATTGGTGAAGTTTTGGAAAGGAAAAGAAATGCTAAACGAATTGCTTGTTCTAGTGGCAGTTGATTAACTAGTTATACCTACATAAAATTAATAATCTACAGTGTAACCCGGTTAGAGCATGTGTCGTTATAACATAAATTCATAAATAACACGTCCGTGGTGTGGCTCCTGAAATGTTATATACATGTATTTTTCTCAAACACAAAGAAAAAATATCTTTCTTAAAGTACAAAAAATGTATACAGCTTATTTATCATCATTTTGGGGAAGAGATCACCTATGCATACAACAAAGATGATCATGCCATGGCTCCTAAAATTTTAAATGTATTTTTCTCGTACACGAACAAGTAGTTGTTTTCTTCTTATAAGTATGAAAAATAACGTGTACAATATTTTTTCTGGGATCAATCGTGTATGGCTTTGCCAATGTCACAAACTTGGATTTTTTTCCTTATTGGTGGCCAAATATACCATACCATCTGCCAATTTTTGGTTGGTGACATAATACTGTTACCACAAAAGTGACAAATGTAACAAAAAAAGAAAAGAAAAACTACATCTTATTAATTTAATAGGCAGGAAGGAACATTAACTAGAATAGACCAAACAATGGCCAATTCATTTAAAAAAATGTACCGAGATAAAATACTTGTTCAAAATTTTAAAGGGAACAGATTACCTTTGAAGCACTGATTGTTATGAAAACGTACTCAGCAAATGGGAAAGAAATCACTGTCAAGCATTATAATTGTTTGATGTTGCCGTCACAATAATAAATGGCCATTTGTTTGGTTATCCGACCTTTATTTAATCCCTTTTAAAACAACCATTCATACCATTTTTAATTTTAAAAAAATAGGCTGGCTACCAATGTCTTGACTTTTTTGTTAGCTATGTTTATAGAGTTTTATAGCTTTTGTAATAAACAAGACTAAAGTATATGTAGATTATTTCCCAGTCTGGTTCCAGGCTTCATATGTTCTCCACTATACATATATGAAGGAGTGAGCAACACAGGGAGCATAAAAAGCAGGGGACCAGACTAATTATTCCCACACTTAACCTGCTTTCCAGCCTTATCATAGGATTGGGTATCCCTATCAATGACCATATCGTGAGGACAGACACCACTGACCTATATGTTATTCAATTGTTACAATGACCACTTGATTAGTAATGATTGTTCTGATAAAAAAAAACATTAAAGGAAACTTAAAAAAAACAACCAAGTAATGTTGCTACCAGTGATATATGCTACAGTCCGTAAACCAGGCTAATGTACATGTCACAAACTGCTGTTGTACTGCCTAAGTTGATGTAGTGGTAGTGTATATTTTCTTTAGAGTTAATACCTATTGCCAGGGGTGAATAAACCTCATTGTCTATTAAGCCAAAGAGAATAGTTTGTGGGATTCGATTGATAGCGTTCAAGCATTGTTTGTTTTCCCCCCATCCCTCCCTCCCCCCGTAATTACATCCCAATCATAAAGCTGTCATCTATTCAAGTCAGTACGACTGGGGTACACACTTTGCTTATACATTGACTTTTGTGTCTGAGTAAATGTTTCAAGATGAGATATTTGTTGTCTTATTTTTTATTTAATTGTTAGATATGCCATCAGTCAAAACTGACTTTACATTCGATATTGCAACTGGGCACTAATAATTTTAACACCTAGAACCTTACAATGGATGAACCTCCAACTAAAATGAGAAATTTTAAGACTGGAAAAAATAATTATTGTAACTGAAAGAAGCGAAAAAGAGCGGACTACTCGTAAAAAAGTGAAATGTCGGTAAAACAAATTTAGGCTTTTATTAAGGAAAAGGTTTCATTCAGAAATGTTTTCATATGCTAAGATAGGTGATCTTTAAATTTAAATTGTGATTTCATTTTTAGTGATAGAAGTATATCTTTATTGCTATATTATTTTCATTTTAGATGAAGGCATACAATATTTTAGCAAGAACTATTAATAATAGAATATATGTACTGCGATTGTGTCTATTTTTCTTGAAAATGTTCTAAAACTGGACCTTGGAAAATGGTCTTTTTGTATAAGCCAGCTTTTAGAGACCGCTTTTTGTTGGCAGAATGGATGACTTAACACATTTTACTCTAACATTCTTGGTGGCGTGTATTGACATTGCTGTACAGCTTAAAGTAATTTTATTTTTTGGGACAATACTTTATCTTTTTCTTGACATACAAATCATGACACAGGCGAGTGTTAGAGTTTTCAAGATCCATTGACATGTATTTCATTGGTATTAGTAGTCAGGGTTACTTGGGCTATTGTATTTCATTGGTATTAGTAGTCAGGGTTACTTGGGCTATAGAATTGTCCCCATAGTTATGCATCATTTGGTTGATTTTGTTTTCTCTTTGCAGGTGGCAAAAAGAAGCCTCTTAAAGCTGCAAAGAAGGAGCAGCAAGAGATGGATGAGGTACGCAAGAGAAATAATCACAGATTTTAGTTTTCTTTGGGACTTAGTGAACCTACCCAGTTTATATAGGACTAAAATCAGCATACAGTTTGTATAATACTTATTCAGTTCTTTAAGATATTTGAAATGTTTTGCACATTTCCATGAAAACGCTAAAATATTTTCAGTTTAAGTGAACTTGGATGATATTGTACCAGCCTGATGGATTTAGTATCTGAACACCGTAAATGAATGATATACTATAGGATTCATCCAGCTTTTTAAACAGTAACTCTTTTATGAAGTACACCAAACTAAAGCATAAGCTGATTCACATAAGTAAAAGTTAAAGTATGCTAGTCTTAACTACAAGCATTAGATGCCCAAATCACATGGATTAAGATGTGGGATTAACATCATCCAGACTGCTCCAAATTGCATGTCTAGAACATGTTACTAATTTGGGAGAACTAGGTTATTCCATACACAATTGCCTAAAACCCAAATTCTTCCCATTTAACCAGGACTGACTTGATTAATTAATTTCATGAATACATATGTCTTATATTAATTATGCATGCTAGTGAATAAATGAAAGAGAACTTCATAATTTGCAAACATTTCCAAGGGTCATTAGCTTCTGATGGTACTACATAGAGTATGCTGATTTTCAGCACCGTGCTTGCATAGAATAAGGGCAAAACACAAATGGGCTTATGAGTCAAAGCACTGAGAAACATGAATGAGATCTGGTTGAAAATACAGTTACAATGTGTATATTGATCACACAAATTGTTCATTATGCAAGGTTATTACCCACATGGCCAAACCACCCATTATAACCACTTTTTTATGAGGGCAAAAATTTAGAATTTTGTGATTTATATCAAGTTTGAGCCTTGGGGACAGTCTAACAGTGAACTTGATTCAGATGAGACTAATTTAGTCCAATCTTGTGTATTTTTTAAAAATAAAATCATATTTGGTGTTAGTGATGGATGACCAGGTCTTAAGGGTTACTTCAAATTGGTGGGCACAGGGGTAAAATTATAATGAGCAAGAGACAAATTTAGGGGTGTCTATCTCTTCAAATATCTGAGATATTGAAAATCTCAGTTTAGATTCAGATTCTCTAGGTCACATATATGCAGTATAGTAAATTTCAGCCTGTTACTATATAATAAAAGAGGGTTACTGGCATTTAAAACCCATCCATTATAATAGCAGTGTCTAAATTGGATTTATTTCATCATCATAACGAGTGGTGAAAAGAGTGCAATGACCCTGACTGATTGCATCATCTTCCTCTCGACCGTGTTCCAGTGTTTCCTATTTCCTGAAGTCTTCCCATTCTGACTGCCTCTTCCTTCTTGGACTTTCTAAATTTTACTCTGAACTCATTATATCCCCCTATCGGACATCGTCGGACAAAAATTTGCCTGAAAAACTGTCTAGTGAAACCTTTTCTTAGACATACATAGGTACATGACTAAGTTAAGGTCTCACTAGACAGTTTTTAGGCAAATTTTTGTCAGATGATGACCTATTGCAGAAAAATGATAATATTACATTTATTACATTTAAGATATCAATAAAAAATGACTGATTTTTGTTGAAAGGATGCTTTTAAGATTCTGACTGATGTATTAAAGTTAATTCCTTAAGCAACTAGTACTGAATCAACACTGCCCCAACCCCTCTTTTTTACATTCCTTTCTTTATAGGCAATACCTATTTTGAATATTTTTCTGTGATAAGACAGCTAAAAGAATCAGTATGTGCTTTATGCATGAATAAAAGTTCATTAGTACTATAACAAATGAGCATACGTTTCATCACCCCTGAACCATCAATTTTTGTTTAGATATTTACCTCTGTAGCAGACACATGTAAATATGTAAGCCAAGGCGGCTGCTCATTTGAAACCCAAGTTACCCATTTGATCTCCAATGCTAGTCCAACTGTGACAGACAGTCACCAACAAGTCGACCCGTTTCCAAGCCTAACTCTAATAAGTAATTCTAAACAACATTACAGATTTAGCTTATGTGTGAACTGAAAAATGATAGGATTGTGATAATTAGGCTTATGCCTTCTATCTTAAATATTAGGGAGGTGTTAAAATATGAATCTATCCAGTGAGACCTAAGTATGCCGGCACAGTCTGATTACCTGTGCTCCAATTTTTTTCAGGAGGATGTTGCTTTCAAGCAGAAACAAAAAGAACAGAAGAAAGCTTTGGAGGAGGCCAAAGCCAAAGCCTCACAGAAAGGACCCTTGGGTAAATACTGTCACTTCGTTGAATTTATTGAGTATACAAATGTTACTTTTCATAGTACTTGAATTAATTTTTTTGCATTGAGTTTGTTTCCATTGTTTATTGAAGCATTATATTTGGGGGTTTTAACAGCCATTCGAAAATACTTAAAATATAGTTTTCCAATTTTTAAATTTTTTTCCAGACTAAGCCACAATTTTGAAGCATCCTTATAAAGTAAATATGTCTATGAGTGAAACTTGTAGAGAAGGAAATGAATGCTTTCAGGATTAAATAAAAGAAATTCACACATGAATACATTCAAATTATGTGGGTACAGTGGATGATTAAAGAGGCTATTGTAATTTAGTTTGTGCTCACCAAAAATTACACTAAAACGGACAAATATATTGATTTAACGGTACACAGGAACAGGTTCAAGTTCAGGGTGAAACAGGCTAAGGAACTGGTTTTGGTATAATACAAACTTGTAGTTGCACAGAACTTTGTATTGGGCTTGCTGCTATAGGAATACCGGACAGATCATGTTTCTGCCCAATGTCCTTTGGCTAACAAAATGATAGTCCTGAACTTAAACATTTAAAAATAAGTCGAAACAAAATAAGTATACATTGCACATAAGTAAGAAAATTGGATGTGTCCTATAAAGAGCATTTTCTAGGCTTCAAATGTTTTTGAAAACTAAACATGCTACCATTTAATTTTGAACTTTATTGGACAGAGTCATTGTTTATGGGAATCATATTCAAAGCCACTGATACCTATTGGTTAATATTGTGTAATTTGCAAAGTCGAATCCAAGCAGTGTTGACATTCCTGTACAGGACTATTATCAACTGGATTTGTATTTATAGGACTTTTGTTAAGTAGCATTAACATTTAATATGGCAATTTTTACTGGAACAGAATAGGGATATCAAAACCAAGGGTCAACTTGCAGAGTTTCTGCCAACCAACTCTGACCCCTATGGTGGGATTTCGAAGATTCAGGGTTAGTGGATTACCACTTAGTCTATATTTGAAAAAAACATTGAAGAAATTCATTCAACTCACACACAGTCCTTCCCTGGATGATACATATTCATAATCTATTTTTTCTCCATTAATTTTTGCTTATATTTAGAAAATATCCCCTTATCAATAAGAGGTGTATGTGCAGATTGTAGCCCCTTCCCCCTGTAGTTTCAGTGATTTATAGACCCTACATTACCAATTAAATACAATTTATTACTTACTTATTTTGTTTTGGATGTAAAAACGTTTCTAATTTCATAATAGTTGATAAATTGCAGCCAGCTGCAATTGTAATTAATGTCTATTTTGTCTGAGGCATTTTTTCCTCCACTAAAATCACAGATAGAATAGATGTTTCCTTCATAATTTTCTTCTGTGAGCACACTATATCATAACTGTAAATTAATGTGGGAGATAGTGTTTCAGAGTATATATGTTATGCCTATATTTTATTCATATTAGCTTTGTTTATATGCAAAAATAAGTTCCTTTTGTTAGGCCAGATATTTAGACTGTTTATTGTAGATTCTTGAAAAACTGAATACTACATCCTTTATCATTTCAGTTGGAGGTGGCATTAAGAAATCAGGGAAGAAATGATATCAGCTGTGACTGTTCACTCATCAGGAATATTGAAGTGCAATTGTTCTTCTCAATATTGCATAAAACGTTCATACATCCTTGAGTATTTTTAGTGAAAAACTTGTAAAACGTGTTGGTACGTGGTCATTGGTTGATTGCAAGTTTCATAAAGCATGTCAATACTTTGTCTTTGGTGATGATGCAATTTTATAACATGTCGCTATGTCAGATACATGTTGATGTTTTTTAGGAGAAATGTTATGAAACTATCAATAGTTCAGCATGTACAGTGCATAATGTATTTTTGGGTTTATCTCTTATTTTGATTTAAGCTACTGATACAAACAGTTGCCTGATTTACCATGATTGCTTAATGTTTGTGTATCAAGTGGAATTTGTCATGTAATCAGTTATGATAAAGGCAATGTTCAGTTTTATTGTTGACAAGGATGAAGTGTTGTGTTTTCTATTAATTTTGGCAATTAAGTCATTTAAATTTTACTTCCATGTAAAAACATGTACCTGTAATTTTGAACTTCACAAATAAATGCATTATCAGTGATCATGTTTACCCTTTGTCTATTTTAAAAGATAATACGAGTAAAAATAAAGATAAATTTTACGATGTATTGCAATAAAAAGTTTTTGCATTTTATGATTTGTCTAAAGTTTGAGCTCAGACACAGCTTAGCAATGAACGTAATTCAGATGAGATTAATTTGGTACCATACCCTATACCCCACTTTGGTAAGTGCATCTTGAAATTATGTCCCTTGACATGGTCTCCATTGCTGATGATAAGTAAAGTATAAACCGCCACTTTGGGGGAGTAATTTCCAACAATGGCTTGCATGCCAAGATTTAGCGAGAAAAAGAGACTTGCTGCTCTGTTTATTCCAATTTCTGCGGAAATTTAGTTTATGTCCATTCCATTGTTCTGCACAACTTTAACACTGCGGAAAACATGGATAAGATGTGTAAAAACGGTGATGAAAGACTTTAATTTGAATGCCAATACCCACCTTTGTTTAACACATTTCGTTATTGGACCGATGATTTCTAAGCACCAGGTCCCTTCAGTCTTCCAGGTTCACTCAGAGATAAAATTATTTGGAACATCAACTGCAAGTTTGATACATTTTGTTTTCTCTATGTGGTTATGCTTATATAATGATGTCTAAAACTGCTGATTCTCGAAAAAAGTCCAAATGTGCCTAAAATGAAATGTACTCGTCAAAACACTTATGGCAAATCGGATTAATGTTAAAATGTAGGAATAACTTCATTTTAAAATGAAGCTTAATATTTTATATTACTCCGTTCAACATCTTTGCACACACTCCCCCCAAAAATCAACCCAGAGACATGGTGGGAATGTGTGTTTTGTGTTGAATTTTGATTATTAGGCTGGAGCTCTAATAACTAAAACGGGCTATATGCTATACTTGGAAATAAAAGAAAAGTTTGTGATTCTTATATTTTCATTTACTTAATTAATATCACTGACAAAATCTAAATGAAGCAAGAAATTTGACAGATGCAGAAGAAAAAGATATGCTTCTGTGAAAAACAACCAGAACTTTTTTCACCAATGAAATAAAAATATTTTAGATCTAACCTTATCAATCATAATTATTGTCCATGCAAGATAGCTCTACAACATTATGCGATTATTTCCCTTACAAGATTATACTTATTCCTAATGGAGTTATCTCCCTTCAATAATGCTGAGCGATCTTCAAAAATATTTAAATTTTATTTTGTTTATATTTTTTAGAGAAGAATTGGTTATATTTTCTGCTACATATTGTACTGCACATGGTTAATATAAAAATATTTGCCGGCTGCGGTCGTTGATTGAAATATTAATTCTTTGCCAGTCCCATTGTTGATGGATTTGATAAGTCTTTTTACAACAGTCTTAAGGGCCCCGAGTGGTCTAAAGCGCTTTCTGTTACGGATCACTGCCGTCTCACCTCTGTCTGCGTGGGTTCGAGTCTAAGATTCGGCTAATGTAGTTATGTGAGAAAGCTTGCCAGTAGCTTCTCGTGTGTTGGTGGTTCTTTCCGGGTTCTTCCTCCACCATTAATACTGGCCGCCATGTATAGACTATCATGTGCTGAAAAATGGCGTTAAACCCTAAAAAAACCAAACAAACGTTTTATATTTTCCTGTATTACAGCGCGCAGAATTTTGACATGGTGTAATATTGAATTATCGAGTTTGTTGCCGTTGATATAATGGATCACAAGATCATCTTCAACCGGTCCAATAAAAGTCTTGTATATAAACCTGTAGCAAAGATAACTTTGTTTCCCAGCAGTAAATCTGAGATAACCAGTGTTTCTTTTTTTTTCTTCAACCAACAGTGCCTGATTACACCGTCACAAGATGCTTCATTTGTTACGGCTATTGGATTTAAATTATTTATTTTTTAATTGTTAAATCCAAATTTGTTATTTAGGGTTTAATATTCATTACTTGGGAGATTTTTTCTAGAAAGTTCAGTCTGACCATCCTTTAACTGTAAACAAGTTTTTGACCTTGGCTTTTTGAACTAATTCCTGACCCTGCTTTAGACATTGTCAACAAGCTTCTAAAACTATTGGTTAATTTCAAGGACAACTTTTTATTTTTAGTTCTTGGGTGTAGGAAATATCTAGAGTACGTGATTTAGTGAAGGCAGTCTCTTTCTGTGACCTTCCATGAACTTCTATCAATTTCTAGAAAATCACGTGATCACTTGTTTAATTAAGAAAAACAGTTACATAGACTGTTGTTTGGGATAGAACAGTTCAGTAGAATCTGGGCTTTAAAGTTAACAGTTGTGTATTTATGTTTGAGTTATAATTTTAATTATCTTGTTCTGGACTTTGTGTCAATTCATTGAAGAAAGAGGATTTATTTATCTATTTAGAGGAGAAAACATGTGCTTGTAGTTCATTTGGATGATAAAAAAACAAGAACTGCATCACGTGACATTGTCAGACATTTTGGATTACATCGTCAAGATTTGAACCTGGAACTATTAGAACATTTATTTATCAGGACTCTTGTAATTCCATTAGTGGATTATTTTTGTTAATTCTATATTGGATTAATGTTGGATTTGATTCTCTAAAACCGTAAGTTTATTGTTTTTATGAAAATAATTGTACTTAATAAATTCATTGTTCAAGTTATACAAGCTTGTTAGTTTTCACTCTGTGTTGCTGCTTATTCGAGCCTAAGCATGTAACATAGAAATTGGTGGCTATCGTCTGGGATTGAAATAAATTGGAATTTAAATTTGAATTTCCCCTAGTTTTTGAAAATTTTAAATCTTTAGTGAGACTGACACGCTTGTATCAAAATGACATCTAAGGTAGAAATATTTCTTTCTAATCCTACCCAGGAGCAATTAGATCTTTTCAAAAAAGATGAGTTGGTTCAACTTGCTAGAAAATACAATCTTTTCAAATTGAAGGCTTCTTTATTGAAACAAGATATCAAACAAATTTTGGTTCAATATTTGGTAGAACAGGATGTTTTGGAACAAAGTGCTTTTGATTCCAGTCAGTAAGTCTGCATCAGACTCTGACATTAAACTAAAGGAATTAGAATCAAAATTCCAGATGGAATTAGAGTTGAAGAAGCTGGAATTTCAGAAAAGGGAGAAAGAAAAGCAATTACAATTTTGAAAAAGAGGAGAAAGAGAAACAAATTGAATTACAAAAAGAGCAGATGCAGATTGAGAGAGAGAGAGAGAGAGAGAGAGAGAGAGAGAGAGAGAGAGAGAGAGAATTAGAGTTGAAGAAGCTGGAATTTCAGGAAAGTGAGAAGGAAAAACAATTACAATATGAAATTAGAATGAAAGAAATGGAGCTGGCAAGTGAGAATCACCATCATACTTCAAATCAAAATTTTGATTTAGCAAGGAATATTAGATTAGTGCCCCCTTTCAAAGAAAAAGAAGTAGACAAATATTTCATTCTTTTTGAAAAAGTTGCAGAAAATTTAAAGTGGCCAAGAGAGAATAGGACTCAGTTACTACAATGTGTAATTACTGGTAAGGCTAGTGAGATTTACACTTCACTGTCTGTTCAGCAAAGCAGTGATTATGACGTAGTTAAAGAATGCATTTTAAGAGGTTATGAGTTAGTCCCTGACGCTTATAGGCAAAAATTCAGAAATTACAGAAAAGAAGCTGGACAAACTCATGTCGAATTTGCTAGACAAAAAGAGCAGTTGTTTGATAGATGGTGTTTAGCCAAGAAAGTCTAGCAAGATTATCAAAATCTCGAGCAAATTATATTAATTGAAGAGTTCAAAAACTTTGTCCATAATGATGTTAAAACTTATCTTGATGAGCATCAGATTGAAACCTTGGAAAATGCTGCTCGAGCTGCTGACTAATATTCTTTGACACATAAAGTTCCTGTTGTTAACAAGACTTCTACTCAACAATTTAATGGCAGAAAAGTATTTCCGCCTAATTCAAGCTCTTCTAAAACTCAAACTAACACAACTTTCAAAAATCAAACTTCAGATAAGTTTGATTCTAAATCCTTGTCTCTTCCGACGTGTAACTTTTGCAAGAAAAAAGGACATGTTGTTTCTGATTGTTACAAATTGAAAATTAGGCATCAGAATCAAGATAGACCTGTTTCAAATGCTCTTATTTCCAAGAGGTCATGGTCACAGTCATGTATTGAAAGCAATACATTTGTTGGGTCTAATAAATCTCAGTCTGATTTTATTATGGAGAATTATGAACCATTCATATCGATGGGTTCTATATCACTCTTGGGTGATTCAGCCAATTCCATCCCTATTAAAATTTTAAGGGACACAGGAGCTTCTCATAGTGTTTTATTATCAGGTACTTTGCCTTTTTCTGAGAAGTCTTCTTCTAATGAAAGTGTTCTTATTCAGGGAGTAGAGTGCGGCTTTGTTAATGTTCCTCTCCATTGTGTAAATTTGTCATCAGACTTAGTGTCAGGACCTGTAACAATCGGAACAGTCTCGTTTTACCCGTAGAGGGTATTGATTTATTGCTAGGCAACGACTTAGCTGGGGACAAGGTTGTGGTTAATCCACTTGTAACTGACAAGCCTAATTTGGATCAGAAAGTTGAAAAAGAATTCCCTGAGATATTTCAAGCTTGTGCAGTTACCAGAGCTATGGCAAAGAAAGCTCTAGAGAATGATGCTGATGAAGGAAGTATTCCTTTATCTGACACGTGTATAGGTCAGGCTTTTGATGAAGTCACTTTTACTCCTTGTTTGGATCAATCAGAAGGTATTGATCATAGTGATCCTCTTTTAACAACTCATTCTCTTTATTCTAATCAGGGTGATAAACGACATTCACTTGTCGTCGAACAGGAAAATGATCCTGAGATCTCCTGTTTGTTTCAAAGGGCCATAAATGAGACTGAAACCACTGAAGTTCCTGTCTGTTATTTCATTAAAAATGGAATTCTTATGAGAAAATGGAGACCTCCCGAGGTACCTGCTGGTGATGCGTGGTCAGTGAACTATCAAATAGTAGTTCCAAAACCTTACAGACAGGAAATACTTAATCTGGCCCATGAAACTCCTTTGGCTGGCCATTTAGGGATTAATAAACAAGATCTTGACTCACTTCTATTGGCCAAAAATCAAAAGTGATGTTTTCAAATACTGTAGGTCTTGTCATACTTGTCAAATGGTAGGAACACCCAATCAGAAGATACCTAAGGCTCATCTGCAACCTATTCCTGCCTTTGGCGAAACATTTAGTAGAATTATGGTAGATTGTGTAGGTCCTTTACCTAAGACCAAGTCAGGTAACCAATACCTGTTGACCATTATGTGTGCGTCAACAAGGTTTCCAGAGGCTATTCCGTTGAGGAATATAAAATCTAAAACAATAGTAAAAGCTCTGATAAAGTTTTTTACTCAGTATGGCTTTCCCAAATCTGTTCAGTCTGATCAAGGTTCAAACTTTATGTCTGGAATTTTCCAGCAAGTTATGTATGAATTAGGCATTCAAGAATTCAAATCTTCTGCCTATCATCCTGAGAGCCAAGGGGCATTAGAAAGATTTCATCAGACGTTGAAAAATATGATTCGATGGTATTGTT
Source organism: Unio delphinus (assembly GCA_029339505.1). NCBI lineage: Eukaryota > Metazoa > Mollusca > Bivalvia > Unionida > Unionidae > Unio > Unio delphinus. The sequence continues at coordinate 12,700,447 of JAQISU010000034.1, forward strand.
TTGATACGAATAAAGATTGGGATGAAGGCATTCATTTACTATTGTTTGCTGTTCGAGAATCGGTTCAAGAATCTCTAGGCTTCAGTCCCTTTGAACTGGTTTTTGGACATACTGTGCGTGGACCACTGAAGTTATTGAAAGAGAAACTTCTTTCTAATGAAGATACCGAAATCAATCTTCTTGATTATGTGTCTGATTTTCGATACAAATTGTCAAAAGGCTTGTGAGGTCGCAAAAGCAAATCTGCACTCTGCTCAATCTAAAATGAAAGCAAGATATGACAGATAAATGAAGGAAAGGAACTTTCAGCCTGGTGATAGGGTCCTGGCTCTCTTGCCAATGCCACAAAATCCTCTTCAGGCCAAATATTATGGTCCCTACACAGTTGATAGAAAAATTAATGATTTAAATTATATTATAAATACTCCTGGGAGGCGCAAACAGAATCAACTCTGTCATATAAATATGCTAAAGGAGTATATTGAAAGAGATAGCCATGCTAAACATGTAATTAGTTTAGTTGTACCTGTCCCGCTCAATGAAGGAATATCATCAGATTCTACTGATTTTGAAGTGATGACTGATATTGAAATGAATCTTTGCAATTCAGAAATTATGAAAAATATAGACCAGAAACTTTCACATTTGCAAGTGCAAGAAAGAAATGAATTGAAGCAATTATTAATAGAATATGAGCACTTAATATTCCAGATATTCCTACAAGGACAAACAAAATTTTTCATGACGTTGAAATTGAAAATTCCAAACCTGTTAAACAACATCCATACAGGATGAATCCACTCAAACAGGAATACTTAAAAAAGGAAATTCAATATTTGCTGGAGAATGATTTTATTGAGCCCAGTAAAAGTGACTAGAGTTCACCGTGCATACTTGTACCAAAAATCAGATAAAACTTTCCGTATGTGCACTGATTATAGGAAGGTGAATAGTGTGACGAAAACAGATTCATTCCCATTACCAAGAATTGACGATTGTATTGATAAAATTGGGAATGCCAAGTATGTCACCAAATTTGACCTTCTGAAAGGATTTTGCAGATTCCACTAACGGAAAGAGCAAAGGAAATCTCGGCATTTGTGACTCCAGATGGACTCTACCAATATAAAGTGATGCCTTTCGGGATGAAAGGGTCACCAAGTACATTTCAACGTCTTATGAATATGATCACCTCTGGTCTAGAAAACTGTGATGCATATATAGACGACGTCATCATCTACAACGACACCTGGATAGAACATCTAGCAACAATTCGAAAATTCTTTGACAGACTCACTGATGCATGTTTGACAATCAATTTATCTAAAAGTGAGTTCTGCCGTGCTAATGTAACTTTCTTAGGACAGATTGTGGGACATGGACAGGTTAAACTAATAGATGTTAAGGTTGAGGCTATTTCTAAATTCCCTGTGCCTGAAAATAAAAAACAACTGATGCGGTTTTTAGGTATGGCTGGTTATTATCGTAAATTTTGTTCAAATTTTTCTATGATAGCAGAACCCCTGACAAATTTATTGAAAAAGAAGAATAAGTTTTGTTGGACTGAAAAATGTCAGGAGGCTTTTGAAAAGTTGAAAGCCATACTTGAAACAGCACCAGTTCTTGCAGCTCCAAATTTCGGTCAATCTTTCAAATTATATGTTGATGCAAGTGATGTTGGGGTTGGAGCGGTTTTAATTCAAGAGGACAAAAATGGAATTGAACATCCAGTGTGTTATTTTTCTAAGAAATTAAATAAGCACCAGAATAAATTATTCAACAATCGAGAAGGAATGTTTGGCATTGATTTTGGCTTTGCAACATTTTGAAGTTTATTTCAGTTCAGCTCCTTCTTCGATTATAGTTTTTAATGACCACAACCCCCTTACTTTCATCGGCAAGATGAAAAACAAAACCAAAGATTACTGAGATGGAGTTTGTTATGACAAGAATATAATCTTGATATCAGGCACATAAAAGGAAAAGATAATATAATTGCAGACGCTCTTTCCCGTGTATAATTTATTATATTGTGTAATTTATACTAGTTTTTTTAACCTCAGATGTAAATTGGTTTGTGATAAAAAGAAAGTTTTATCATATAAACCTTTCTTTTTATATAATGGGGGAAGGTGTTACGGCTATTGGATTTAAATTATTTATTTTTTAATTGTTAAATCCAAATTTGTTATTTAGGGTTTAATATTCATTAATTGGGAGATTTTTCTAGAAAGTTCAGTCTGACCATCCTTTAACTGTAATTAAGTTTTTGACCTTGGCTTTTTGAACTAATTCCTGACCCTGCTTTAGACATTGTCAACAAGCTTCTAAAACTATTGGTTAATTTCAAGGACAACCTTTTATTTTTAGTTCTTGGGTGTAGGAAATATCTAGAGTACGTGATTTAGTGAAGGCAGTCTCTTTCTGTGACCTTCCATGAACTTCTATCAATTTCTAGAAAATCACGTGATCACTTGTTTACTTAAGAAAAACAGTTATATAGACTGTTGTTTGGGATAGAACAGTTCAGTAGAATCTGGGCTTTAAAGCTAACAGTTGTGTATTTATGTTTGAGTTATAATTTTAATTATCTTGTTCTGGACATTGTGTCAATTCATTGAAGAAAGAGGATTTATTGATCTATTTGGAGGAGAAAACATGTGTTCATAATTCATTTGGATGATAAAAAAACAAGAACTTCATCACGTGACATTGTCAGACATTTTGGATTACATCGTCAAGATTCGAACCTGGAACTATTAGAACATTTATTTATCAGGACTCTTGTAATTCCATTAGTGGATTATTTTTGTGAATTCTATATTGGATTAATGTTTGATTTGATTCTCTAAAACCGTAAGTTTATTGTTTTTTGAAAATAATTGTACTTAATAAATTCATTGTTCAAGTGATACAAGCTTGTTAGTTTTCACTCTTTCTGTGTCGCTGCTTATTCGAGCCTAAGCACGTAACACATTATTCATGATAATAGGATGCTTTATAAATTCTTGGCTCATTCATAATATTTGTCTAAATTATTACTTGAGAATATAGATAAATAATCTTCAGGAGTTCTGATAACATTTTCACTGTAATTATTTTTTTTTATATTTATAATATCGCTTTAGCTCTCAGGATCTTTTACCGCCACATTGTACACACAATTGTGTTTTTCCTCTAACAGCCATACCACATCGTAAATGGTTTTCGGACCAAGACTCCGTGCCGTTCACTTTGTAAATGCTGTCTGCAGAATTAATTTACACAGGATTTGTTAAAGGGACTGAAGACTTTGTCATCAACCACCTACACTGATTCTTTATTTGAGTCATCATATGTATAATATATTTTATTTAAATATTTGTTTAAAATATATTATGGAGGAGTTATAAAAAATCACGTCTTGGAAAGATCTGTTTGTTGAATCAATATTTGACCTTGAGAGAATAACTTCTAACTTTTGCAATAGAGTTCTGGTTGAGAATAATAATCTGATTAATATTATTGGGAGTGCTAAAAAGGATTTCGTGATGATGGGACATTTCACGTATGGTGCACATTCAAAATTATACGCGATTACAAAGTCATTGACGTTACAATGAATAATGAGCGAACGAAAAAAATATTGATTATCTTAACGATCAAAGATATTTTCAGAATAAAATGTTTTGTGCAATCAGAAACATATTCTAAAGCGTGGATTACCCACGACAAACGTTACCTGTTTTACATTTTTTAAAAACCCGCTGTGTTAAGTAAAGATTTGAAACTGGTAATGTTGATTGGGATTGATGAACCATATATACAAGCGTACTCTGAAACCCTGTTATTTATGGGATGTATCAGCTAAATGATAAGCCTGATATTAATGATTTTGCTCCAATGAAATTTTCAAAAATAAATTGTGTCGCTGAGCGAGCAATAGAACATTTTACAAACGCGATACGTGGAAATGGACTAACTGATCTAAGACGTAAAAAGATAAACGAGTGGGCTGAATTAGTAAAAAAAATACCGGAGCTACAATTAATGATGTATCTAGTGAGAAAAAAAACCCTAAAATTTCCAATAATAGCTAAACAGGTATACTCCTTTGGGGTAGCTCTCCCACCTTTGGTCCCCACTTGGCACGCTGCTCTCATCTGTGCCTCCAATAAGCTGTGGCATACGAAGCGGCCACTTATCGGAAAACGGCCTTGGCTGGCTAAACCAGGCTGACGGTAGCCGAAGGTTCTTAAACCCTCGGTGAGTTAGGCTTTGTCTGTCTAGCAAGTGAAGTCTGGATTCGGCAGCCTGCGCGGAGGAACCATCGGTTGGTCAACGGGCACAAAATGCAATTCCCAGCAAATCGCCATGGATCGCTAAGAGCAGGATGAAACATGTAGGACGTCCTGGTGTCATCCACTGTACTCGAAATCCAGCCGTCTCGACACTGTAGTGCTCCTGGACCCATATGGTTTTGGGTGAGAGAGTGAGGTCGACGAACTACGCAAGTATTCCTGACTTTAAACAAAGTCATTCTATTCATCCACCCATCCCGTTTTATCACCCACAAAAGTCATATGGCGACAGGCTATTGATGAATCAGCAGGTGGATACACTGGCAGCAATAGTGCAAGCCGACACACAGGAGCTCAGAGCATTATGGTCATTCACCGCTGACAGCAGTGGAGTCAGGCAGCCCCCTGAGCGACTGAGAAGCCTCTTCAGGAATGCACTGATCACCTCCCTGGTATGTGTAAGGGGCTAGAAAAGGTTCCCTAACTATTCCCTGCTCTAAACTTCCTTAGCCAGCATACCACGGCTGGCTGATCCATACTGCAGTGGTAAAAATACAAAAAATAAAATGAGGATCGTTCCGCTCACACTTGGCACACCTTAATGGACAGAGAAAATGCGGCAATACCCCAAACTAACAACAATAAACTTGTGGAGAAATATTTAAAGTTCTGATCGTTATCATAAACTTAGTTTGGTTCATCATTAACACATTAACCCCTGGAGGTTTTTACTTTTTTTCGCATGAAATGCGAGTAGGAAACACATTCTGAGGTCTATACATAGACTTTCAAGCAATATTCTATAGAGAAATGGCTTGTTGTACTAAATAAAATGTTTTTCATTGGTTAGTTTGCTGGCGCATGAGCAGAAGGTGAAAAGTTTGATTATTTTGGTTGTTTTTGTTTTTTTGCTTAACGGACCCGTAATTTTCGTATGGAGAAGTCTTTATCCACCTTTATCCTACTTTTTGCACAGGTTCACCTGTCTGTGTGCGCTTCAGACCCGTCTGCCGTAGAGCTGAGGCCATAAAGTCTAAAATCTGGACACAAATTCGGATTCCGACTATGGGCAAATTTTGGGTGAAAAAAAACAAAACGGGTTTAAAAACTCTGTATTTTGTAGTGCAACTAAAATGTCCAGATTATTTGGTATCTTTGTAGAGCTAGCTCTGTCTACCTTTCTATAATACCACCCACTTTAGTGTATCATGCATGACCTTGACGCTACAGACCATGGAAGTAGGCTACTACCATCCTGCCCCGTAAACTCGGCGATAGGGGTTAATGTGTTAAGTGTACAATGTGTTTTATTTTTTGGAGTCACTTTACGGTATACCTGTTATTTTTCTTCTTCTTCTTTTTTTCTTTTTCTTTTTAATAACCAAAATAGTGCAAAAACAACTACTGCGTAAAAACAGGTTTGGACGAATCGTAATCTCGTACTGACCAAGTTTCAAATTAGGTCAACTCCTTTATAAAAAGCAGTACAACTATAGTGTGCCATATTAACTTTGATAGAAAAGAATGATGCCATCATTTTTATTGATGTTTCATTGGTCACCTATGTCTAATGACAAATTGTGTATGCTTAGTTATAACTAAAAGATAATAAATGTGTCACCGTCTTGCTATTAACACTTCTTTCAAGAATATAGAGCAGACCAAATTTAATATAAGGAAATGAAATTCATAGAGGAGCAGCTAAGACAATATATTCCTTTTGTGTTCGTTTTTCATAATGTTTTTTCAATACAGATCTGAGATGACAAATTAATGTGTCTCTCATTTTAGTAATTAAAAAAGCATGCCACTCACTTCTTTTCTATCGCGCATGTGTGTAAAGAAATGTCAACGTTCTCGGTTACTGAAATGTTTGACTTGCAGTCAAATGTACAGGTCAATAGTTGAATGCTTTAAGGCTATTGATATTGCAGTCAAATGTACAGGTCAATAGTTGAATGCTTTAAGGCTATTGATATTGCAGTCAAATGTACAGATCAATAGTTGAATGCTTTAAGGCTATTGATATTGCAGTCCTTTACAATATAGTAAATTCTAGCATAGGATTTTATTGCTACTGTCTGATTATTGTTGCCCTGGATTTGGGACCTTGACTGAATCTATGGCAATGCGCATTTGGTGAAGACACCTAGAAATAGTATAACACTTGTCTACAAGGACAGATTTTTGCTTCAGATAAAATATTTGTGCACTACAAAATTATTGAGTTTTTTTTAAAAATAGTTTGTTCTACAACAGTAAACGATATCTGCTGCTTAACTGATTGATGGACAGAGCACAAGGAGAAAGCAAAGGAGTTGTGTACACCGTGGAACAAGAACTCACTTCAGCGCTTAGATTAGGTTTTCATGACATTTAGGGTTGCTGAAGCATGCGTTGTTTTGTGATGGATTGATTTATTAAGAGAGCACATAGTGGAGAGAGAATTTGTCAAACATGGTAAAACCTTGACGGAAGATACGGTTATTTGAACTTTTAGTCTATGCCATTTTTTAAATTGTATTTTAAAAAACAACTTGCTCATCAAAGTGATATAGATAAATTCATAACTTCTCATTTGAAATGTACTGACATATTTGTCCAGTCAGTAATACAGTTTGAGGTCAAGAATTATGATCGCGTCTTTAAATCTAATCAATTAATAAGATACTGAGAAAATCATTACTGAAACTTGTACTGTAGCAGGCTAGAATTATTATCATTTAGAGGGGACTGACTACTTAAGTATCTGGTAAAGAGAGGAGAACCTGGGATTTTTATAAAAAAAATAAATGCCCCATTAAATAACATGAAAAATATTCTTGCTCTTATTAATTAAAGAAAAAAACTCTAGTATAACCTTTGTAATAAATCATAAATTACCTTGAAGTAAAAGAAAGCTAAAATCGAACCCTAATATCGTTATATGGTCAAGGTAACTGTTTAATAATTAACTATAATGGTATATCAATCTCTCTCTATCCATCCATCAATATCTCTCTATCCATCCATCCATCCATATCCATCCATCCATCCATCCATCTCCATCCATCCATCCATATCCATCCATTCATCCATATTCATCCATCCATCCATATCCATCCATCCATCCATATCCATCCATCCATCCATTCATCCATATCTCCATATCCATCCATCCATCCATATCCATCCATCCATCCATATCCATCCATCCATATCCATCCATCCATCCATATCCATCCATCCATATCCATCCATATCCATCCATCCATATCCATCCATCCATCCATATCCATCCATCCATCCATATCCATCCATCCATCTCTCCATATCCGTCCATCCATACATCCATATCCATCCATCCATACATCCATATCCATCCATCCATCCATATCAATCCATCCATCCATCCATATCTATCCATATCCATCTATGTGTGTGTGTGTGTGTGTGTGTGTATATATATATATAGATATATATATATATATATATATATATATATATATATATATATATATATATATGACTAATTATTTAATAACGTCAGCTTACACGTACGTTTAGACACACACACACACACACACACACACACACACACACACACACACATGTAAATTATATGCCACCAGTCTGTGACAAAAGATGTGCTATCCATGTAACTCTCTTAGCATCAATGTTGTGTTGGTGTTTTGGAATTCAGTAATTTATCTAAGAACTGCTGCTTAAAATTAACCTTGAAAGGATAACACTTCTGATATGGAAACGTTAATAGTCATACAATACTACAGATATGATTTTACAAATATTTGTCATTGATTTATTTGAGAATATGTTTTCCCAAATAAATCTCTCACCTTATTACGTCCGATCGAAACATTATATTGCAATGAGGATGACAAAAAGACAGATTATCGCTGTTATTAAATTCTATTAATCTTGTCTTAATCTTAGTTCTATTATTCTTGACTTAAATGATTTCTAATTTCTGTTATTAATTTTATACTGTAATGTAGAATATGAACTAAGAACGATATTTAAAATCACATAAAGAGAAATTAAACAATTAAGACTTAGTACTGATTATTGAACAAAGTTGACAGGAATTCATATGTGGTTGTCAATATAGTCAATTCTAATGATTCAAGATTATACAATTAAAAACGAAGTTTGGAGGTTCAATATTAATTAATTAAATCCGTCTGATGTGGGTCTACTAATATTTATTTAGCTTCATCTAATCGGAAAATAAATAACTATCGAAGCCCGCTAATAGATATTCAATTATGTCGAAGATAAATATTATATTAGAAAAATCGACCAAAGTCGTAATTAAAAATGTGATATATTTGTTTCCTTCGTGCTTTTTCTATAGTTATATTAGGTATAACGGTACCAACTGCGCAAGTCCATGTGGGTGGAGCTTAAGATGTAAGGGTAACATTGCAATCAGAAAAAAACAACACTAGTTATGATTGGTGGATTATGTAAGAGTTGTACTTTCTGTTAGGCTTAAAAAAAGTTTAGCCTCTTGGCAACATTTGAATTTATGCTAATTCCTAAATAGATCAAGTTTTATATTTTTTTTAATGATTTTTTGAAAATGTAATACACATGACTGAAAATATGTATGTTGTGACTAGATAACTCATACCCCTGTCTAGTTCCAGCAAAGTTATCTCTCTTAAATGCAATGGAGTACCTGGTTTTGTCATCGTCAAATTGACAATCTAACATTGTTCTCTATAACAGTGTGCGAGATGCACGCTAAATTAGGATAGAAAATATATTTATCTCTCCAAATATTAGCATTGAGGTCTATGGAAAAGAACAATTGGTATCGTGATACCATTAAGCTCATTAAAACGATGCTAAATATGTTAATTGAAAACATATCAACCTCGAAATAACTGCGTTAAGCTAAGCATTACAATGTTTCAATTAATACGGAAGCCTTTAAGGGAAAGATCGGGATACATATAACAGACTGATAACAATCATACATTCCTAAACGAGATATATTTCTCAAATTAGCTACTGCACAAGAAATGTTTTAGAGTATATTGTTGTATAGATTCTCCTGGAAGCGAGGTCTAGAAAAATCTGTGTCTTCATCATATTTGAGATCATAATCTCATATCAACATGTATTTTCATGTGGCAGCGATGACTTGACTGTTTATTCTATGTTGTTGTGACTGTTAATATGAACAGCACCATTTTCATACGTAACCTGAGAGTACGCCCTGTTTATTTCGGGACCAATACTAGTATTAACTACCATATCCAGTCTTGACGTTACTTCCTCCGCCAGTCTCTTATGGTCAAAGTTCATGATGCGGATTCTGTAGGGCAAGAAACATGATTTAATCTCATTATCGTGTATGTTTTATATGAAACGTAGTTCTTGAAGCAAATAAGTTGTGTCTAGTTTTATATGGCAATCAAAGATTAAGTCGAGATCAAAAGTTAGAAAAAACAGATCAGCTACATTTTAAACGATACCATTCTACTTTCAGTAAAGATTATCTGTATTAAAAGCAAGTAACACGAGAAAGATTGTTTTCAATCACCAGGGAAATGCAAATGGCATGAAAAATAAAATGTTGATACCTAGAAATGGAAAAAGTAAAAGCAATAGACAATAAGAAACTTAAATCACAGATGCGAGTTTGCCGATGGTAATATTCATGCTACTGTAGTTGTCTTTAATATTTTTTTTTACTAGTTTGTATTACAGAATAAGTAAAGTAAGATTATTAAAGCCTTTAAAATAAAAAAATAAAAACAGATGAATCGATTGTGCTCACACTGTAATGATAAATCAATTAAATGTATGTTTGATCACTTTGCACTATGTGCAATTATTTGTGTAATGTAAGTACAAACAGTTTCAGGTGTTTCATAACATACATTTGTGACACATATTTTCAACCAACGCCGTTTAATTCAACAAATACCTCTGTATTTGAAGATAGTTTTGGTATAATATTTTGTTTCCGTAATGGAAATAACAATCGACATGGAAAAAAATGATAACGATCAGGTGACGGCTCTTACCTTTTTCGAATATATAATATGATTATTAAAATGATGACAATGATGACAGTGAAGACGATGATAACGATAATGTTTTCAACAGATATGGTAATTGCGTTAGCCTCACTGTTTGGTACCGTGTCTACTGAAAGCAAAATAAAGAAAAAGGCTTGCGTTGATATATATATATATATATATATATATATATATATATATATATATATATATATATATATATATATATATATATATATATATATATAATTGCATCAGATGATGGCATGCTCTCTTCACCTAACAATATTTTGATGTGGATTTTCAAACATTTATAAATCTGTAAAATAAAGTTCGTAGTTCGTCAAGTAAATCGAATTAACAATGGGTACATAGTTTCAAAATAAAGGAGTCTTAGTGAAGAGTTACTTATGAAGAATACAGTTGCTTTTATGACGACACATTTTAAGACGATCTAATATGGTTGTGATGTGTGTGGATAACACTTTGAGGAATATACCTTGTAGACCACATAGTGATTTACTAAAGTCAGTAAAACTACTGCGAAATGATATATGTGCATATTAGTTGACGATTCCCGGTCCTCCCCTCGAGCTGACAGTGTTAATCAGCCTTTCATATCGCGTGCCTCCCCCTACCCGCCATAGGTGGTCCTGCATTGTAATTAATACTTATTCCACGTTTCCGTATTGATTTATGATGATGTCGTCTACTACAATATGTGACTTATTTAACAATGGTATTACAACCATGTATTAAGAATGTTATTGGTGTCATGTACTAATACTATAAAACTTTCATATATAATAATTAAACTGTTCTAGCTAATATATCATGCGTCCACCTTCAAAATCAACAACAACATGTCTCCAACATTCTGAAATTACTGTGGTAAATTACTGTATGACAAACTAAAAATATTAAGGAGCATAACGTGAGATACATGGACGTTACATAAACACATAATTAGATGCATGAAAAGTCAATATGATGTTGCTTGTGACATTTGGCAAAGCATTTGAGGGTGACATTCAACTAACCCGTGACGACGTCAGTGAATTCAAAATGGCAAATCAAGTAGAAAGGTGATTCTGACATTAATATGGCAATGGCATCCACAATCGACTATCATAAGTGGGAGAAACTTTTCGAAGGCGTTTTCAAGTCTATGAAGCAAAAACCGTAGCTATGATAAAGAAAGACAATATGACGTTTGATATTGTAGAATTCAATCGTTCTAAGTCGGAGTGTAGCCTGATTATTTGCAAAAGCCTGATCTTCAAATTCCTTTTACCATAATGCAAAAATATTTACTTAAAGTTCTAATAGATAAGTTAGATGTTGACCTCAAGATTCTGATGTCACAAAACGCACAAGGTGACTGGAAAATAAATCAACCAGCTGAATAAGGTATGTTTATAGCAAGTAAACATGTAGTGAAGCTTAATCAATGCAAATGTGTATGCATTTCAAAACGTGAGCTATGCAGGTTGAACATGCCATTATAAATATTGTAAACCAGATTTGTTCGTGTGACGTGTTGGCTTCCAACGACCATAGAAATGTCATATTCAATTGTTAAGAATATACATTAAGCGACTTAATCACGTCTGTTCGAATAACGAAAAGTCTTGCATTGGGAAGTGGGAAGCGGATTATGTTTGTGTCTCAGAGATTATAGACGAAACCGTAAAGTATAAACAATTTAACTATTCACCCAATCCCGCGTGTGGGGTCATTTTAAACCAAAAGATGGAACTAGGTGGTCGACTAAGGCGCCATGGTTTGGGGAGAGCCAGAAACGACGTGTACTGTCAGTTTATTCATTTACAACCATCAAACATATAAACTAAACTTGAAATGAATAAATTATCAAGTCGATCGTGTGATAATACTAATGAACAGTTTATAATAATCGATGCCCCCTCCCCCGGTAGTGGAAGTTTCTCCTAGAGCACACACTACTTTACACCAGACCAGCCCGCATGGGAAATAATCACTAATGTTATGCAAAGTCAAAGCATTCAAAGTGACCATTATTACGGATGTAAGGGTACCATATTCGGCAGGGCCAGTTTAATTTCAGGTTCATAACACATTTCGATGGTTTCTTTCATGTGAGGGTTCTTGGAAGTCCAAGGAAATATTGCGCGTGCTAAAATCATTGCATACGTCGCGAGCGAGGCTGAATTTGTCAACAGCGGCATCATGGCTTCGTTCAGAAACACGGTATTTCATTGATATAAAGGAAATAGAAACGATTCTCAACAGCATTAACGTTAGCACGAGTATTCTCGGACTAAATCGATAGAGAAACATTTATGAAAAATTCCACTGGCCGTCTATGTTGTTCGTTAATGACACAAGCTAACATGCAGATTATGCCATGTATATCTTACGTCAACTTGATTCGGATTCTCTCCCTAACACGCAACCTGCTGGTGTACCTGCATGACCTAGTATTGGCGGCGGTCCTATGGTGTTTTGCAACAATCGAAATTTCAACGGTGGATTTAAAAAAAAGATTTGTAATAATAGTGTGAAACGGCTGTATCGATTTGAGTGGGGTTTCCAGTGAGAAAACGCACTTGATGGCTCGCTCAGTTACAGCACGTCTACAAGCGTGTGGAATACTCCTGAGTGGGAAAAAAATCATGGAAAAAACGAAAGGATTTTATATATCGGTAATTATAGTCGGTATGCAAATCTCAAATTACTATAATAAGACAGCTTGAGAACGCAGGCCCTCGAAAATGTTTCACACTTCTTAAGTACAAACCGATATAATTTGTGTTGATGTGAATGCTTTTCTTCCAGGCTAGGGGGGGGGGGGAGATTCCTCTTGTATTGTTATTGTTGAGGTTTGGCGACATTTTCAGCGCAAGATGGGCTTTAGAGCATATGAAAAATCTGAGAAAAGCATGTAAGAACCACCGATCCACTGGAAGCTATTGGCAAGCTTTCTAACGTTACCATTTGACCGAGCCTGAGACTAGAACCCACACAGACAGAGGCAATTTTGCAGTGATCATGTAAAGGCGAGCCCTGTAGATCACTACGCCACCCAGGATTATATCGTGTGTTGTTGGTTAAAAAATAATTAATAGTGGTGGTTCACAATTTTTGTTTTACCTGCTGGTATTGGTGTGCAGTCGGCAAAGGTCTTTTAAGTTTTCTTCGATTTTACAATTGCGAAAGGATGCAGACGATTTGACACTCAAGGGTACTTTTTAATCTTGACGTGACAAATGGTACATTATTATATTAGTTAAAATATCGTTTGATTGTTATGCAACATGAACCAGTAATAGAAGTGAATATTAACCTATTAGGTATTCTCTGGATAGGCTGTTTTCAAACGCTGCTGATATGACTGCTCAACGTTATTGCTATAAGAATTTAGAGCTATGCATAATTATTGTCATAGTACGCCGGTTCCGATTATGTGACAAATTGGATGATGTGGGGGTATTTCTAATCTTTCGGATTGCGTCGATAGGGAATCGATGAACGGTAGGTTTGGTTGTAGGTAATCATGTTTGGTTATGACAATTTTTTGGATAGAAACTATGTATGATTCATTGTTAGCTAATATAAATAAAATCTCTCGGTCTGTTAACAATATACAATAGATTAACAAGGGGTAAGTTCAAAATTCAGGCCTGTAAGTGTGAGATATATTTAAAGATACATGTTCGGTCGAATCATGATGGCAACCGTCATCAAATGTAATTTAATACGCATAATGAGAAACAGAAAATTAAAATTAAAATGACGAGAGACGAAAATACAAAATGTTACCAAATATTCATTGATAGTTTCTTGGCAAAGTGTTTTAATTTTAAAACTCTCATATATTAATGAATGGCACAAAACTTCATTAGTTAAAAAAGAATATTGAATGAATTTATTCGATAGTCTGACTATATCAACCCGTTGTTTGTACCCCCTACCGATTTAAAAAATGGAAACATTTAATGTGATAAAAAGTGCATGGAACTTAGTCAATTCATTCATTGATTTATAATTTCTAACTTGACTGTGAGTAGAGTGGCCCTAACACCGTCGTCATCTGCGCATTTCATGCTTAACGGAAGTTTTCAAGAGACAGACATGCTCGAGATCCATTTCCAGTTCCTGGACAAGTCTATTTTTAGCAAAGAGGTGTGTGCAATACTACATATAAAACATGCATATGTCGTCTGCTTCCGATACTTACAATGCCAAATCAAGCAAAGAGAAAGAGTGACAACAAAAATATGCCTTTCACATGGATTTAACAAGGGGTTTAATTTTCTATGTTGATGTGTGCAAAAGGATAAATTTTCAAACTCTCAGCATTATGGAATTTACGGAATTATCCGGCAGTTACTGAATAGGATGATCTACGTCATTATGTTGTCTGATCGAAATAAAGTAACCCATAGTGTACGCAATATGGCGCCGTTTTAGTATGGATGCCATTGCCATTCTGGTCACATTCAGGTTAGAAATTATAAATCAATGATTCAGTTGACTTAGTTATGTGCACTGTTTATCACAATAATCGTTTCTATTATGAAATCGTTTGGGTGTACAAACAAATGGGGATGCATAGTCAGAATATAAACACATACAAAAGAAGGTAAGCAATGGAAAGTAAATAATGTTCAATACATTATGCCAAAAATTTACATGCTTTGATATTATCTGATGGAAAGATATATATTGAGAAATAAAGTTCTTAGTAATTCAGCTAGAAATAGGTCATATAGGCATACCCTGACAAAGAATGCCGGTATCTATGTTCCACGTGCCGGACTCAGTGCACTCTATTATTGAGATATTTTCATTCTTCTTGTACCCAAATCCCGTACACTTGTAGCCACATGTCTGGCCGACTCTGTTGTTGCATGCGCTTGAAGTCATGCCGTGACTGAATTTCTTGGGACAGGTAATAGCTTTAAGGAACAAGATGAAACAAAAACGCTAAAGTCTCATATTGATTTCATGTATTGTTGTTTCAGTACAGAACTTAAATATTTTTTACACTTTACACTATTTAAATATGTATACTTTCTTGAAAATATTGCAGAATTATGGTTTCATGAAAATCAGAAGCATTATGAATAGTATCTCCGTGTGTACCGCAGTTTTAGATCAGCGTCTTTAACTGAAGCTAAAAGTACCTAATTCGTCTCGCTCACGAGCTATTTAAACACCATTTGAATCGACATACAGCGTAACACATCTCATTCATAACAGTTAAAACATGGTAGTCTATTTGCATCAAATTCCTCCATGCCGCCATCTGCGTAAGAGTCGACTGGTTAAGGAGTTCACACTCTTTCTAATCGGATATCTTTCGCTATAACATAGTAATCTCCCCGGTAATTTAATGGCAGTTGCCTAGTCATGCGTATATTTGCAATATTTCAGACGATATGTTTCTTGCAGTGAGGCTTTTTGTTTGCAAGTTTAATTGTTCATCAGACTAACCATAACATTAACAGAAATTAAATAAAAGTCTATAAATAGTAATCATTTTTTTAAGAACTCGCTTTATTTCAAATCACCATCGACAAGCAGCTGCCTATTTTCGAGGTCATATATTCCACGGCCCCCTTTATACAACTATTTAGATAGTATAGTAATTTAGTATTAAGACAAGTTATTACAGAAATTATGCTGATTGAAAGCATGATAATGAAAAATAAACTTTGAAACAAATGAGTTTAAACATTAACTGTACTGTATTTCGGCTGCATGCTACTGGCTTTAATTTTTACCATTTGCCTGCTGCAATTACTATAACGTAAATGAATTCAAGTGAACAAATCAGCACTGGAATATATGCACTAAAATTTAAAATTATGATCACTACGATACTCTTAAAACCTTGTAAACGTTCAGCACCATATGTTTCTTATACGTTCAGCTCATACAACGTTTTCGGATGGATATGGAGTTCTTCAATAGGTATAAAATGACTTAAAATAATATTTTCCTCAAGCCATCGTGTACAGTCCTCTACAACCAAGAATGGTTTCGGTGTACTAAGTCTGTGAAAAGACAATCACGTGTGCAAAAAAGACAGATAGAAGGATATACCTACCTTCACAAGCATCTGTCGGTGTGTATATTTCGCCATTACAGAGCACACTATCTACATTTTGTCGCGCTACATATCCTTGCATGCACGTAAAGGTACAATTGCTTCCAGTCACGCGCTGGCAATCGGAAGACACGATAATTTGTTTGAGTATCTCCGGACATTGAGGAACTAAAATGATACATATAAAATCTCAAAGCAAAAATAATATTTGAAGCATTTCCGATTCTTATTATGTCACGATGTAATCACAATTTATGTCTATGTAGAAATGAGAAAAAATTAAATATGTGAAATGACACACTTCTATTTTTAGCACCACCGATTAAGTTTAATCTACCCATTTTACTTCCTTTTCAAAACTGATCACAGTAAATTATTATGTAATACTATTTAATACTATATAATTATGTAATACTATTCAATGCTATATAATATTATGTAATACTATTTAATACTATATAATACTATTTCACGAAGAAAATTAAGAACAACCAGAACTTTGAAAATCTACAAACTACGGATCATGAATGTTTAGTGGATACTGTGATATTTGTGTCCATAGGTTCATTGTTCGGAAATACAATTATATCATTGATCTACGTTATTGATGCTTGTTTCCATAAAAGATCAGTTTTTAATAATCATTTTAGCTTGCATATAGGTCAAGCTTATATCATGTAAGAAATCCTGAGCTTTTTCAAGCAACAAAATTGCTTACCGTTTGAACAAATATTCTCACTCCCTTCCAAGAGGTCTACGTCATCTTCACAACCGCATATACCACCATCCGGTATGGGAAAGCAAAACGTGGAACAACCTCCATTACCCATAGAACAGAATGAATTTTCTGGAAAACATATCACATTTAGTTTTACATGATCAATCGTCACAAATGAAAGACATTCTATTATAGTACAATATTATTTTTATTCCCGGCTGGCAATATCTTCCTTCGAGGTGGTGTGCATTTTATAACATTGAAATGTTAATTTACCTAAATTGGCCACAGAATTAGTATGCACGATAATATTTTTTCTACAGGAAACTCCTTAATTATTACTGTGTTTTGTTTATTTGTACGTTTCTTTGTTGTTATTGTGACATTTAATCGTTATTTCAAACGCAAAGTGAAGTTTGCTACTTACAATAAGTAAAACAAAATAATTAATACATACAAAAACTGAATTTGCGACGGCGAAGCCAAAAGGAATATCATCAAATTTGCAAATATAAAACTGCTACTCCTTAAGTTAATTTTGCAAATGGCTAATTAATTTTTATAAGTATCATCTAAACAAGTGCTACAAAAACCAATAGATCATATGCTTCATATATTTTAGGTATATGTATTTTCACGTTTCATTAATGCTTTTGTCTTATTCTCACTATTTTGGTGCATGGATGAATAAATGTTGATGGACTGAATTCTCCCGAGTTCTCCATGAGCAGCAAACTCCGTCGTGTCGTTAGGGCTGAATCTATTCACTTTCCTCATATTTCTGAAAATCGAAATATATCGTATAATCATCGCAGATAAAACATTCTGATTATAGTATCAATTTTGGTTCTTCTCCTGATACCAAAGATACCGCATGTAGCATAGCAGCTATTTACAAACAATTTGAGAGGACGACAAAACTAAATAAAACAATACCTTATTCAATAATTTTAAGACCCCCCCCCCCCCCGCCGGTTCTTAACTTTAATTTATTTAGGAAACAGTGGGATAAATTAATGTAACATGTATCAGCGCATGAAATTCATAGGACAGGTTCCCCTATCTATCCCAGAAGGTGTGCTATTTCTTTCATAAGGAAATTAATACCATATTATTTGGTTCTGGTTGGATAAATCGTCAAATATGTAACTGCGCTAATGCACTAACAAAGGTAATTAAATGCATCGATTAAAACGCAAATTAGGGATGGATTGGAAGAAACACTTTATATTGCATTTACATAATACATACGAATGTTCTTTAGCGGAGATGTATAAATAGTCCTCGTAGAGAGCAAGACCTTGTAGACCTGCACCGGGATACTCGATCAGTTTCTTGTGGCTTGTCCCGTCTAAATTGCAAGATCGTATGCTGTCGTCGAAATGGTCAATCCAGTACAAATACTCATCTGAAAAATATTCCGTCAACCATCATAAAAGGACTCATCATCAAAAATTTGCTTCGAGATACATAATAAAAGAGGCTTGGAATATTGCAGAAAGGATGTTCTAAAATGTAGAATATTACAAGAAACTCACAAGTTAAGTAGACACGCTTGAGAAAAGTCTTGTTATAGTTCTATTGATTATATGATTGGTGAGTTCTTTCATGTTTTACCAAAATCTATTTATTTTAGCAAACCTTTTAAATTCTCTTACTGAATTTTGTCCGCAGAGTAACATACTGAAATCTAATTGGAGTGGATGTAGATAAGACGCAATACAAAAACATGAGGTTGACGTTTTTATGCAAATTACATCAAACTGAAATTCTAAATGCGTGCTGACAACCATATATCTATCTTACTCAAACTAAACCAAAGGAACTGAAATGAATACCATCTACCTGCACACATTGTTCAATAGTTCTTATAACAAACTAGAATAATATGTACAGATTACAAACATCGCATAGTCCTCAACACATATTACACACTGTATCATTCGTCAAAAGATACCATCAATGCGCGATGATATCAATATGTTTGATTACTGTATGAATTTATAAACTAATTTGATGAATATATCGTTCTTCTGACGTAGGATGTTGGATAGATTGTCCGATATATAACTATAGTGAATTTTAGGTGCTATAACTACAGTGAATTTTAGGTGCATACAGGACACCATTTATCCATATTTATCTACAAATATATTTCTGTTATCTCAAAGCATCATGACTAGGGCACAAAATACCCCCAATTCACATCTACTACGACGAAATTTTGAGTAATAATCTATGTTGTCGGTTCTCCTGAGCTGCTGAAGGATCCATCGGGAACCGAACAACCACGATGAGCCGTTGGTCCATAACATTTGGATTCTAACATTTGTATCAAACTATCCGCCGAACCAGCATCACCAAATTCATCATTAGCTGCAGTAGCATAATTAAATAACCCCTCAGTGTTCAACGACTCCCCGAAACAGCTCTACAGTTGAAGATTGAAATTTGCAAAATTGACAGCCGTCTAACTAGGCTCACGCATTGTGACGAAATAGAGCAAAACAGCACTAAAATACTCTGAACGTGCTGGCATCTGTGATCAGAGTACAACGGATAAATGCCCATCCCTTTCCACCACCGTAGACATTTTGTGTGTGAATCAGTACGTGAACAGATATAAATAGTTTGAAATCGCCAAGTCTATATCCATAGAACAGAAGTAACGCTGTAGGAGGTAGCAAAAAGCAATAGAAATTTATATCGAATGCAAGGGAAGTTTGTGCAGATAACTGTCAGGCATACGCATGCATCAAGATGTATTGAAGTTTTCTATTAATTACTTAAAACGTTGTTTGCCTTGTTGGATCAATTATGCTGAGTGATTTCTACCCTAAAGATACGTAGGTCTACTTCTATCTCTCCACGGCTCATTATGATCTTATATAACCATGTGCATGATTAACTGAGTAGGTGATAATAAACACCCTTTTATGATTTAGATGTAGGGCAAGATTATTAAACAATTGTATCTGTACACACCTGTAGGTAGTCATCCTGAATGTCCAAGGAATTTATTTAAAGATAATGATGCTTGAAAATAGCTAAAGGTTCGTATGTATTTTAGTAAAAGCATCTGATCTTCTTTTGCGGTATTCATACTTTCCTCATGTTATTGAAATCTGAGTTACAGTGAACATCAAATGAAGGAAACATAAAAGGACTATACAAAACAAGAAACTTGAGTCTATTATAGGACACAAATAAACCAGACACTGGCGTGACTTTAATCAAATAGTGTTATTGATTTATACACGTCATGCTTTTTTTGGGAGGATGGTAGGTTCATGACTAGAGTGATTAAGATTGATGCATAGGAGATTGCAATATCCGACGTGCAGTTTGGCATAAGTTTGGTTTGACTTTCGCCATCACAAGACCAGACGATGATCAGTTTGACGAGTTGTTTTCCTGTCCTAGAACGTGGTAAGTCTTTGAAATTATTCTATTATCTGAGTGTCTCACATAATCACTGGGATACATGTTGATCCATTATATAACTAGCGTACATCCATGCAAAGTACGATACATATGCTTGGCTTACAAAGTATATTCTTAAACGGAAGTCTTTAGGAATGTAATCAAAACATTTATCATTGTGACATCACGTGAACGTATTGCTTTACAACATGACAAACGAAAATGTATTTACTCTTGTAGTCGATGGTGAGTTCGGTGGGCCACTCCATAGGAATATCCAGGAGAACTGCTGGTTCACTGCCGTCCATATTGGACTTGGCAATATGCGCTCCGAAGCCGCCGTCTGCGTAAAACAACAGACTGAAAACAAGCGTGTTAATATTTAGTTCAGATTGTACAAGTTGGTAAATGTCCAAAGATAAACCTATGATGTAAAACATGAGAATAAAACATTGGCACTCTGTCTCCTAAGAACTGATTACAACAACTATCTTGCAATTCTTGACAATCAACAATTTGAGAACTTCATCTCCTTCTACAATACAATGGGGTTCAAAACGGATTTGTACATGGTTTTAATATAAAAAAACTAACATCTGTTCCACATGTATAGCAAAAGGAAAAACATTCTGACGTACTCAGGATACCAACCGATGACATCATTGTTCGTTACCCTAGTTTCGCTATCGTTGTGGTTGATAGCTATGTTTTCTCTGATGTATCAGGAAACATACATTATTTAAAAAACTAAAATCCGTTTACCTACCCTTTTGATGGGTAGACGACAATTCCATGGGGAAAACTCAGCCCTGTAACAAGAGTTCTGTGTTTTCTTTTCGTCGATAAAACTCCGACGTAGTTCTGGCGTCTGACCAAATTCTTCCTTTTGTTGACTGCTGTGTAATAAATGTTCCCTGTTGAATAGTCCACAGCAAACCGATAGGGATAATAATGGCTGTCGTGTGTTCTGGCTGAAAACATATGCAGAACGATCTCAAAAAGTGCTTGATTTGCTAATAGATTTCACATGTAATACACGCAGGGTGAAGCTTATTTTTGAGTGTATTCGTTAAAATGGCAACGCAGCCTCGTGCACTCCTGTGTGCATTATTTTATAAGAAAATCAGACACATGCCACGCAGACGCAATAAGTCTAAAAAGCGTCCGTTCATCAAAAGATTATCTGGGGTGTTATTTAAAATGAGAGCTAAGCGAATAAAATGAAGTTAAAATATTCCTTGATAATCGCTTCATTCGTGATCAATTGAAAACTTTATTGTAAACCTTAATGCAATTAAAATATTGTATCCAGTTTCATGAGAAACATATTTCAGCAAATTTGTAAGACAACAACATTTTCTGCGCAAGGACTTAAACGACCCGTCCTTAACGAATATTGTATTTGGGTTTGCTATCAATCATGATAGAATAGGTGCATGAATATAATTATAAATAGCCTGAAACCACTCCACTTGCATTCTATTTAACAGACACTTAATGGCCAAGTTTGGTATAATAAGACATAACGGTGGATTTGTTGGCAGTATCGTTCATTTATTGTATTAGTTATTTAGTATGGTATCGAATATAATCGTTAGCATTAGTATCCTAAATTCTATGATGATACGTACAGATTGAAAACATTTTCTCCCTTGTGCTGTTAAGGTGGATGATGGACACTTTAGGCTCCTCTGTGCCCCATATGATCAGATCGTGAACTGGACTGTATGAAACGCCTGTAAGAGAGTTCGTTCCTATCGCATTGATTCCCTGAACACTCTGGTCTGTCAGATTGATTTGGTAGATTTTATTGTGTGTTCGGTCTCCTACGAGCATGAAGATGTCATCGATTGGGTCTTTAAAAAGGTAGAATTCAGGTGAAACAATGCATTATACTAAGCAAGCAAGATCAAGAATACTTTTTTGTACACAAGGCATGGATTTCGACAGCCTAACCCAGTTTAATATAAAATCTACAATTGACAGAACTTTATTCTGACTGAAATGAATTAGAAATTGCCCAATTTCACAGGGGAGCAGAACATGAAATACAGTTTTTTATGCTGGTATATCTAAGGATTGTATTTGCATATGAACATTATGGAGAAGCTCCACCAAATCCAACGGATTGGTCATTAGAAGCATCGAACATCTCTGGTTAATATTCTTTTCCAAGGGTACTTAAATGTCTATTTGAACGAAACATGAAAGGTATTTATTCTACTTGGCTTCATTAGTTGTAACTACTCGAGGCAAATATATCTAACAATGACATTCTTTATTGTTCTTTCGTTAGTGTTATGATAATAAGCCTTTTCACCAAAATTCTTTTGAAAAATGTCTGGTAATTTTGCTTTGTTTCTCGTGATTATTTTGTTTGTTTGTTTGTTTGTTTGTTTGATTAGAATTTTTAACGTAGCTTGAACGATTGTTCAGTCATATCGCTACGATGTTTGCAGTCAGGCAGTTTATAATGATGTGTAGGACTGGGGCATCATGCCGCATGTAACATGATGTCCCACCCGGTCACATTATCCTGACACCAGGCCGACCAGTCCTAAGACTAACCTCTTAATGCTGAGCGTCAAGCTAGGCTGCTAATAGTATCAATTTTGTAAGTCGTTGGTATGACTCGACCGGGGATCGAACCCACGATCTCTCACTTCCGCGGCTGACACTCTAACCACTAGGCCACCGGAGCGGTGAATCGACTAGGAAAAGAAAGACCTAGTCGACTGATATACAACAAGAAAATACATGTCCGTGTAACAGTTCCTGAGTGGAAATGCGAACGATCGATTCAGACACCAATTAGGTAATGGCGCAGTTAATATGGTTCTAAGCCTTTGATGCAAATGACAATATTAAAATGGTCGGCACCTTTAATATTTTGAAGCTGTTTGACCTCAAGGAAGGAATTATGGCTAATAACGGGACATAGTTTGTTAAAACTATATCTCATAAGCAATACGCTGTATCGTCTGACCAGTATCCAGTCACCTATTAAACGCTGCGCACACCGTGTGGAATTGTGAACTTCAAGGAAAAGAGTATGACTTTTAAAGGAAACTTAATATTAAAACTCCTTTTACTAAGCAAAACTCTTATTGGAGTGACCAGTATCCAGGCATTTACTGACGAGTACCCTCATCTACTACCCAATTAAAACAGTAGGAATATTTATAGAAACGCACTTAAATATATATATAAAAGGGTTTCTTGACCCAGCGATGTCAAATCATGGCGCGAGTCCGCTAAATGTCATAAGTTTCCCATCATTCTAAAGACTTGCGCACAAATACTGTTATAAACTAGAAATACAAACGCATCCAAACTCAAAATAATTTTACTCTAATACATGACTACACATCTACCAACATCTCCATTGGTTGTGAACCACACAACTGCCTTGCTTCTCTTCATTAAAGTTCCGTAATGTACCACCAGTATGTCACGCACGCCTCTGTGTGTGTGTGTGTGAGAGAGAGAGAGAGAGAGAGAGAGAGAGAGAGAGAATATATATATATATATATATATATATATATATATATATATATATATATATATATATATATATATATATATATATAACATATATCATGTTTACAAGAACGTAGCCAAAACAGTGGTAACTAAATATAACCTGTCACTGATTTTTCAAAGTCTCTCTTTCTCCAGAACCGATTCGTCCAGGTCAGACCAGGTCGGTTACTTTGATTTCCTGTTAGGAATAGTATTTAGCTCCTCGACATCGATATTACTAAGAAAGTACTGAAAACGGATTACGCAGACTGCATGTCTCTCGTCAAACGCAAACTGTATGTCTCTCCTCAAACGCAAACTATATGTCTGCTCAAAATTTATTTTATTTAACCTACCAGCGGTACAATTCTTTCCATTTCGTCCCAGCTTAAAGCCAAATGCGCATTCACATATTCTCGTCTTTCCGTTGGATATACAAATCTGTTCACAATCTCCATGCAAATTAAAACAAGGTCCTGAAATACAATTTAAACTAAATATAACAGAGCACATGAGGTGATTTAAAGTTGTAAAACGTATTTAACAAATGTATTAGGCAGAATCTGGTGGTACACCCTTTTCTTGTGCCGGTATATCCCTTCATCTAAATATAACCTGAAAACCCTTTAACACAACTTTAATGTTGGTGATGCCGTAGTCGCTTCTAACATTAAAGCATCACAAGGCACGTTAAGGTATTGACAGCAGCTATTATATTGCATCCTTGTTGCGAATGTAAATTAAATTTTAAAAAAAATTAACTTTATGTGGATCTAGTGTGTGGGTGTGATTTGGATTTTTAACAGAGTTTTAATAATTTTTCGTCATAATGCTTCGACATCTTTAGTGAGGCAGTTTATAGAGATGTTTAGCACAGGGGCATTATGCCGCAGGTATGTTCCATTTTATCGTGACACCCGTCACAAAATCCTGACACCAGGCAGGCCAGGCCTAATACTAACCTTTTGATACTGAGCGCCAAGCAACGCAGCTGATAGTATTATTTTTTTTTATAAGTCTTTCGTATGATTCCATCAAGGTTCGAACATACGACATTCTGCATCTGAAGCGGACGCTATAACAAATTAGTTAGTTTGTGGTCAGTGGATAGCAAAATACATGCCTAAAACTATACTTTAAATGTTTTTTTCTTTTGAGCAGTGGATACCTTAACATACCTAATCCACAGTGACAATTTTTTTTACATAAATGATAAAATAAATGGAAATACGCTTATTCTTTGCTCAAGCACAGCAACATAGTAGTCCATTATAATGATAACTCACCAATTGTGTGACAATACAGTCACTATTCGAGAATATACAAAATCATGAACAAAACACTGAAACCAATAGTTAAATTATAAATACGCAGATACACATATATACACAAGTCAAGTTTGAAAGGCTCAGAAACGGCCAGATTAAGGCAAGTAATGCTGCTGGTCGTCCTTTAGTTCGAACAAAAAAAAAACCCACGAGATCACTAACTAGTTTGGTTGATGTTAGTACGCGAATGGATGGATATGCCAATGTTCGAACTGTCGGCTCCACACTCGCCAGGGCTGTCGCTTATGTTTGCTTGCTTAGTGCAGGATTTGATGCATGTACGAGATTTACGCGCTCGCTTTAATGTACGGCATCTGCAGTTCTCCTCAGTTCTGTAGCTCTAGTGTTGGCGAGACTTCCTTAAGTTGAGCGATCCTGTGCAATATCATCACAAGACTCACTAACAATGTTGAAGTGTGACAAAGATGACTTGAGTGAATCATTTAATCTTTTCTTCTGAACACCCTGAGATCATATTCTGTCCTCATTCACACCATTGTATATCTTCGATAGTAGCTTTTCTGACATCCTTGTGACGTAGTATGCCCATCTCAATTGTAATTTCATCAGCCGCATGTGGAGGCTTGGAATGTTTGTCAACATAGGTTCCACAATTTCAGGGACCATGTCATGACATCGTAACCTCAGCAGTTTCCTCAAGCAGCCTGTTTGAAAAGGGTTCAGTTTCTTGGCGTGGCGTCTGTACATATATTATGTTTTGCAAACATGCAGCAGGTGATTTGGAGACCTTAAGTTTAGCTTTTAGACTGATGCCTCTGCACCCAACACATTTGCGTCTAGTCCGTCAAAGCCTCACTTGCTTTAACCATTCTTGTGTTGGTGTCATCATCGATGTACATGACAAATGACCGTGTGCTGATGAAATAGGTAAAATTATCCACTGTCAGAAGGGTGGGCCCTTTTCGTGTAATAATAGATTATACGTAAAGCTTTTCTGATGCAGGATGGTGCAACTCCTATTTTATTGACACCGATTGTGAAAAAAGAATTGTCACAATCTGACTGTAAATAATCCATACTCTGTTACATGTCAGATTCAGATATGGCATTTAGTGAAACTTTGTCAACAAATAGTAGATCGCGATCAGTCACATCCTGCAACATCGACCTGTCTATAATCGCATAAGATTGACGCCAATCCAAATGTAATCGTCCCGGAAGGCATCAGTAAACATGGCATATATCATCCTACTGAAGATGGCTTTGGCCAATAGGCATCCTTGCTTGCAACAGCGAATAGTTCAGACAACCTACAGACTTTGACGACACGCTAGCATTAAATAATGGAATTTACAACTCATCATTATACTTTTCTCTATGCGGTAAAATTTTGCCATGATGTTTCAAAGAACACCGTGACTCAATGTGTCAAAGGCTTTTGTCAGATCAACGAATGTCGTAAACCGGTTGGAAGGGTAAGACATTTATTTAATCATAGCTATTACAACTGAAGCATTAAATGGACTAATAAATACATAAATTAAAAATGACCAGAAACAAAGCAGCACTATATAGAAAATTTCCATCAATGCTCGAGATCGGTAGTGAATGGGGACGATTTGGGGACAAAAGGACTTTAATGTTAAAATAGTGAGTTTGCCCTTTGAGGACGATGAGATCTAGCATGGTGAATTTAACATAGGAATATATACAGACACAATGGATTGGGACTGCATATGGACAAAAGAATTTAACATAGCGACAAGGGATTAGGACTCTAAGAGGCCAAAGGAAAATCTATGATGGCTGGGACTAACTAGGGATAATGGAAATTGAACATAGCGACAATGTATTGGGACTGTCTAGGGACAAGGAGAATTGAACATGGTGCTATCTAGGGACAAGGGGTCCTTGAACATGGGTAGGCCTGTCAAGGGACAACAGCGAAATTGTATAGGAAGTGTACAGGGACAAGGATGGTAGAGGACCAAACACGACATACAGAGAGACAGACATATACTAGAAGAGGCCTAAGATTTAAATATAAAGCCTCACCTAGACCTGAAATAATGTTGGCGTTGTTCATAAATTTCTCTATTTGTAATTATATTTTAAAAGCAAAGCTATAATCAAGGAAAAAACCCAACGCCAAAATGGAGTGGCTAAAAGTAACGCTAAAATTACAAAATGGTCCAAAAATGTAAAACTTCCGTGAGGATCGTGGATAAACACCAACGTATCTATTTATAGTTATAACCTGTTGAAATTCCTATGAAATTCCACTATCAATTTATAGCTACAACTTGTCGCAAATTTGTTTGGAAAACTCCTCGATCTATTTATACTTCAACTTGTGTGATGTTCCTGTTTAAAAACAATTGTATATATTTATAGTTACAATCTATGGAGAAACCCATGTCTCTATTTATAGTCTCAAACTTTCCAGCTTCAATGACGTCAATCTACTGAAAACTAGGGGAATTATGGCAACAGTGTTGCAAGTAGCTGACCTGGATGGAGATAAAACAAACTCCAAATATAGTATCCACACAAATGTACGTACACGCATACGAACACACTCCAGTATCCAAACATAATTACGCACATGCATACATACCCCAATATCTACAATCGATACAAACGTAAACGTACGCGCACGCAAACAAACCCCAATATCTACTATCCACACAAACATACGCAGACACATACAAACACATACTCTAATATCCCATCTTTACCATTCTGTTATCTATCTATCTATCTATCTATCTATCTATCTATCTATCTATCTATCTATCTATCTATCTATCTATCTATCTATCTATCTATCTATCATTGGTGTCACACGTGATTGTGGCCTATGCATCTCATACGTTTTAGGGAACTTCCTGACAACAGATATAATGTCACTACTGCAAAAGTCATAAATGAAAGATGGGATTTTTTTGGGGTATTTGTTACACAAAATTGTATTGTCTATGTTCTGGACCTCCATAATTGCAAACAAGACTGGAATTTGATAATAACTTTCTTCATTAGGATTGGCTACATAAATGTTGGGATTATTTGGGACTTAATTCTCAATACTGTAAGTGTTTTTACAAATTTCACTTTGTATTCAATTATGATTTTTTGAATTTTACAAAAGGTTTTGGTTTTCACTATTTTCTGTTTCATTGTTTAAGACCTTAGAGTAGTAATATAAAACGGGAGGTTGGGGTGGAGTGGTGGTAGTGGGACGCTCTTCCTTAGGGTAAGAATGTCTCTAAATTGTTCCAGAAAGGCTTGTTTTGCAAATTTACATTCAGTTTGTTTATGGAATTGTTTTCTTAATCTTCGGTCTTTTGACTTTACATAGTGAAACCAGCAAACTATTACAATGTCATCAAATTTATTTTAAATCCAACCCCGGACCAGGTCTTTTCTGTTACTTCGTTTAAGACTACATAGTCGTAATACATACATACATACATACATACATACATACATACATACATACATACATAGAGAGAGAGAGAGAGAGAGAGAGAGAGAGAGAGAGAGAGAGAGAGAGAGAGAGAGCGTTTGCGTTTGCAGCACTTTATTGTTTAAGTACTTATGTAGCTTTATAAGTTTCTTAATATGCTGGAATATTGCATTTGTCTTAGGTGGTTTGTTGTTACCGGAACAAAAGTTGAATACTGCAAATGTTAAAGATTTGGATATGAATGCTTAGAACATTGCAAATGTTAAGGATTTGGATATGAATGCTTAGAAGATTGCAAATGTTAAAGATTTGGTAATGAATGCTTAGCACATTGCAAATGTTAAATATTTGGATATCAATGCTTAGAACATTGCAAAAGGTTGATCTATATTGTGCAAAATGCTGGTTTAAAAGCTTAACACGATACAGACTAGGCCAGTCTAAAAGTTTAACACGATATAGACTAGGTAACCTTAAAAATTTAACACGATACAGACTAGGTCAGTTTAAAAGTTTAACACGATACAGACTAGGTCAGTTTAAAAGTTTAACACGATACAGACTAGGTCAGTTTAAAAATTGAACACAATACAGACTAGGTCAGTTTAAAAGTTTAACACGATACAGACTAGGTCAGTCTAAAAGTTTAACACGATACAGACTAGGTCAAATATTTCTTCAGCTTTGTCGAATGTTTATGAGTACAATTTCTGAGTCTTTTTCATTATTTAAACTCATAGCTTTTCAAAAACTGAAATAGATAGTGGCTGCATGCAAAATAATCCACTGGGCATATGTCCACGAGAAAAAAAAGATATTTAATTGTCTTTCATTTGATATAATATGCAAGTAGGTAGATACGTGCATGCTACATTTAACTTGGGACATCGGTATTTAAATGCGAACCATTGTTTGAAGAATTCAGGTGCACGAGATGAACTATAACCATCACACACATTTTTGTATACTGTCACATGTAATGTATGTACACATTACGTAGAGTTGACTGTTTCAAAGTGTAATTTTTCTTTCGTACAAAAGGGAATTATGCAAACCCCCGCCTTTGATAATATGATATTAATAGCATCTACATTGAGCTGAGTATATACAATTTTAATACATCTCCAGACCAATATAATTGAGTGAATCGAAAAAAGATTTAAGACTACTATAAACGCCGTAAAATATTGTTACGTATATTTGATTTAAATCATTTAATTTTGTTTGTCAGATTCAAATTTGACATTTTGGGTTTAAAATTCGTTAGTAGGGAGAGATTTTCTAGAAATGGATGACCTATATACTCTACAAGTAAACACCAGATGTTAACCTCATTTTCTGACCTTGCTTCAGAGTGTAAACAAGATTCTAAAATGATTGGTTGATCAATTATTTTAAAAGTAAAGCTCTAATGTCTTTGGAGGACATTAGAGCTTTACTTTTAAAATAATTGGTTGATTCCAAGGACAAAATGGAGTAAAGAATAAACATCTTTCTAATTTTAGTTGGGTCATATGGTATTCACGTGATTTCTTGAACGTAGGTTTGTTCTGATAGTTTCTAGAATATCACATGGCCCCTTGTTTACGTAAAAACAGGTATTTAAATTATTGTTTGGGAGAGAACAGTTCAGTAGAAGTTGGGCTTTTATAATATTAAGTTGTGTCTTCTTATTGAGTTATTTTTAATTACCGTGTACTGGAAATTGTGTCATTTTGTTTGGAGCAAGAAGAATTATTTTATTTATCTGGAAAAGAATATGTGCTCATAGATTTTAATTTTGATTATTATAAAACTAGAACTGACTAAATCAAGTGACATCGTCGTCCATATTGGTTTACATCGTCAAGATTCGAACCGGGAACTATTAGGACATTCATTTATCAGGACTCTTGCAATTCCACTAGTGGATTATATTGTGAATTCTCTTTTGGATTAATTTTTGGACTTGATTCTCTAAAACCGTAAATTTATTTATTTTCTTTTTATGAAAATATTTGTACTTAATAAATTGTTTGTTAAATTTTACAAGCTTGTTATTTTCACTTCTTTCTATGTTGCTGCTTATTCGAGCCTAATCACGTAACACAATATACTTGATTTTCGTGGTCTTCATGTAAGTGTAATGGTGGGTATTTCAGCTTTGACCTTTAAGATAAAATTTAGCAAATATCTTTTGACTTACTCTGCTTCATTAATAGCCGGAGACAGGTATGTTGAAAATTGTATGTGCACCTCATATCTTTTCCTATGGCGAACTGGTAGTGGGAGTCGCAGGTTTATATCAAGGGTTATATGGCGGTATGATATTTAATCACTGTAACAACGTGGCAGTTGACATTGTTATAAAGAGGTGTCAGGCAACTTGTCACTGAACTAAAATCCTCACCCCCCTATAATGCCATGATACAAGATAATATCCGGTGTTCATAGCCGTGTCGCATGAGTGAATGAGTGAATGTTCAACTATATTGATTTTCAGCTGTCGT
Organism: Unio delphinus; assembly: GCA_029339505.1. Taxonomy (NCBI): domain Eukaryota; kingdom Metazoa; phylum Mollusca; class Bivalvia; order Unionida; family Unionidae; genus Unio; species Unio delphinus. Next base: position 12,731,760 of record JAQISU010000034.1, read on the forward strand.
CTAGAACTATCATGATAGTCACCTTATTAATAGTAATACTAATAGTAAACAAATGTTACTCGTCCGCTGCAATACTACATAAGACAGTAACGCAACTGGTCAAAGCAGCAACTGGTGCAAAGGAATGGCAGCAAAAGGTATCGAACACTATCCGATATAACTTTGCATGAGGGTTTCATACCTTGGACAAGTTGGAACCTATACAAGGGTAAGATAAATAATTTAATTGCTCAAGAAAGCGATAAAAGTGATCAATCAGTTAGTCCAATGTTGGATAATACTAATATTTCAAAATACTTACCGGTTTCATTTTGGCGAATATTTTCATCAAAAACCTTAATAGCTGAAATATTTCCGGCGTCAAGAAATACGCCAGAGGTTGTAGCTTCCTCAAATTCAGTAGAATATGATATTATCAATGTCCCATCTGCGTCTTCGGCAGTAACTAGCAAATGTCCCTGAAACAAATATCAGATTAGCTGGAGCATTGAATATTGCTATATGAACGTAAAACAAAATTTCAAAGCACAACTCAAGTATTGCTGAAAATAATTTAAGACCGGATACACTAGGTTTTCTATGATATACATTCCTAACTTATTAGCAGCCAACACAATGCTATAGGAAAGAATTACATTCCCCTATTTCGACTTTCGGTGAGGCAGCTTCTTTAGGGCAATAAGGAATGGCTTGAGTATTGTAAGTTGCATGAAAGGTATAAACAAACTGTTGGATACTACAATAATCGTAAATCGATTCCAGTCGATTCTATTGGAAAATACTACTCCTACTACTAGTACTACTACTACTACTACTACTACTACTACTACTACTACTACTATTAAATCGAGACATCTCAATTCTTTACATATTCTTTAGACACTTACCCTATATATTTCCATTTTTTCCAGGTTTCTCTCTGTAGAAACGAACGAATTGAGGTCGGAGCCGTCATGTTTGCAGGAGTATATATAGTTTGTGCCTGCAGGAGTTATGTCAAGGAAGTAGATCCTGCAAGCAATGATATATATATATATATATATATATATATATATATATATATATATATATATATATATATATATATATATATATATATATATATATATATATATATATATACATATATATAAGGTGCACGCTTTATCAATCATATACCAAGAAATGAATAAATGTTTCATTATAAGTAAACAATGTTTGAAAAATCTATACAGCGTACATACTGTAGCTATATTGTCTTATATCACTTACAAATACATATATTTACATTTTTGACCTAAGTTCAGATTTATTACAGGCAGCTGTGTATTGATCTAGTAAATGAACTTGTCACATTCCCGAGTGTGTGTGTTTGCTACAAAATGGAATTCTATGCCTTTTGTGGCTTTGCCAATCACCATTAAATATTGATAAGTTGATTGTTGTCTGTTTTTAGTTTCTATTTGTTTCAGTGATTAAATCATTAAAATACTTATGATTTAAATATTAAGTTTTAGTAATAAAAGTCAGGCATTACAAACACTTGGTTAGTTGCTCCATTCACATAAACGATAAGCCATTCCCATAGAGTATACACTAAGCAAAATGATGAATTGACAAGACGTAATTAAATTTTTAAAATATATTTTCAGTTGATATAAGTCATTATTCCGCTTAAGTAAACGTACAGGCGACTATAAACTATATGTGTCTCTGGTCAGTTTGACTTGACTGTTACCATCATTCATAAGTCCAGATATATCGTGTGATAACATAAACGAATTTGTTTAAGTTGGTCATTTCATGGATTTTGTTTCAAACAAGAGACAAAAAGAAGAGAATAAATTGTTAAAGCTCAGAGAAGTAAATAATTATTTAGAAGCTTGTTCCTATAACCCTTAATAATTAAAATAACACTAAAATTTGTATCAGATAATTCGAAAGGAAATGAGAGCTATAGCGTTCTATGCGAACAGTTATAGCTTACACGAAAGGGCTCAGAAAGGAAAATGACAAACGTGAATGAAGGCATCATGGAATTATTGGAACCTTTTAAGATGAAAATTAAAATGGGTAATTGAATTAAAGGTATAAAACAACTTGCTAGTAGTTAGAACACCTATATCATTTATTGTGAAGTCTCCAAGTGTTTATCCAGTCTAATTATAGAAGTACATGTTCTAGTCACGAAAACTAAGACTTCAAAAGGTTTTATTAGTACCATATTTGCGTCAAAATTCAGTTTGAGTTTACATTTTTATTGCTTCACTTTTTACAGTCTAATCATCTATTTCGCACTAAGTGGATTTTTAGTTATTAAGAAAAATGGAAATTGTCAAAATGTGTTTGCTTTCGAAGAAAAGAAAGACGATTTTGTTGAATATCACCCAAAGCACAAGATTTACAGAGTTGGCATAAAAAAAACATGCTTCTAAATGAATTGATCAAACCGGTCAATTCTTCCTTGGGTACAAAAAAGGTTTCTGAAAAATACTTTTCAATAGTCGATTTGTGACAAACCCTATTAGAAGTAATAGCCACATCATGTCTGACATTCATCTTCTGTAACTATACCAACCAAGCAATTCATCTTAAAACTCTTTTTAAAGAGGAAGACGTGCAAAATAAAGTATTCTAAATGGCGCTAGATGTTTTTTTAATAAGTTTTCAAGACGACATTTGTGCAGACTTCTTTTTCAAAATATTACAGACTTTTCTTATATATTCGCGATAATGACTGGAACCTTGGATACTGAAAACTAAAAAATTGGAACATCAGAAAAGGAGCTTTACGGAAAATGATGAGGATAGGGGATAAAACAATATCTGCTTACTCGCCTCTTTTTATGCGGATCATATGTTAAGGATTTAGGATTCACTAAGTCCTCGGAGTTGAGGACGACCTTATGGTTACTGCTGTCAAAACTGGAAGATTCGATTGTACTTCCTTTCCTGTCTGATATCCAATACAGCCGTCTGAAAAGTTCAACAAATTATTGTAAAATGACATTTTCATTTCAATTAAAGATCTGATTATATATTGTAATGAAAATACTGATGAATGATTGAACAATTTATTTTTTAAATAGTCATAAATAATTATTAACTCATGAAAATTCAATGAAAAATAATATGCACACCTGTATTTGCCAATACGCGTGGGTTTATCGCAAATTATAAATGATAGATGCATATTTGAAATGTGTTGCCATGATGCTAGACAAATTATTAATTGTATAAATATGACGATGATTAGTGGCCATTTGCTCAAAGCTTTCCACATCGAAAAGTTTACTTATAAACAAGTTCATTCGTTTATTTTAAAACACAACAAGGTAAAAGTAATTAGGGTTCCCACGGTCTAATAATTTCAGAGATATAAATGACCAGTATAGTTGCATCTATAAAGTACGATTATAGGAATGTCTAAATAAATACTACCGTTCATGCTGCAGGATCAGGATATCACGTGGTGCCATAAGACCTTCTAGGAAAACATCCGCGGTGTATGTTTTTATACTCAGTCTCCAAATCTTTCCCGTGTTCATCTCACTCCAGTAAACTTTACGGTCCAACCCATCCCAGGCCAGGCCTGACAAAACACAAATGAAAATATGATCATTCTAACTGTTACCTTTTTTGGGTGGGTGGGTGGGTGCCGTTTTCTGGCATACATGTCAGTACATTTTTCATAATCGATTTGAAAAAAAGAATATTGGAATAATGTCAATTATTTAAAATTATTTAAATAATACTATCGAAATTAATGATATTGGAATAATTTCAGATATATATATATATATATATATATATATATATATATATATATATATATATATATATATACATATATATATATATATATATATATATATATATATATATATATATATATATATATATATATATATATATATATATATATATATATATATATATATAATAGTATTTTTTTTCTTCTATATATGTAACCTAATCGACAATAACACAAACAATCTGTCTTCTTGAGTGTTGTAGTGTTCATACCACTACCTTTTATTCCTGATTTAATTAGATTACAGGAAGAAGCTTGTTCTGAGGTTTCGTGAAGGTATATACGGTATAATTGAACTATGTTGCAGAACGCTTATTTCCCATTTTAGATGACAGTGATCTTCAGGTTTGACATATAGATGTAACAAAGATGTGTCAACTTTCAAAGCAATACGAAGGTGCAACGTGCTGTCTTTGTGGGTTAATGAAGTTACGTTTAAACTATAATTTGATCTATGATGTTTAGATCCTAAATCAAAGAGGTTTTTTGCTCCCAGCTTGGAAACCCACCAGCAACATTTGATGACGATATGAAAAGCGTTCTATATGTTTATGCATTGAAACAAGTATCGTTTGATTTTGAGGCGCTATACAAAGTCCTCATTATTATTATTATTATTATTATTATTATTATTATTATTATTACCACTTATCTTTCCAGATTGTTCAGTCAACTGATGCAAATCAAGGTTATTGATCCTTGCACTATAAATAGCCGTGTCATTGGCAATTATAACCTGTCTCTGATCAGTATCCAGAATCATGTATTTAGTTCCACTGGTTTTCAGCACACATTTAGGATCGTAAGAGAAATCCGTTACAACCCGAATGTCCACGATACAAATGCTGCTTTTATTACTAAACACCAGGCCACGATGAAAGTACTGGTTATTCACTGAAAATTAATTGAAGCAAGGGATTATTGGTTTAGGGTAATATAAATCCACGACGAAAGTACTCGTCATTCACTAAATATGAATTAATATACAGAATTAAATGATCAATGTAATACGCGTTTACAATGAAATACGCCTTATTAAATGAAAATTAACTGATGCACAGCTTTCAGGATCCATGGAGTATGAGTATTATGAACTTGACATTTTTTGTCCTTCAAAATGTATGGTTCCATATTTAGTTTTTACAACACGCATCTGAACGGCAATATTAAGACTAAACATCATACTATATCAAACTAAAATAAAGACACATCATTACTATACATATCACGAAATTTGATCACGCTAAATCAGGTTAAAGCAGTAAGGTAAGTTTTATACAGATACACACATGTAGTGGTACAACATTAATTCTTGGCATAGAAACAGCATGCAGAACAACCTTGTTCAGTTTAGTGATTCACGTGTTTTTTTACACTGAGTAAAGTATTTTTGTTTATTTATGGAAATAAATAACAATAATATTTAAATCGATGATATCAAAGACAATATATATATATATATATTTCGTGTCTGATAGCCTGTTGCATACCATCTACTGTCCATTACTAAGAATAGTGTGTGCTTCTAATATAGCTATTCGTGTATTTTGTTCTATATAGATTGTTATATATATATATATATATATATATATATATATATATATATATATATATATATATATATATGTGACAGAAAAGATGAAAATTATATGTTAAGAAAAGAAAATGCATAAAATGCGACACAATGCGTCATCTCTGCTTAGTATATTTACCTGAACATGTTTTCATGTCTTTATTTAGGGTGTATCCTTCTTTACAAAGGCATATGGCTCCATCTTTATCAGTCACACAGATGTGTCCACATCCATAGTTATGACAGTGGTCTAAAGTTATGTATGCAAAAGAAATGATCTAAGGTTATATTTGGTAACAGGTATTAGCATTTCCTTTGCTAAAACATTAAAAAAACACGGATAGAGAGTGAGAGAAGCAGAGAGACAGACATATAGAGCTATGAAACTAGCGGCAGATAATTATTGATGGATAGACTTAGAAAGCTAGCACTAAGAAAAGAACAATTAGATAAAACCAGACAAAAACTGAATAGTGCAACCGACTGATATAAAACAGTGAGACATAAAACTAACCCGTGGCATTTGTGGGCTGTGCGTCAGGATTAAAGACGGTTATTCCATAGTAGGTTTCGCCTTTTCTGGACAAGCTCTCATGTAACTCTTCCCCAGTCGTTTTATTGAAGAAATGAAGCTTACCATTATATATGTCTGTCACATACAAATAATCCTAAAAAACAAACGAAGCGTCATTTTCATCCATTGAAATGTGCGCAATATTATTCTAGAGTTGAAAAGGAAGAATGAGTTAAATTCTGTGGATAAATCAAATATTAAAAACATTTCGTTCTTTGAAGAGTAAACTTACTAATCCGAAAATCCGTGTTCAGCGTTACTTGCATATCGGACAGAGACAATACTAAACAAGTCAAGTATTTGTTAACTGAGTGATGTGCATTTCAGTAGACAAGTTTAAATTAAAGAATAATACTGAAGGAGGTTGCATTTTGTTTCTCTGTTTCATTTTAAGGCACACACAGCCAGTTATAACTGTAGATTGCATGAATACTGCACAATTGTATAGGCTCTCTGGTGTGTTTTGGAAGAGAGGGTCTCTAGTTTTCTCCGTACTGATTCATACCAACGTTTAATTACCTTGATGGAAGCTATGTTTTATAAGAAATGTTTTTAGGCAACGTATCATATTCAAAGTGCAATAAATCATCAAATTAATGAAGGTTGCAAAAGTCCAGAAACGACATGATTATATCTAAGTCAGAAGCATGAAGATCTTATCTATTTCTCGCGAACTTCAGGGTTTTTTCAGAAGAGGTTCAGCTTTTTCTTATTTGAAATCTATATAAAAAACCAAGCTTAATATTTTATGCAGATTAAACATTTAATGCAAGTGTCTTAGATTTGTAACTTATAGTTTTCAAACAGAATTAAAAGTTTTTAGTTTTAATCATGCAGTACGCAGCCAGAATATTTCAATACAAAGAGAACAATGAGTACAGTAAACAAATGAACCACTAACTTAAAAATATTTCATACTGAGCAGCTATCAATTCTTAAGTCGTTAAATATGAAGATGCTTTCCTAACATACTTTGAAATGCGCACAGCCATGTAAATTAGCGATGAACAGAAACATTAACAGTTCGCTTACCTTGTAAACAGCAATATCGAAGAAGCTCCTGCTTCTTTTTCGAAGCAAGATTTTTCTATAGCCGCCCTCATAGGTAGCGGTTTCCACGGTATCTCGACCAACGTCAAGCCAATAGAGCCGTCGTGATAGATGATCTGCAGCCAGGCTGTATGGATTCAACAGGTGTGAATATATCAGGGGCTTCCGTTTCCTACCAGATAAACTGGATACCTCGATCTTGGTGAAAATTCCAATGTCACTCCAAAAGAGCATCCTGTTAAATGAATATTTTAGTTTTACTTAGAATTTGTTAATTTGCGTATGATTCCTATAATAGTACAAATTCAATATTTATTTCTTCAAAAGTTTTTTTTTTCTTCAAGCAAACCGTCAATATCCGAAATGTCATTTAGTAGTAATGAGATTGAGTGTTGTAGTATAAACTGATGTTGGCGTTTACCGTGTGCATGTTGCTATCCATCTCTCTCATTACACTTTAAAGCCATAGTTATTAGAGATTATGAGGGCAGTAGAAGGCAATCTATTTGTTTATAAGGGAAAAGGAGAGAGGTTATTTGAGAATGGTTGTAGTAGTAGGATGTATATTTCATATCCCATATTTTATAGTCTATAATTCTTGTGTAATAGTATTTAAGTGCGTTTCTGTAAATATTCCTGCTGTTTTAATTGGTTCGTAGATGAGGGTAATCGTCAGTAAATGCCTGGGTATTGGTCAGTCCAAGGAGAGTTTTGCTTAGTAAAAGTAGTTTTAACATTAAGTTTATCTTTATAAGTCATACCCTTTTAATAGAAGCCACACACTTCCAGACAGTATGCGCAATGTTTAATATATGACTGGATACTGGTCAGACGATACAGCCTATTGCTTAGTAGATATAGTTTAAATAACATAAGAGGCCATAATTCCTTCCTTGAGGTGAAACAGTTTCAAAATGTTAAACGTGCCGACCATTTTAATATTGTCATTCGCATTAAAGGCTTAGAACCATATTAAGTATGCCATTGATTCGGTTTCTGAAAATCGATCGTTCACATTTTCACTCAGGAACTGTTACACAGACATGTATTTTCTTGTTGCATATCAGTCGAATAGGTCTTTCTTTTCCTCGTGGATTTACTTTTAATGGAGCATACATGGCGATGAATGCAATCAAAGTGAATTTATCGGTAAACTACACATCTTCATTGCAGATTTTTCACACCTAGTGGTGTAGTCAGCGACTGAGCGGGTTTTCGCGTTCTTATGCTATAATGGCAAGCTGGTCACGAGTTGCTGGTGATTCATTAGTGTGGTCCCAGCTGTTGATTTCTATTTGGCCCTAGACAAGATTATATGTCAGTGTATGCGAGGATCATGTAATGCTATAATTTCGAAGCGAATGTTAGGAAAATACTCGGATGTTGGTTATCACTGGGCACGCCATCTACCTCACACTAGGCAAGTAGTCAACACTTTCAAATAAATCAAGCACGTAGAAGTCAAAATATACAAGATTTCAAGGCATTACTGCGTATAAGACACATTGAGTTTCAGGCCTTGTTGTTAAGATTCCAGCTTCTCAGGTGTATGGGAACATTGATGTAAGTTTATTCCACATATAGACACATCACCAACGCTTGACTTCATTATTGCGAAAAAATCAAAACTGGCCAACGGAGAAGACAATTCTTAGTCATTCCGGTAAAAATTGAAGGCCTTTTCCTTTCATATTCATTTACGAATTGCTTTATAGAGACAACCTGAATGCAGTGCCGTCAGACCGTAACGCAGTCTCTTTTGTAACCGCGGAAACCAGTAACAATGCTAGAATTGCCGCGAAGTATACCACCATTCTTATGCATTTGCATAATCTCTATACCTTACTTTGATGTGTTCACTTGTTTATCCGTATGAACTTGATCAAATTTACATTCTGGTCAACCACATAGAGATAATCCCAGTTTATATTTTTGGCGAAAGTTTTAAATGTGACCACATAATCTTTTCATATCACGTTCCTTTTTTTTGCAAGGTGCTTTGGGCTAAGGCCAACGGTAAATTCGTTTTAGTACATTTTTTTGGGAAACGTAACAGGCTCATTACTATTTTATGATTCTATTAATTTACCTTAGATGTGTCAGTGGCTCTTATTGGACGACTTACACCCTGCAACAACAGAGTCCTATCTAAGAGTATTACAGCAACACACAGTAACCATGGGCACCTACATAAGATGATGGTACATGTCGAACACTGACTGCCTAAATATATCCAGATGGTGCAGTGAAAAATACTAAATCGGAGACATTGCAAGGACGTCGTGCTGAAAAATCTGCAAAATCATCCCAAAGTTTGATACAGGTCCAGGTGCGAGTACATATAGTGCTACACGTGTGACATGATCGTCTATGAAGATAAATATTTTTTTTAGAGGATTCTTGATGGTTGTTTAAACTTAAATACATTAATTTCATTCACTTTTAAGTCGTCAAATATCTTATTTTACATATGATCATTTTCTCGATTCGCATTGCGAGACGTCAGAAATATGTGCACTAATGTGATAATTGTTTCCAATGATATCATTTTTTGTAGGTTTTCCTTTAATTTCTAATAAAGCATCATATATGAGAAGAAACCTTAAGGTCTTTGGGTACAAATAATAATACAATTGTATTAGGTTTCAATCTACCAACACAGGCGCAAGAGTGTCAAACGCAGTATCAGATATATCTTTGAAGTGGGCCAGTATTGATATATTATTGTTTTCATCTAATACCTTTGCGGCTGCTTGCTTCTAGGGCGAGTCCACACTATTCTAATTCACTTTCAATTGCCAGAGTTGCAAACAAGCGAACCGTACAATTTGAACAGACGTTACTGACCAGCTTTCATTGATGATTTAATGACTGAGGATGATATGCCGCTGGTTGTTGTATCACAATTCGTCGCATTTCATTGACCCACTGGTAAATCCTTACATTTCAACCGATCCGAAGCAACGCTTTTTATGCTACCTACGACTCGCAGCGAAACATATTTAGCAATTGGATTGTCGCGCCAAGACAAAAGGACGCGATAAACGTTATGCGCCTGTAAACAATACTTGGACAAAATCACCAACACGGTCAGTTCCAAAATATCAAATTAACGGGTTTTCTCGAGTCAACAACATGGACGGGTATCATACATTCACGCTTTGCTACGTTCTTTGCATATTCTGCAATGATAACGTTTACAGAGTTTGACTTTTTATATATTTATCCTGGTTGTTAAATTGCTTTCTCAGAAGTGTGTCCAGACCATCGATATACTTTAACGGGAGGTGCCAACTCAATCTTGGTGTTTGACAGCAGAGCATCCCTGGTCACTCCCTGCTGAGGATAAATTATGCGCAGGATCGATATTGCAATCGCGTATGGCTGTACCACAAAAGGTCTTAAAAAAGACCTCCGTAAATAGTCAACGAGATTTTGAGAATTAAAAGCTGGTCATGTCTCTAGCGGCTTTATTTTCATTACAATGTTGAATAAAAAAGTTCTGAATATGGAAACATAACTTTCTTAAATTTGTTGAAAGAATCTATATACTTATACGAAATACTCCTTTAGAAAGCAGCAATGCAAAACTTTTATTCTTACGGAATGAGTCTAAAGGGTGAATGAATTCGTTCGTAAAAGCGTCATTAAAATATCCGCCATATTGGTTACTAATCTTAAAACGATCGCTACTATTCGCTGCAAGATTTGCACACGAGTGTTACTAGGGACGAGGTTAAAATCTGAAGCGAATCCATGAATGACACTTTCGATAATGCTGGGGATAAAACTTATTGGTGTATTTGATAATGTTGCTAATGTTTTCATTATTAAGTGTTCATCATACATGCAAAAGTTATGACGCACAACAGGAATTCGTATTTTTTTTTTTTAAAAAAAAAAAACAAGTTCGTAACTGTAGATGGCATACATTGTGTAGAGCTCTTCCATAAGCGCCAGTTTTATCACAGTAATACCACGGAGGTACCAAACCGTTGTAACGTTGACACGATACCTGGACGCATCGTTCATAAACATTATTTAGCATATTTGTTTGGTGTTTAAAGGTTCGGAATAATCATATGATAATATTCATAACCATCATAAGTTTTTATAGCTGAAACTTGGGCAATTTGGTCCATTGGTGAACATTCTGGACTGCGTCAGTGGCGATAGTGTCTTTTGTATGTCGACGGTTTAGCTCATCTTCCACTATGAGTACAATTTCTGCCCGTTTGGGACCATGGAGAAATTTTAATATTTAAGCGTGTCACAGTTTCATAAAGCTGCTTCACAGTCTAGCGCGGTTCCACCACGACTCATAATAATACAAGTATCTCAGCTTTTCTTACGCCTGCTATATAAAAATAACAGGCGTAATATTTTAATTGTTGTGATGTTTACACATGCGCTGTATTACTGGCATATCGGTTTACAGAGGTATGTGTTTCGGTAGCATATACCACTGTACCTTTACACAGTACCAGTACTTTGGTAGTTTCCTTCAACAAGGAATTGCAGGAAAGTTCCTATGAAGCTTATTATGAATTTGCTATTTTATCTTTTAATTTTTCATGAAAAATAAATAATTCCAAAACATATTAAAGTTATTAGAAGATGATTGTATTCTTTACAATTTAAATACAGCTATGTTTATTAAAGCTATGTTTATTACAGCTATGGTTATTACAGCTGTGTTTATTATTACAGCTATGTTTATGAATCATATAATTACAGGTATCACACATGTAACATTTGTCATCGAGCGGGATGTTGCGAAAGATATTCGGGTCAAAACCAACTTTAGGAAAAGTTTCTGATTACAAAAAGAGGAGAAATTGGTTCTTTGTCATTGCATGCTAATGTGTTAAGCACATGTATACATTTCTAAGACCGAAAATCCTCATCCGATTTTCAGGACAGAAGCTGTTTTATTTTTGTATTTTACGTAATTTCTCTAGTCCACCAAAGACTATCATGCCTATGGAGTCATATGTTATGGCCGCTAGTCCCTTTTTCATTAGATCAATAGTGTATATGGTAAATTATATAACTCATTATTAGTATATCCTATTTGGATCAACAAGCCATCTAAAGTCAATAACGTTGACATGGTGTCAGCTAAAGAGTAAACTTAATAATCTCATCTTAGCTACAACACAACTTTTAGATTTCAACTTATTTAACAGTTAAAACAAATATAGCACATATGTCTACTGTAAAGTACTGACCATGTACTTCTAGGGTGTGTTTGGAAATGAGATTTTATTTCGAGCCGAAGTATTTCTTATATCTCAAGATAATTAACTTTATGTTTCATCAACTAATGTAATGGGTTTAACATGGTGTTACTTGTGCTACTTATCCAAGCACAACAAATCATTCTTGTGAACAAATATTATGCAGTATGCTTGCAAAGGGTATCATTTGAGAATATTTTATGATAACAATACTAACACAGTATGCACAATGGCAGAATTGGCTGCCTGTCCAACGGCTGCGTTGTGATAAGGTCGCCGTTGTTTTAGTAATTCTATTTATGACATTTTTAATAATATTATGTTTGAGAAAAAAATTAATGACATCTTATCCTAGCTGATTTTGCTACGCAAACTTCACTTAAATTTGAAACGTTATTATTGGTCTATCGCGCATGCATTCGAAAGTGTAGATCAGAATAAAGTAGTAATGTCAATCTACTTATTAGTACATGCAGTTGATATATCTTCGCTATGATAATCGGCAACCGCCAGAATGGTATTACTGTGTTACAACATTTTTTGTAAATATAGTAAACTCTTTGTCACGCTGTAGAATTAAATCCGATTTCAACATGGATATATTAGACCCTGATGCTATATAATCTAGCAGTCAAAATGTAAGAAGCCAGTTAATTGACAAAGCCACAAAACTAGAGAAGGCGCGCGTTATTGTTTTGCCAAAGCCAGTTACGTAATATTGTTCACAGGTAAGTGACGATTTGTTTGGAATAAGGGAGCATAAAAGAGGGTCGTAACCATCCTTGACAAACGGTTGGGAGGGGCGGTGCCTGATCATTATGAACCGACGTCCAATCGGAATTGGGCAAGGCGTGCCAAACATTAGAATCTCAAGTTTAAATATATTATCTTGAGAACCAAAATGTTGTTAGTACTACAACTATTTTGCGGACCGTAAGGCAAATAATTTACTCCGACGTCATTCGTTATTGGCGGGAAAATTGTATATTCTGGGAATAACAAGGAGCTTCGAAATAGGTTAGTTATTATTTGCTGAATTGTTGCAAAATAGTACTGCAAAGTAAGTGTACTTTAACTATTACAGTGTGTATACCTTAGTATGTAGAATTACCATTTGTAGTTTGATTCATTCGTAGTGTTTGATATGCATGCCTATTTTGAGATATGAGCAATGTGATGTAAAGAATTAATATTTAATTCGCTATTGGGTTAATTCGTAGTAACCTCGTGCATTTATTCATTTGATATTCTAGATTTGCAAATGTTGAATTTAATTATAACTTTGTATCATGGTTGCGGTGTGCAACATTAGTATAGGAATTTGCCTATTTGTGTATACTTGTAGGAGTATCATGTATAATGATATATCAGCGCATGGATATGTGCATATCTGTGTACATTTTTACAAGTGCAATGTACAGAAATGCGTCTGATTATATGAAATTGTTTTGTTGTTGTTGTTGTTTTAGGGTTTTACGCCATTTTTCAGCACACGATAGGCTATACATGGCGGCCAGTATTATTGGTGGAGGAAGAACCTGAAGAAAACCCCCGGAAAGAACCACCGACCCACGAGAAGCTACTGGCATGGTTTCTCACGTAACTACATTAGCTGAATCTTAGACTGGAACCCACGCAGACAGAGGTGAGACGGCAGTGATCCGTAACGGAGAGCGCTTTAGACCACTCGGGGCCCCGATATTGTTTTGTATAATAAGACTGAGAATATATATATATATATATATATATATATATATATATATATATATATATATATATATATATATATATATATATATATATATATATATATATATATATACATACACACAGTGTACACTTAGCAGGGAGAATGTATATTTTGATGGGCACGAATGCGTGACCAAAAACGGTAATGGCCTATCGGATGATATTAATGTTAGTGTGAGTTTACATAGCAAAGGGAATATGCTATTCTAATATCTTTGTATATATACTTTAGATGTTTTTAGGGACCAGAGGGAATTAACCAGTGCAGTGGTCCGAGTCTCTGGAAGACAAAAAGACGGAAGAACGGAGGAACACGAAGGAAAATAAAAGGAAGAATGATACAGATAAGTAGGAACTCCGGACAGGAAGGAAATTTCACACACTCATTCAAAGGTTGAAATAGGCTGTCACTTGGTTTAATGATAGGGTTTTAATTTGAATTTTATTTGAGAGATAACTGTTATTGAATTATATTAAACTGTTGTTATTTCAATTTCACATTTTGTGTATTCATTAATTCAACTGTCGGTACCGCTGACCGGAGGCTCGGAGCTTTGCATCTCTCTATCACTACTTCAATGTCTGACAAAAAATGAGCAAGGGTGGGTCTTCTGTAAATAAAAGTTGGGAGCACCCCACCCCATCCTAAATTAGCCCCAACCTTCACACTGTTCAATTCTATCTTGTCTTGAAAGTGCGAACACATATGTATTTGGTACAATCTATTTCGCAGTCGTTGACTTTTCACTCTTTCTTGCTAACACGTTTGTATTGTTTTTCATTAACAAGTATGTGCATCATTGTAATCTACTTGTCATTATTCACCTTCATTGGACCTCATAACATCTCTGAACATAAACAACTTTTATCTTTAACATTGCTAATTGAAGTGATTCTTTTCTACGTCGCTAAACGACAGTATGCATTATAATAGCTACACAATTTAGCTATGTTATTGGTTGATGTGTGGGCCACAACAACTTACACATATTTTCATGTCAGTAAATAATTATTATTGATTGCAATTCAGCCGTTTAACAGTTTTATTTCCTGGTCTTTTAGTCACATGAATAGGACAGGACAAAATTCACAAGGACCCAACACTAAGGAGGCATAAGTATGAATGTATATATCTATTCTTACCTTTGACCTTATTCCATCCATTGGGGATATATACGTATAGGACCTTATATCTATGACTAAATCGATACACAAATAAAGTTTTGTTAGAATATCTAAAAATGACAACGCTCATCAAGTGGACAACACAAATGTAGAATTAAAATACATTCAAGAAGTTATAGAGATGTTATGGTAAATGATATCAGTAAAATTCCTTCTATTTCAAACCGAAAAGAAAGTTATAACTCGTGAAGATTTTTTACTTACCCTTCCATTGGGTCCACTGCTAAGCCATGAGGCCCCTCCAAGTTGTTGTGAATGAGTATACGGTACATTGATGTGTCATTGCTTAAAAGTGATTGAATTGCGATCCACTTATACTGTGGGTCGGTCCAGTATATATTATGACTTATCCAATCCACTGCCAATTTGACATGGTCTTTTGAAAGTCCGCTGTGTAGAGTTGTCCATTTATTGTATTCCGAAATACCAATAGAAAAGTTGGAATTCCAGTATATGGTTTTCATGTAGTGGTCATATACATAGGCGTGTCCTAATGCATAATCACCGTCTACGCTGTGAATCTGAACGTCTGTGGGAAAGTGATGTGACTGTATGGAATCCAGGCTGGGCGTGCCATCATGAATAGTGGGCAATGCATAGATATGCTTATTCACGACCCCGAAGTCTGGACTCAGTGTAACAATCAAACCCCGGTTATGTTCTAGAACAGAATGTATGCAAATGTCAATAAAGTGCATTGCTGGTTGCTGGTAGTATTTACAAGCAATCAGTTTGCAAAGTGATGATGCATACATGATATCATAATGGGAAACATTGATTCATGATACAACATATAATAAAATGATTTTTTAACTTTAGATTGTGGTAGTGCAGTATGCAAAATCGTACAAATTAGCAAAAGAGAGAGAGAGAGAGAGAGAGAGAGAGAGAGAGAGAGAGAGAGAGAGAGAAAATAATAAATTGTTAATATATTTGAAATCAAAGCAACTTGTTATATGGAGCACCAATTAACAGCAACTAGATAAATGAAAAGTACGTAAAAAATGGTTACGCGCCTAAGATATCGGATTGTATGATGTTACTAAGCATTGTTTCTAAACAATAAATCGAACGAGAACTTGCTTTGTCTACGAAAAACTATTTAGATTATATGAAGAACATAGATGATTAAATCGAACATTCTGATCTATGCTTTATCTTTGTTAGGTTCCTCAACAGTCGATCTTACTTTGGCAAAGTAAACTCAGGTCTATGTCCCATTCCGCGGACGATGTACACGTTATATTTCTTGTGAAGTTCGAGAGTTTGGAAAAGCCTCCATCACATTCGAATGCACATGTTTCGTTTTGACGAAACTGACAACCTTCGGCCCATCTGCCGTGCTCCAAAAAGTTAATGCATTGTCCTTTTCTCTCTGAAATGATGAAAATAAATCCCTTCTTAGTTCCTTTGTCCGGAACAGCCCAGTGTCGTTGTCTGCGTAATTAATATTTAATCCTATGTTTTCCCCTCGTTGTTTGAGCAACATTTCATAATAAGGAGATGAATCTATTTTAAATGATTAAATTCATCTATTTGGTGATTTTGAAATGATTTAAGGCATAATACTGATATTGTAGTTCAATTAATGGAAAGGAACACAGATATGCAGGGTTTGTTAACTTTACTTTTACAGCGATAAACTGATGATTTATTTACACAGATGTGTTTACAGCAGATTCGTGGGGATGAGTGAATATTCGAATGAACCTCTTTTTATGGCCAGAAAATTTTTTGACATGAACGAGTGAATATTCAAATTAACCTCTTTTTTTACCTAGAAAATGTACCGACATGAATGAGTGAATACTCCAATAAACTTCTGTTTTTACGCAGAAAATTTAGCGATATGAATGAGTGACTATTCGAATGAACCTTTTTTTCCATTAGAAGAATATACATGAATGAGCGAGTATTCGATTGAACTGCCTTTTCAAGGAAATGTATCAACGTGAATAGATTAATAAGTTTAAGTTACTTAAACAAAAGGGATCCGCCGTTTCAAGCCATTTTCCATCTATTCCACATGAAACCCTGTTGTGCTTAGGATTCGGATCGAATCCTTGGTTACACATGAATGCGCACTGAGAGTAAATGCGTCTGTTACAAGAAGTCCCACTGACTGTCCCGTGTGGAATGCTGGTCGGACAGAGTATCTCTGAAAGAGAAAAAGCGAAAATGATATTCTTGAAATAATTTAAAAAGCAGCTTTTTTTTTCTCAAGCATATTGAGAGTACAAAGGTTGAAATAAACGTGCTTGATTATGTTGATTTTGCTACGTAATCAAGTGAATTCACTAACAATGAAAACCCATGAGTAATGACAAGCTAAGACACACTGCTGCGAACAAGCATATACATATATATATATATATATATATATATATGATGACTAGAAACAATGCATTCTTACTCCATGGTGGGGATACTTTTAATACAGGTTTGAAATTTATAAGCACTCAACATATTTTCTGGAGCAAGCGTGCGCTCATGTCTAACTGGGTATTTTAACGTGGTAAATGGTCATAAACCTTGTAATGTCTATTATACCAATCCATGCTGAAAGCCAAAGGTTTCTTTGAAATATATATACACACACACACAATAACTGTATACCAGTTTTATTATAAATGGAATAACACATTAAAGCATATGGTTCTTATAGTAGAATATTATTTACATTGGCAGGGCCAGAGTGACCTCTGTAAAAGCAGCCGCATCTTCAGTTTTCAGTAACCACTGTCCTACCCCAATGAAACAAAACTAAATTAGTAATAAGCACAAGCACAGGGTGAATGCCAATCTTGTTGTAAACATCTAGCATCCTGGCACGTATTCGCTGAGCGACAATGACGAACTTCAAAGCAAAGTTTCATTTTCAAAGCGAAGGAATGATTTGAAGAGCAAATCCAAATAACCTTTTTCAAAACACTTAACTACACCCGCCTATGCTCCTGAAACAAAATTAAATTAACAAAACTATATGATGAACCCAACTCTGGGGTTATAACCCCTGATACGCAAATCGATAACCATATAGCAACATTACGTAAGCAAAGCGAGTAATTAAACAAGATTATTTGATGGCCATTGACTTTAAACCTCATTCAGCCTAACATTTAAATGCATACAATTAGTAATCAACACTAATCTATCAAATATCAGCAGTCAACAGTAACATATCAGGCATCAGCAGTCAACAGTAACATATCAGGCATCAGCAGTCAACAGTAACATATCAGGCATCAGCAGTCAACAGTAACATATCAGGCATCAGCAGTCAACAGTAACATATCAGGCATCAGCAGTCAACAGTAACATATCAGGCATCAGCAGTCAACAGTAACATATCAGGTGTCGGCAACCAAAATCCTTTAAATACGTACATATAATAACCGAAAATCAGCAGTTAATCAGTCATTTAATTATCGTTCTCTTAATCCTTGCCAATTCAATCGTTGTCCACCCAAGTCACAACTGACGATTATCATAATTGGACACTGGACATGTTGCTCTTACTGAAATCATACAGGATAGGGTTATGCACAATATTGGGATATAAATAAGAATAGCGAATTTGTCGTGCACACCGATTATTTTTTAACTTTGTTTCATCATTATTTAATTTTGGGGCTTGAGGTGGCAGGGGTAGTTTCATAAATTGACCCCGGCAAATGTCTGAACTTAAGTTCTACCAACGGCGCCACTGTAAGTGATACTGGTTCATGTGCTATCGGGAGTGGTCTTTCCTATTACGCCATGTCCAATCAACACCCTTGTCAATGTTAAACGACAAAATCTGTGATTGGCGGAAAACGAGCCGGTAATAATTTGCTCTTTGTCAGAGATTTACAGGCGGTATCATGGATATTAATATTCATCGGCATCTCAGTGATACAATTACTGATGATTATTACCTAATTTATACAATTACTGATGATTATTACCTCAGTGATACAATTGCTGATGATTATTACCTCAGTGATACAATTACTGATGATTATTACCTCAGTGATACAATTACTGATGATTATTACCTCAGTGATTGAGGGTATGCAATTAGATCAGTGACAATAAAACAAGATGATCATACGTGATGCTCAACGTGGACCTGTAATGGCAAGGGTGATACATTCACTATTACCATCCTATAAGTGATCTACGGGGATAGCCTTGTTGATGTTCAGGGTCTATTCAGAATGATAGCTCCAATAGCAATAACGATAGCAAAACAACTGGGAATGAAAGCTATTGAAGTTGTTCGTGACAAAGGTGTTAGTGCTGTTGGTGATGTTGCTGGTAAAGCATTCTCAGCAATCAAGGACCGACTAGCACGATTGATACAACGGAAAACAGAATAACCAGCCGACTAATTAACAGCCCCTAGCACTAGTTTAACTTTCATTGCAGATCTTAACAACCAAATAAATAGTGATTCTCTGAGTGACTTTTTTCGTCATGGAATTTAACGAGGAATGAACTTGACATATGCAATATGTCGTTCTCTTAAATCTTTATTTGTACACGTTATCGTTTTTGCTAAGTAGATTAAAGTTTTTAAAATCATCTGTAATCTTGTTTGCATGATGAAACATATAATGGTGTTTTACATCCAGATAAGAATTAATCATCCGATTTGGTGTTTTGCAATCAGACAACATTGTTCCTATCAAAACGTATTTATGAGTCCTACATATTGATTTTACAAATTCTGGAATGACATCATTTGTTCTATGTCAATAATATATAAAATATACATCCTCATTTAGTGGATTCGCCAAAATCTATTTTTACACCTTGAAAATAAAATATTTGTTTTCTGTTTAGTAGTTTATTTTTTTTTACACACACACAAGCACACACAGACGTATGCAGTTTATGAATAAACTGGAACATTATCGTGCATTGCTGGAAATGTTATGTGTTTGTAAATCTAAAAAATACACTACCATCTAAAGTGTTAAATTTTATAAACCCGAAAATCAAAAGTAATGGTTGGTAGACGTTCATATATTGTTTTAGCATAGGCATTTCAGCCTAATAACCTCGCACTAGTGACGATGACCTAGGACTTTTGTAATCGAGATTATACCATAGCTGGTTTCATAGTTGCTTTTGATGTATGTTAGTTTCATTGAGATACGGTATTGGTTTTATAAAACAATTTTTTTTTTTTTTTGGGGGGGGGGGGGCAGAAAATACAACATAGGAAGTTGGATTTTAGTTGAGATTAAAAATTGTCAGTAAATATTTATTTATGGTTCTAATTCTTAATATTTTCAGTAGAAATACGGCATTCGGTTTTTGAAAACAAAATAATAATACGACAGTTTCGGGTATTGTTGTTGTGTTCCAGTGAATACAGACCATAGACTGCGATTTATTAAGACAATCCTTTCACATTAACGGGAGTAGAAAACGGTCAGTCTCAGTATAGTTAATTTAACTAAAAGAAAGCTCGTGTAAAACAGGAGAAAAGTATAAAACACACGATCGCATCGTGGATGATAAAAACCTCTCCTATAATAATATAATTATAAGGATTAGGCTGGTCCTGAAGATTCTGCGAATTCTCGTAAACTGACAACTTGCCTTACCTTTACATATCTGTGCTGGAGCCCATTCGCCATTCTTTTGACATTTGACTTTGTTGACACTAGATGGCGCTTTAAATCCAAATGCACATTCAAAGTCGCACTCCTCGCCGATTTCCAGAGAACACGATGAATTCAAAATTGCTTTTGGGATTCCGATTTCACATTTACCTGTGAAAATAGAGTTTATATTGCTTACAACATAGATCAGAAAATAAAATTCAGTTAATGTTTTGACTAAATAATACATTATGTTTATTTTGCAAAACCAAATAACTAGATAAAGATTTCTATACATTGATACGTCTTAATAAAAACATGGCGTCAAGGGGGGAGAGGACAGTCTGTTTAATGTTATAACAGACTTACACACACACACACACACTGTATGTATGTATGTATGTATGTATGTATGTATGTATGTATGTATGTATGTATGTAAAAACACATTTAGTATTTTAAATCCATGCTGACGCAAATAGGCACTTTAAAATACTTTTCATTTTCAAATCTTTAACGAAAGACAAGGCAATCGAATGCTTTAAAACAGTTTCCAGGTATTTAAAATCGATGACCAATACAGAAACAGTGAGGTGTAATAATCGATCAGTCGCCATTTTTCCATTCTCAGTTTGCCGATCTTGGGAGCTGTGCCTTCGTAATCCCATTTGCAAAGAATTTCCCTTTAATCATACAGTAATGATCATGCTTTCACTTACGTCTGCAGAGCTTCTCTGTGTTTCGGTTCCATGCGCCATCTGCCCCACACGTTGCATTCTGTATGTGAGAATCCCGGTTAAATCCGGGGAAACAAATGTAGGAGCATGTCTCGTTCTCCCTGTATTGACACGAGATCCAATTGCCACCTGAGAAACTCGTCGGACAGGTAACTATTGTTTCTAAAACAAAAGGAATGTACCAAACAGTAATCATGCACCATCGCAAGGATCTATCTATCTATCTATCTATCTATCTATCTATCTATCTATCTATCTATCTATCTATCTATCTATCTATCTATCTATCTATCTATCTATCTATCTATCTATCTGTCTGTCAAACACACACACACACACACACACACACACACACACACACACATACATACATACATACATACATACATACATACATACATACATACATACATACATACATACATACATACGCGTAAATGCAGTCACGTCGATGCATTCATTTGTAAGTAGTGAAAATGTTAGGAAATAATGTGCATAAATAAACGTCAATAATTAAGATTAACTATTTGGATAATATAATTTATTTCAAAGAGAATTTAAAGCTGAAACTTACTGACACATGCATTTTCTGGAGTCCAGCTCCCATCACATCTACATGTAACGCTGTTTACTCCGTTCGCCAGTGTGTAACCTGCCGAACACGTAACATTGCATACATCACCTACATTTCCGGTACACGATGTCAGCTGAACATTACTTATTGATGTTGGACACTGTACTGTTGATGCTGAAATATTTATTGAAAATTGCATGTATATAATATTAAATATATAAAAGTTGTAGGTCTTTGACATGCCATAGCAAAATACCCGTTTTCTGAGATTGTTTGAACTTATGAAAAGCAATTTAACTAGTGCAAATTTGATACTCGCAACCGTAAATCGACAACAATTCTGCACCGGTACACCGACTTCAAATATTTTGCCCCATCCCATTCCACCCATAATAGTTTCCCTTGGGCTAGAACACAAAATTACTTACATATAGTATGCATGATCCATTTGTTATTCAATATAAATGTTTGGTTAGAGCATGAAATAAAATTATTTTTCAAATATTGCATCAAACAAGTTCAATGTGCCAAATACCACGCACTTCATAAGTTTGCAAGTGTTCAAAGATAACTGTTTGCACCATGGTAAAATGCTACCAAACACTTCAGTGCGTGATTATGTCTAATGTTCGTGGAAGACGGACTAAAATGTGATAAAAGCCATCACGTTTCTCGAAAGAGCACCAAAGCAAACTTATATGTGTCTATTTTTTCAGTAGTTGAGGATAGCCTTGCACTGCAACACGGAGATTTTAATAGCAGATAACCTACCCTTAATATTCTTAAATAATAGTGAAAAGCTCAGACAAGAGCAGAACAAAATCTTTTACGGATTACAAGAATTACAAACACTCTAAATGTACTATCCACAGAACATAGGAAAATTGCTTATGAAATAAACGAGGTTATCTTAATTTTGTACCTTTTGACCCCAACCATATGGCTCCAAATGTAATTGTGGGAAATTACATTGTATTTAATACTAAATTACTCATATAGAATTTTGCTTTAATAAACATCATGACATAACTTGGGGATGTCCAATTTGTTGATATCCCATAGACCAATAGACAAAAGATTCGACAAAAAGAAAAACTGTCCTAAGTGACGTAAGGGTTATTCCCCACCCCCCGGAATTTGCATATGCCGTAAATTGATGTAGCCTACATAAGTTGCCGCCACATCAGGGCCGGCTCGTCCGCTAAGCGAACTAGGCGCTGGGCTAAGGGTTTATTTCATCATGGGCGGGTGGAGGGCGTGAGTGGAAGGGGGGGGGGGGGGGCGCCAAATATCTGATATCGCCTAGGGCACCAAAATGCCTTGCACCGGCGCTGCTACACATGGATTCAAATTTGGCGATACCTCCCCCCTCGAATCAAGTTTTGCACACACACCCCCCTAGAATAAATTTGAAATGACGTCCCTGGTTGAAACTTAAACATTTTGTTTGACTAGAAGGTTCGTATTGTGTTGATAACCTAAGTAGTCACAAAAATGTAGTAGAGAAAGTTTTTTTTTTAAAAATCATTTTTTTAAAAAAGGATTGGATTGTATCACCATTGTTAACAATGGTAATTATATATAGAAACCAAATGTGTTTTAATCCTTTATTATAATCATCACCATATTCGCATGAGTACAAGACTTTTTAGTGTAACATGGGTATTCTTGGAGATACAGTATCCGATAATATTGCTTAACTTGACAGTTTCGAACCACTTTCCACTATTACTATATCTGACAGGGAAAAATGCCCCGGGCAAAATTAATTTTCTATTGCATTTCAGGATTAACGTTCTTTTTATTGTATTTGACACAAAAAGTAAATATAAAATAAATATCCCAAAAAAAAACCAAATAAAAAGTAAGGGATATATTTTGCTTATGCCTGCTTTTGAAAAATGGAGACCTCTATCTGATTTTCTACTCCCTTACATCGGAACGACATTCTATAATGTTATATATTAGGATCATTTTTGTTGTACTTCTTGATTTGCGAAGTACGGTGCCTTTCACCCCCACCCCTACATCCACCTTCTTCGCGTACTAATGAATTTGAGCATGGAAGATGAAAGATATTTAAAAAAAGATGTATTATAGTTTGACAGGGGTTGTCGAACGATAATCAGCCAAGTGCATTTCATCTCCTGATCTTCAATGCAGTCTGTCTTCAGAGTCGACCTGGGGTCCAGACCGCACCAAATGTACAGCAATCATTGGATAGATATTACATAAATATGATTGACCATTATTATTAGGTAAGATCTGATATAAAAGGCGCCAAGTCGGTTGCCTCAATATCGGTGGCTAGTTTTGTATTCCACATGTACAGCCATGCCAGAAAGAAACTAAACTAGAAGAAATCGGAGAAAGTAGAGAGCTGCGTCGATTTCAGTAACATGGTCTAGTTGATCTGAATTGGAATTGAGGTACCCTCAGAAAAATCTTTGAGGTCATTGACTATTGTGTACATTTTTTAAATACAAGTTGGTATTTTATGCATCAATAAAAGTACAGTATTTAGAATTAGAGGTAGCCTAAACTCCTTTTTTATTACTTGAACTATCTAGTAGAAATCTCCATCTTTTTATTATGGAGGCATCAATATAATAATGTGACCGATTTGCTCTAGCGCTTTACAAAGTTCAATAACCTCACTTAATTACGCATGCGTGTTTCCGTATTTGAGATATTCTGTAAGTGAATACAATCTCTCTCCATCGCCCCTCTCTGTCTCTTAAGATTATTCTATTATGTCCGCACGCTTCTATCAAAATCATATAATGTACGCTGATCTAATAGTTCATATTTGCGGATGTTAAAGTGAGGCCAGTATTTACATTAGCTGACTAGTTTGGTAAACTTTGTATTTTTGCTTATGACCGCTAGATGTCCAATATATGTACATATACTCTGTTCTGTTAGTTAATACCAACAGTATATATGTTTCTCAAACTGAAGATAGCGCCAATTTGCATAAAAAAAAGCAATGTATGCTTGTCAACGTAGATACAGAAATGCTTATTGTTATTGCTAGACCTTCTAAAAATAAATTTGTACGTTAATCAAACTCAGATCAATATGTGTATTATAGTTGTCAGAGATTACGACCTTATATATAGCAATGCCCCCTTCTTCAACCCAGCACAAAGACTCGCTGTATGAGACCCAGCTACCTTACTTATACTGACAAGGTTCAGGAGTTTAATCCTTGTTTTGTGGAATTAAAAATAATTCAAATAATACAATATTTAGCAGAGAGAATTGTTCTACCATTACTAGCATGAGTGATCTCATTGAAGAGAACAAATATCGTACAAAGTTACCTAAATACATAATAGCTATGTTACATCACACACTTCGATCAAATAGTGCTTTTATTTTAAAATTTATCGTTGTGGTATTTAGACACGTTTTCATGTACTCAATTATTCTCCACTATAAACAACTTTTAATTTTCAAGTATAAATGCCAACATAAAATTTCAAATGCATAATTAAAATTACAATGTTCATCCAGGTTTTGACTTTCAGTTCAGCAAGAAACTGATTGCAGTTCAGAAGCGTAGCAAAGGTCGACATTTATCTGAATATTGTAAAAACTAGTTATGGATTATAATACTATTTTCAACAAACCAAGGTGTTTTGGCAAAACGTATAACCTAGACACAGTGCCGGATTAAGGCCTTCCAGTGCCCTAAGTACTGACAATATTATGATGCCCTTTCCCCTTCCTACAAAGTGAGAAATTTAAGAAACAAACCCAACCAATATTAAAAGCTAATAAGGTGGGAAAACAAGGGATTCTGAAATCATTCCAAATAAAAATACTCGGATATGCTGATCGAAATCGTCATATACAATTCGATCAATTTTATCATCAGCAATTAAGTTCAATGTTTCTCTGATGCCCCTGTTGGGCTTATACACTGGGCAATTCTTATTGTGCATAATGGCTAATCCGGCACTGCCTAGACACATTCGCGACCTACATGCATAATCGCAAAGAATGGATGTCAACACAACGTTTGATCGACTATTTGAGTGACTTCAATAAACAGAACAGGAAAGTCAAATACAACGTCATCTTACTTGAAGATAGTGATACATGTTACTGATAACCTAAAATTCAATTACGCAAAGCTACACTTCCTCCCGCCATATACAACGGCACACATTATCCAATCGATGGAGGCATAATACGAACATACAAGGCTAACTACAGGATCAGCTGGTTCGACATTACATTGACTGTGCTGAGCTATGCGAAGTTCAACCTGTGGACTTTAGGAAGTCACTACACATGACAATGACGTCATGGAATTCAGTGACACCAACTTTAAACTGTGTTAGATATGTGCAGAACATTCCGACACCAACTGCTACTGTCGAAGACATTGATGATGGAGACGATGTGATATTAAGTGAGTGCAGAGACGTAACATGACACACAAGCTAAGATGACTGCAGAAGACTACCTAGAGATGGACGATGACGACACTTTGACTCTGGTATCTAGGAGGCGATGATATATGTAGATATATACGGGATGGCGACATCGTAAAATAACAATGTACATGATTCGTTTATCCGGAAAACGCATTAATTTGTTGTTGTTGTTGTTGTAGGGTTTAACGCCATTTTTCAGCACACGATAGGCTTTACATGGCGGCCAGTATTATTGGTGGAGGAAGAACCCGGGAAAACCCCGGAAAGAACCACCGACCCACGAGAAGCTACTGGCATAGCTTTCTCACGTAACTACATTAGCCGAATCTTAGACTCGAATCCACGAAGACAGAGGTGCGATGGCAGTGATCCGTAACGGAAAGCGCTTTAGACCACTCGGCCGCTCGGGGCCCCTAAAATACTCATTAATAAGGAAATTTTAAATTGGAACATAGATGTCCAGATAAACATACATTATTAGGCACAACTAAAGTGTGGCACGTGTAGAACATTATAGACTTGTATAAAGGCACATAGAAGTTCTCTCAGGATTGAATATTTTAGCAAATTGTATGATAAGCAATTTTTTTTTTTATATTTTTGTTGCAAATATGTATTATTTCAATAAAGACTCTGGTTTTTATGTGGGAATTGTAACAACGCTTAAGATCCTAATTATTGCATAAACATTGTATTGCATAATCACACTATAATCTCTTCCTATATTCTAAATCAGTATATTTTGGTTCAGTAATAGGGTTAGAAGAGACTGTTTGAGCAAGTGTAAGTCATTTCTGCTGAGGGTATCAGCTACAGTACACGTGCTTCATGAAAAAGAGCCGTTACAGAGAAATTTTCTCTGAAGCGCGCGCAAACCCAGATGACAGGTATTAGAAAGGTTATGAACTCTGAAGTCAGTCGAGGACAGCAAAAAATGCAGTCAACGATTATAAGATGAGCAAGCATCACACGGCTTGAATAGATCTGAAGAAAAAGAAAAATTACACGGAGAGAAATGCTTGTCTATACAGGGATATATTATCAATAAATAAGGCAAACACGTTTATTGCAAGTTTGACCTAACAATTGGAACATCTTATGACTTTTCGTATTTCTCAATTTCACGGAAAAGCACTGCGGTGTACCGACTGGGGACAAGTGAACTATGTCATCCAGCAGAAATCGTTTTTCATCAGAACTGGACATTTGGAGGATATTTGCTTTTATCGAGCGCATAAAGGATACATTTTACATATGAGATGAAGTATATCCGTCATTCTCTCAGACAAAACAAATATTCTTCTGACTTCATATTCAGACTTATTTGGTTGCAAAATGTATAACGTATTGAAGTAGCATATTTCTTGCTGGAATACCATGACATCTGTTTACCGTAATGGTCTGTTGTGTTCTGTGTAGATTTTTGCACAAAGAAGACCAGTTTTGCCATTATAAAACAAAACAAGTCATTATTGTTTACACGATACCTTGCATGATAATTTTAATACTAGACATATCACATGATAGTATTTTATTTATATATTTTGAGTACAATAACAATAATTTTCACCATTCACCCCACTAAAGGATCAAACTTATTTCTTTTGAAATATCCACAAATTCACGTGCTTGCACAATAAAGAAAATAAGTAAAAATATACCTCCCTCTCTCTCTTTCTCTCTCTCTCTCTCTTTCTCTCTCTCTCTCTCTCTCTCTCTCTCTCTCTCTCTCTCTCTCTCTCTCTCTCTCTCTCTCTCTGCATGTGAAGATGTTTGGATAATATTTGCATTTGATTCATAAACGTTATGACGAAATAAATTCCTGTTAATTTTAACAATAATAATGAAACAAAAATATTAACCTTATTTAAAGTTATGCTGCGGTTTATTATTAACATGTAGTCAGTATGAGAATATAATTTGCTTTGTTCTTTTTGATTTGAAAAACATTTTTTAAGAAGATGATGATATTCGCTGCTTAAACTGTTCCAATGACGTCAAGTTCATAGATTTATGATAGATTTATAGTACCTTTAATTCACTCTGTTTAATCCTTAAATTTTATCAACAAAGGATTTTCTGTACAGGTTTTCTTTCTCTTAAGAATGATATAATTCCTGCAGCAATATCATAAGTTCAGAAAATCTAATCCAAAATCTATTAACTATTTTTTGGGCACAAAATGAGCACCACTGGAGTGCTAGCAAAGTTGAAATATTTTTCAGGTTGATGAGTGGAACGTTTATATATTTTGTGATCTGAATTTCACCATAACAAATATGGCTTCATCCTATATTTATGATTAATGATCGCAAAGAAATGCACTTATGCAAAATGGAAGGTATAGTTTTTTTGTACATTTCTATGTATTAATTTAATTAATTTGCTGTGATTTGTACTGTTCAATAAATCTCAACAACCAATTACGACACGATGAGAAGAACATTGACCCAAATTTGAATTTTGGAATTGTTTTCTTTCATACTATGCTACTTGTTTTGAAGCAGTTTTCATATGTGCATAAAATAGTGTCCATTTCCATATGAAATACCACATTTACAGAATTTAATCAGAAATTAAAACTCTTTATTAGATTAAACAAAGTGAATATTGAATTAGTTGCGAGTGAGCAAATTAACAATATTTATCAATGAAAGAAACGAACTCACCGATAGAAGGCCTAAATAAACTCATCCAGGATACAGATATAAATATTCCTTGTACAAATTTCAGCATTTTGAAAACAATTATTTGACAAGTCGAATAGAACCAAACCATAGATTTGATTGATATCCAAGTATGTATACAATAAAGTATATGCCTCTGTCGACTGCTAGCTGATGGTATGTACTGAAACTATCTGAAGTGAAATATAAAACACTGTCATACACTCCAATCCCTTTCAATTAATCCGGGTGAAGGATCTCGAGTAATGTCATGACTAGATCATGTACCTTACAATCGGTGTGCGAAGAAGTCGTATGATGACTGGTTTGTTTGTTTTATTATTTTTTTAGGGTTTAACGCCACGATATGCTATACATGGCGGCCAGTATTATTGGTGAAGGAAGAACCCAGGAAAACCCCCGGAAAGAACCACCGATCCACGAGAAGCTATTGGCAAGCTTTCTCACGTAAATACATTAGACGAATCGTAGACTCGAACCCATGCAGACAGAGGTGAGACGGCAGTGATACCTAACGGCAAGCACTTTAGACCACTCGGCCACTCGGGGCTCCCATGATGACTGGTAATAAACAAATGTGTAAAACAAAACGGGAGATAATTTTCTCTTCATAACTTAAATTATGTATAATTATGATTATAATTTATGAGCCAACTATATGAAATAATTTTATCACACAAACACATGTATAAAACGAGATTGTAAAACTTCATTAAACAATATCGAGTGCGCAAATGTCCCAACTTCGAAAGCAAATCGTTCGCTCGTCTTTCATACATTTCAGTAAGGTTTACGAGATCATAAGTTAATTACACATTTTTATCAAAATGTCGAAAATCTTATGGCTATCTTGAATCCCAAACAAGATACGCCGTTGTGGTAAGGTATTTTTGGTAGCATATACTGTGATAATAGACCGAAATCACCTGTAAATTAACACGTAGCTTCGGTCAGTGACTTCTTCCACTGACCTGTTGCCTGTCGTTTACCTAAAATATATTATTTTAGTGCTATCATGATAAGGTGGACAGAAGGTAAAAGGTATGTGTGTATGATGACAAGGAGAACCTTTTAGATTTTTTCCCCTTCGAACCTTTTATAATAATATATCAATTATTTCAGGCTATCATGTAATAATTTTTTAGCATTACGTTTTTACACAAACGTTGACTATATGTATTATTTTGTATTAGAATTTATGAACAATTATTGGAACTGATTAAACTAATGATTTGAAAAGATGCGATAATTTTTCTTTGTTGGGTGGGCGGGTGGGGGTTTAGGAGCAAATGGGAAACATTTAACAGATATACCCCAATGGGAGAAAGCCAGTGCAGACGAGTTTGCAAAGCTTTTACAATACATATTTAAATTACTAACATATATAAAGACAATGAATATCTAAATTCAACATGTATTGTACACATTAGAGATGGAAGAATTATATTAAAAAAATCACATGAATAACGTCTCCAAACATTTGACAAACACAATCTCTATCAGTTAAATAAATGTTTTTCATGCAGTGATGCCTCCAAACGTGTAGATGCTAAGCATCTGTAAGAATGATTCTCTGTGGAACTTGAAGGTACCACCCATATAATATCTATGAAAATGTTTCATGAAGGGCAACTGTTAACATTTATCAGGTGAAGCTCCTTGCCGATTTGAAAATATTAAACTATGAATTGATGGACGCCGAGATGATCTATATTTACCTGAATAAAATTTAGCTATTTTAAATATATATGGCATTGACACTATCCTAAATTACGACAAAATAAAACGATGGTGGCCAAAATTTACCGTGATGTTGTAGATAGTTATGAACGTACTTACAAAACAATTTGCGCTGGTCCTTAATGTGGGGAATGCTTCCACCTAGGGCAGATTGAAATACCGAGGTGTGATGCTAGTTCACCTATTTTATATATGTATACATATGTGTATATCTATATCTGTACGTATCCGTATATATATATATATATATATATATATATATATATATATATATATATATACACATACATACATACATATATATATATATATATATATATATATATATATATATATATATATATATATATATATATATATATATATATATATGTATATCCATACGCATGTGATTACCAGTATCTGTATCTATGTGTATCTATGTATACCGATATCTGTATCTATGTGTATCTATATCTATACATGTGTAGATCTATATCTGTATATATCCGTATATATGTCTATACATGTGTATATCTATTTCGGTTTATATTTATATGTCTATACATGTGAATATCTATATCCGTATTGTTACGTGCTTAGGCTCGCATAATTAGTAACATAGAAAAAGTGAAAATAACAAGCTTGTAAAAATGTTAATAAGCAATTTATTGAGTACAAATATTTTCCAGAAAAGAAAAAAAAACTTACGGTTTTAAGAATCAATTCGAAAATTAATCCAAAAATAATTCAAAATATTATCCACTAGTGAACTCAAAACAACACAACTGAATATTCTACCAGCCCAACTTCTACTCAATAGTTCGCTCTCAAAACATAATTTATATACCTGTTTTTACGTAAACAAGGAAGGGGTCACATGATCTTCAAGAATCTTTAGAACAAATTTACGTTAAAAAAATCTCGTGCACACCGTATGACCCAGATGAGAATCAGTTATATTTACTCTCAAGAACTAAAAATAGAAAGATGTTTAGAACAAAGCTCCATAATGTCCTTGGAACTTTACGCAACTTATAATCCTTCAACTATACAAATTTTAGTGAATTAAATGCCGCAACTTATAATCCCTGAAGATATGCTTTTAATCCCTCACTTTAATCCCCAAATATACTTACATCTAATGCTCCAACAACTAATCGTAGTCTTTTTATATTCTGGTCAAACCCCCTGTGGTCAAACCACCTATGATCAAACCCCCGCTGTGGACAAACACCTATGGTCAAACCACCTATGGTCAAAGCACCTGTAGTCAAACCTCCGCGTACCGTATATCTATCTATTTATATCCGTATAGATAGCTCTATCTATCTATCTATATCCGTATACAAATAGATCTATGTACAGACATGTGTATAGCTATATCTATATATATCCGTATATATATCTATGTACAGACATGTGTATAGCTATATCCGTATATATATATATATATATATATATATATATATATATATATATATATATATATATATATATATATATATATATATATATATATATATATATATATATATATATATATATATATATATATATATATGTACAGACATGTGTATAGAATTTAACTGATGTTATTAATATCTCTCTCTCATCAGGGGAATTCCCATCATTTTTCAAACTGCCATTGTAAAGCCACTGCTGAAGAAACCAACACTGGACCATAACGATTTAAAGAACTACCGCCCAGTTTCTAATCTCCCATTCATATAAAAAATCTTAGAAAAGGTTGTTCTAACTCAACTTGTATCTCATTTGAATTCAAACAGTCTTTTTAGCAATGTACAGCCCGCATATCGCCCTTGCCACAGTACGGAAACTACTCTTCTGAAAGTATTTAGTGACATTCTCTCCGCTTTGGATAGTGGAAAGATTGCAGTCGTCACTCTCCTGGATTTATCTGCAGCATTTGACACAATAGACCATGATATATTACTTCACCGTCTCCGGCATGTATTTGGCATTCAGAATATAGCCTTACAGTGGTTCAAGTCCTACTTAGTGAACAGGACACAAATTGTATATGCAAATGGAATAAACTCCAGCCCAGTTGACGTATGTTATGGTGTTCCACAGGGATCTGTTATTGGACCTATTCTCTTCATTCTGTACACTCAGCTGCTCTCAAGTGTCATAGTGTCGCACCAACTGTACGCTGATGACACCCAAATATACAAGTCTATCCACCCAACTGAAGTTGATGCTAACATCCATGTAGTAGATAAGTGCATTTCGGATGTGAAATCATGGATGACATGTAACAAGCTGCAGATGAATGATGATAAAACTGTGGCTATTCTGATCACAACACAAAGACTTTCTCATCCACATTCTTTACCTCAGACAATAAATATCAGCAACACCAACATTAAATTCTCACAGTCAGTACGGAATCTAGGTGTTACTCTAGAGAATACTCTCACATTGCACCAACATGTCATGAACATCTGCAGAGCTGCATATCTTGAATTGAGACGCATCACTGTTGATGCCACGAAAACACTTGTGTGTACATTAGTACTTTCAAGACTGGACTATTTAACTCAATTCTGTCTGGTTCGTCACAATATTTACTCCAGAAACTTCATAAAGCTCAAAACACAGCTGCACGGATCATCTTTAGAGTAACTCGATCAGAGCACACCTCACCACTGCTTTATACCCTAAACTGCTCTCAAGACTCAACTGTTTCGACTGGAGGGACAAACTTAGCGATCTAATCATGTTTTGTATCTTATATATTTTCAGCATGTTTTTATGTTTTCCAATTTCATTGTTTTTGTCATTTGTTGTTCTGTAGTGTAGTCATATCATTATTGATGGTGTAAAGCGCTTAGAGCTTTTAAAGATTAGGCGCTATAGAAAGTCCTCATTAATTAATTAATTATAGCTATATCTACACACACACACACACACACACACACACACATATATATATATATATATATATATATATATATATATATATATATATATATATGTACAGACATGTGTATAGCTATATAGCATATATATGTACAGACATGTATATATATATATATATATATATATATATATATATATATATATATTTGTAGAGACATGAATATATCTATGTCTATATATATTTCCTTATATATATGTGAATTTATAAAACAAGAAATACAAGCGGCTCGTGTGCAATAGTGTCATTATGGTCTTGTGGCTAAAGAAGTGCAATAACCTCACTCTGTTCTTTTCAGTTGTAACCGTGAGTTTACCTTGCTCTGACCTCCAGCGTTGATTTACATTATTGTGCAAAACAGACTAAGATGGGATTGTCTCTCATCGGGATTGGCCCACAGTTCTGCAAGTAACCTAAAACCTTGAGTCACATTTGAATCAAGAAGGTAATAGCGCGTATTAGTATAGCATATACAAAATTAATATCATCCATGTCGCTGGCAATGCTATTACACAACTTATACCTTAAATAATCATTTCCTTTGTTTGCATTATTTTTCCTGCTGGTTCAGTAGAGTGTGACCAAGTAATTATTGATTAATAGTGACATTCTCCCTACCCCCCCCCCCC
This sequence comes from Unio delphinus, assembly GCA_029339505.1. NCBI lineage: Eukaryota > Metazoa > Mollusca > Bivalvia > Unionida > Unionidae > Unio > Unio delphinus. The sequence continues at coordinate 12,766,256 of JAQISU010000034.1, forward strand.
CCTCTCTCTCTCTCTCTCTCTCTCTCTCTCTCTCTCTCTCTCTCTCTCTCTCTCTCTCTCATCCTTTGGTCGGTTTGACTTAATTTTTACCATCAGATAAGTCCAGATATATCGTGGAATAACATAGACGAAAAGCTTTATAGATTTTTTAACTTTAGATTGTGGTAGTGCAGTATGCAAAATCGTACAAATTAGCAAAAGAGAGAGAGAGAGAGAGAGAGAGAGAGAGAGAGAGAGAGAGAGAGAGAGAGAGAGAGAGAGAGAGAGGTGTCTTTATATAGTTAGGAACCATGTTATTGTAGGCTACTTGGTGTAATTTTTATTTCAAGGTTCAATCCAGCACACATTCCTTTTCTCTCCAAGTCCATATTTTGCGTTGTTTGTCCGTTATGCATGAGAGGGGAAGGGGAAATATAAATCAGAACGGAATGTGATGAAAATGTGTAACATATTATATTCATTTATATATAAGGAGGTGCCTACCCCACCTCCTGCTCCTCATTAACTAGAATATGTATGCTCTAGGTTTGGATTAATTTTTACTATGTTGATTTTATGTTTGATACCAGTTAGAAAAGTTTCTTTAAAAGCCAAGAGACCTAAACTGAATAGCAGCAACAATAATAACAACAACAATTATACTACTAGTTATTCTTCTTCTTCTTCTTCTTCTTCTTCTTCTTCTTCTTCTTCTTCTTCTTATTATTATTATTATTATTATTTTTAAGGAAAACTTCAAAATCTGTCATCAAAGCTAACTGTTAAGGGAAAACCATTTCCATGAATATTGTGAGGAAAGCTGTGAACAAGAAGTAGTGAACACGTCCGGGACTTAAAATCTCATAAATGATGCAGTTAACGGTGTTTAAGTAGATCCTTTAGCATTGTGTTCATTTGGTTCTATTTTTGATGGAATATTGTATGACTGTAGTCCTCTTATCAGGGTATTAATAGGGGGCGATCTAGCCTCAATGGAAAATCCAGTCAAAAACAGCTTGGGGCACTCTAGCCTCAAGGGGAATTTAACATGGTGGGTCTATCTAGCCTCAAGGGATATTTAACATGGGAACTATTTGGGTCTATCTAGCCTCAAGGGAAATTGAACATAGTGGGCCTATCTAGCTTCAAGGGAAATAGAACATAGTGGGCCTATCTAGCCTCAAGGGAAATGGAACATGGGAAATATGATTTTTTGTATGGGTATAGGGGACTGTCTAGGGACAAGGGGAAAAAATGGTGGCAAAGAAAGCTTATATCTTTTCTAGACCTATGAGTGGCCTTGAAAAGTGCCGTTATGTGTAATGTTAACATTATTTTGTTAACACAGAAGACATCTCACAGATCTTCTTCTTTTCCTTAAACTTCTCCTCACCTCTGGACCGTATAGTAAGACTCTCTTCAAACAGCCTTGCCTCTCTACATAGATCCTTCTTTTCCAAAGGGTTGTATCCGTCATTCGGATAATTGTCCATGATTATCTAACATACATGGGTATGTCAGTCCGAAACAGCATGGTAGAAACAAGGGTAGAAGATTCTACGTTAGTTCATATCTTGTGATGAGAAACAGGTGAAGCGAATGCTATGTACTGCGGTTATTTACAGGGGAAGAGCGGATCGAAACGGATTGAGTGTATCCACCAATCCAAACGTGCGTTACAAAAGTCAGTCACAGTTATCCAATCGGAAGAGAGCGGTCTGTGACGTCACCTTACCTATATTTGTGTTCAGTCAATCGATGCGACAGAGTTGTTCAATGATGTCGGACACTAAGAAGACGATGAATTGGGGGTGAGTCAGGAGTAGAGACAGAAAGTCATGGGCCAGAAGGGACTACTAAAGTCATGACAAATCTACATCCAGAAGAAGTTGATTTTAACTGGGATATTGTGGATTTTTTAACATCACAAGAATTTATTCCGGAACCTTCGTTGCCTTCTGCTTCTTATGTACACGTCGATGATTTTAGGCAGAGACAAAAAGAAGAATTGGAGCGATTTTTACAACAACAGAAAGTAGAAGAACAAGCTTTTCTTATTCAACAGCAGGAAGAAGAAGCAGCAAGAAGAAAACACCAGGAAGAAACAGTAGCAGCAACCGAGAAGAAAGAAGACCAAGGACAGAAAGAAAATAGTGAAAATCAAACGGTCACGACGGTACTTTTAGATATTTTGGCAGAGTTAAGGAGTCTGAAACAAATGTATCAGACTTCTTTATCACGACCGAAGAGAAAAAGACCTTCTCGAGCTAAACAATCCAATCTCTCTGTGACTACGTCTACCATACCACCGTTAGTGATTTCTACCAAATCATTGACAGGAACCACCACTCCCGAAGTAGGCCTTGGCCGTGGCAAAGGCTTAAGACAGCTCAAGATGGTTACGTCCCGTTTCTGAGTTTGTTTTCTTTTAAACACACAAAACACCAACGGTCCTTTTCAGGGCCACTCCAATTATTTCGAAAAGAAATACTATTTCAATTGCCTAATTCAATGAAAACTCAAAAGTCTTTTTTTATTTTTTTTTAAACCCATGATGAAAGTGTGAGTGAATGAATGAATAGAATGTGTGAGTGTAGGTTCTTATTCCATAAAATCAAAACCGAGAGACACTTACGTTTTTTTCTCTCTGGTGTATTCTGGTACAAACGTTACAATTCAATATCACAACATAACATAACACAATACCACTTTAAAAAGTTCATAGGTTTCTTCTTTCTCACTCTTTCTGTTTTTTCATTTTCTTTACTGACACAGGTTTTTCTTTTTCTTCTTCCTCGTCACTTTCATTTCGTCTTTTTTTCTTGTCTTTGTGAACGTGTCGGGGTTCTTCCTTGGGGGAGGGTACTTCTTCCTCCTCCTCCTCCTGTTCAGAATTCCTTTCCTCCTCCTCCTCCTTCTGTTTTTTCTTAGGCCAGTTTGGAGACCAATGTCCTTTCTCTTTACAATAATAACAGGTATCTTGACTTTTGTCTCTATTGGTACCTTTTTTTGTTTTTGTCAAGATCTAGACAGTCTGTAGCCCAATGTCCTTTCTTCTTACAGATATAGCAAGTATCTTGACTTTTATCTCGAAAGGAGGGAGAGTAGTCCGTAGGCTTGTCTGAAGAAAACTTTCGTATGACCCCACGTAAAGCTCTGATGAGAAGTTCCACTTCTGTAGGTTCTTCCATCGTTCTGGTCAATGTGAGAGTGAAATGAATACTGAAAGGTTAGATACTAACCCTTTATATATGCACGGATCAGACATGAATATATTGGGGTTATGGTCTTTAAAAGGTAGTCATTTGACTTTTTGCAGACAAGATGAAAAGACCGCATCATGTTGTGGAGAAAGGAGAAAACAGTAAGTGACAGAAACGTAATGTATCGCCTAGCACAGTAGCTGAAGTCTTGGCTCAAATTCATGCCAGTGATTTTGAAGATGATATGAGTGAGCCCGAATCCACACCTAAGCAATCGACATCCAAGCAAAGTGCACCACCCTTAGTAAACCCTGAAAATTACTATCGCATTCGAGGGACGGAAAAGCGTTCCTCTCGAAAATTTAGAACAACGGCTTACACGTATGCCGTAAAGTTTAAAGATTTCAAGTCCAATGTACCTTTGGAGAATACAGAAGGGTTCATTATCGAGGTGTGGGATTCTGTGTTGACTGCACTGAAACAGCAATGTCAAGCCAAAGAAGACGATCGCTTGAGACTTTCTATTCATCACGATAATTTAAAGTCTTCTGTTTGGATCGAGTTTACTAACCCATCAGAATTAACACCTTACAAAGTCATTGACAAAATTAAACATGTGCAACAATCCAACGACAAGTTTCACATCACCGACGGAAAAGCCACACTGTTCATGACCCACGTGTCTCTTCCCCAGGGGACCGGACGACGAAAAAAATAACTTTATTGGTCGACAACCTTCGCAACACCAAACTAAGCCTCGTCCAAATTAACAATCCTCAAGACCAGATGTGTTTAGCCTGTGCTGTCGTCGTGGGAGGAACTTATGCCAAGAAGAACGAGACGATAGAATGGAAAAGAGCCTAACAAACTATTCGACAATTGGACCGAGCCAAAGAACGAAGTGAAGCAGAACTCCTGTTACAGCAAGCAGGGATATCCAAAGGCACCCCTTGCGGCATTCCAGAAATGCAAAAATTGCAAGACGTTTTGGCTCCACGTTACACCTTGAAAGTGCACCCTCAAGAAGTGCGTGGTCCTCTTTTGTTTCGAGGCCACGATTTCAAAGACGGAAAATACATTCACGTCTCTCATCACGATGGTCATTTTGATACCATTACCAGGATCACTGGATTCCTGGGATATAGTTACTACTGTGAAAAATGTGATTATGGTTATAACAATCGAGAACAACACAAGCATTGTGGATCGAAATGTGAGGGACGTTTGGCCTCTCAACCTTGTCTGGACAAAGGATAAGAAAGAGTGCATTGCCCTGTTTGTCAGCGCACTTTTGTCAGTCCTACCTGTTACCAACAACATTTGAAGATGCAAGGTTCACAGCAGAAAAGTACTTGTCAGCTTCTGAGATTGTGCCCTACTTGTGGACAAGGCATACGTACCAATAGTGTTAAGTTACACGTTTGTCGAGGGAAGAAACGATGTCACATTTGTCACCAAATCGTGGACTTGGAGCACGAATGCTTCATTAAAAAATATCAACCCCAACCAGAAGATGCCAAGAAGAAAGAGAATTTTATCTTTTTTGATTTCGAATGCATGCTAGAAACTGGTATTCACATTTCTGATTTCTGCGTGGCTCACCGTGCGTGCGAGCAGTGTATACAAGAACCTATCTTTAGTCATTGCACTCACTGCAGCAAGATTCCTGGAGGATGTGAAAAAATCTTTCGAGGGTCAAGCACGCTAGCCGATTTTGCCCAATGGATCCTAAACCCCATTGACGAAACGTGGAGTCCAGAAGACATCGAGCGTTACGGTGATTGTCATTGCCATGCCACGGTCATTGCTCACAATTTCTAGGGATACGATGGGCAATTTCTGCTCAGATACTATGCGGAACAAAGTAACGAACGACCTCAAGTCACTTTGAACGGGGCCAAAATCATTTCTATGCAAGTAGGACAAGTACAGTTTAAAGATTCGATGTGTTACTTGGCCATGCCTTTGAGTCGCATGTCTAAAACGTTTGGAATGACAGAAATGGCCAAAGGTTATTTTCCACACTTTTTCAATACCGAAACCAATCAACATGCCGTTCTACCCCATTTGCCTGAGGCTGACGACTACGACCCCGACAACATGCGCACCGAACAACGAGAAGCTTTCCATCCTTGGTACCAGACTCACACCTCGGACCCCTTTGACTTTCAAGAAGAAATGTTAAAGTACTGTCGATCTGACTTGGACATTTTACGACGTTGCTGTGGAAAATTTCGAGAATTGTTCATGGAGTACGGAGGGATCGATCCTTTGAAAGAAACTTGTACCATTGCCAAAGCATGTTCCTTAGTGTACCGAAAATGCTTTATGCCTGAAAATACTCTAGCTGTCATCAGTCCTCAAACGACAAATTTTGTCAAACCACAATACTCGTTCAAAGCCCTACGCTGGCTCCATTACTTGTGCGACAAGGAAGACAGATGGATTCAACACGCTCGCAACGGAGGAGGCGAAAAGACCATCGGAACGTATTCGGTAGATGGCTGGGACTTAGAAAACCCCCAGATCGTGTACGAGTTTAACGGATACTTATTTCACGGATGTCCCATGTGCTACCCTCAACGTGACACCAAAAATCAGTTTTTACAACGGACTATGGAAGACTTGTACCAGACCACGTGTCAGCGACGTTTGAAGTTAGAACAGCAAGGATACCAGGTAGTGGAAATGTCAGAACACGAGTACGATCAGCGTTTGAAAACCGATTCCGAGTTTAAACGCATCGTATAAAGTTACAAGCTGGTGGACCCCCTGAACCCACGGGATAGTTTGTGCGGAGGACGAACGAATGCCACTTGTTTGCTGTACCAAGCGGACGAAGAGAAAGGAGAAGAAATCAAATACTTGGACGTATGTTCGCTGTATCCTTACGTCTGTAAATATTGTCACTTTCCCGTAGGGCACCCAGAATTGATGACAGAACACATTGACTTGGATCACATACGTCAGTACGAAGGATTGATCAAGTGCAAAGTCTTGCCTCCCACAGACTTGTACCATCCCGTTTTACCTCACCATTGCCAAGGAAAACTGATGTTTCCTTTGTGTCGCACATGTGCCGAAATGTGCAACCAAGATCAACCTTGTCAGCACAGCCAGGAAGAACGCGCCTTGGTAGGAACGTGGGTGAGCGTGGAATTGTTTAAAGCTCTGGACCTGGGATACCGACTGTTAGAAGTGTACGAAATTTACCACTTTCCCAAGACACAACAATACCGCAAGGGCGACGAGACACAGAAAGGTATTTTTGCGGACTACGTGGATGCCTTTTTAAAACTAAAACAAGAAGCTAGTGGCTATCCTTCCTGGTGTCACACTCCCGAAGACCAAAAGATATTCAAAGAAAAATATCGGGAGCAGGAAGGCATCACTTTAAACCACATCGAGAAAAACGAAGGAAGGCGGTCGTTTGCCAAAGTGATGCTCAATTGCTTGTGGGGTAAAATGGCAAAACGACCGTCTTTACCCAAGACAGAGTATTTTTCCGAACCGTCTCGCTACTTCCAGATGATTCACGACCAAACCAAAGTCATGAAGCACGTGGACGTCATTCGTGAGGACTTGATCTTAGTCAATTACGAAGAAGAACTAGACTTTGTAGATGCCGACAAACTTGGAAATGTCATCACTGCGGCTTATGTGACAGCCCACGCTCGCTTAAAATTGTACGAAGTGTTAGAACTGTTAGGAGATCGTGTGTTGTATTTTGACATGGACTGTTGCATCTACATTCACCGTCCGAACCAGTGTAATCCTGTCATCGAAGGAGACCGTTTAGGAGCCTGGACCGATGAACATCCCGACGACAAGATTATATGTTTTGCAAGTGGAGGTCCTAAAAATTAGGGCTAAGAATACCGAGACCCCAAAGGAGAAATCCATACCGAATGTAAAGTGAAAGGATTGACTCTCAATTATCGCACCAGTCGAGTGGTGAACTTTGACTTGCTACAAGAAGCCTTACAGTCGGGACAGGATGAAACGTTTAAAGTGACTACCCACGAGCCGCACAAGATTATCCGTTTACCCACACATCAAATCGTTAGTCGACCTTTGCAATACGTCTATCAAATCGTGTACCAAAAAAGAGTACGACTTCCCAATCACTTTACTCTACCGTACGGTCACGTCGAAATTGGGCAGCATATAAAAAGGGACATTGTCCAAGACCAATAGTTCATTTGTCACTACAACGACCAAGCGAAAGAAGATGAATCCATTTAAACAGACATCATTCAAATTTGGGAATTCTCAAGTGGAGTGCGATGCTAAACCTTGCGATTGTAGTGATGCCAGACGCTGTGACCTTAGTGATTCAGCAGGATATCGTGGGAACGTTGCTATGACTACTACCCCTATATCTACCCTGGAAAGTGATGCTGTGCGTGTCAAACCTGAGGGATGCGAAAGCGGTGCTACACGTTATCGTGGACTCCTAGGAATTTCACCGTACCTGCATCGAACTGAAGTGAGGAGAGTCGAATATTCGTTCCCGACGAGTTTGCCAGAATACTGTCACTTTAAAAGTCGATTCCAAACCATCAAAGATAAATGGCCAAAATATCTGCCTGGACCAACTCCTGAAGAATTAGCCAGAGCCGGATTTTTCTACTTGGGCGAAGGGGATAAAGTCAAGTGCTTCAGTTGTGGTGTGTCCATTTACGAATGGGAACAGAAAGATTCCGCTTACCTGGAACATGCTCGATGATCTCCGAATTGTCAATACCTACCTTTAGTAGGACCTAGTGATTGGAAGTGACACTACTGCTCATGTCGTGTAACAAACCTAGACCAGTATATAAGCCCTCTCTAAAACATAATATTCAAGGATTACCACACGAATTGCAAGAGAAGATCTACAAGGACGTTTGGCAGGGTCTTGCTAAAGAAAAATCTCAATGGGTGACTGTAGAACTTTTGTGTCGTGAAATTCACAAGAGGAAAGTGACAAAAATTAACCAACGTGTTAGATTTCTCTGGATCAAGGGTAATTTTTTGCTCTGTTTCCAATTTAGTACGTTTACATCTGAAGATTTTTTGATCCTTCTTGGCCGTTACCCTGAATGACAGTGGGACGAAATTACACGTTATATTAATCACTTTCGCTTTTGGAGCAGATTTGATTCTGTGCAGAATATACACTGATGGTTTTCGACAAAAAAAGAAGTATAAAAGAGAACGACCATGCCACAACCTTTATCCCTTGTGATCAAACAAATTCCGTGGAAGGATATCAATGAGAAGATTCACACGGTGAAGGATTACGAACACTTATTGCAAGAACTGTGCCCCATGAATGGAGGTCGACGTGTAGTGTGTGTTTTAGTGACTTGCTTTCTGGGATTTCGTTTACCTGTCGATTCCTTGTGGACACTTTACGAACACAACCTACAAAAAAAAACAGTATGGTGACTGCTTTAAATGTCCACGAGAGACTCATTCTGTTAAAAGCCTTACGCTTTCATCTGGATACATCTCGACCTCTGCAGGAAAAAAAGATTCGTCAACTTTTACGTACGGAAGCAGTGTACGAAGATGTGTGTGTACCTTGTGATTTACACTCTCATTGGACAGATGTACGTAACTGTTAAAGTTGGGATTTTGAGGCTTGGACAAACAAAGCATCCCATTATACCCAAGCATTGTGTTAGTAAAATCCATCGTCGAGTGAAAAAAGTCACTTTTAAACCTGTGTTAGTGACAGTACCAGAAGAAGAAAAAGAATCTGTCACCAAGGACAATCCCTCTGTTCAAGACAGAACTGTCATGGACATTCCCCTACAAAGACCCTTCCGAGAAGACACCTATGTGACTGTACCCAATGTAGAGACTATAAGAACATTACACACTACCACTAGGACACCTTGGTTACCCAAACAATGTTATACAGAGACTTGTTTATATGCCACTTTGATCGTTTCCCTAGGTAGTTTATTCCTGTATTTATCAATTTGGCTTTTATGTATTTTTGTCTTTCGTGTTGTTCGAATTTAAACATGCATTGAAAGAAACGTGTCTTGAAAAAAGTATAAAAACCTCTTGTCTTGTCTGTTTTTGTGTCAATAGTGTGATACCCTACACGACTATGGCTAACTCTGCTATTTCTACTACTCCTTCCTCCTCGATATTCATTGTCATTGACGAACACTTAGATCATGCTAGTTGGGAAGCCTTGTATCTTCGTCATCCTTTTAACATGTTAATTGCTGGACCGAGCGGTTCAGGCAAAACCGAATTTGTCAAACGTTTGATCGAACGTAAACATCATTTGATCGATCGTCCACCTCAACGCATCGTGTGGTGTTACAAAGAGTGGCAATCGGCATACAGCTTTTTACAAGAAAGTCAAGGTGATTTCATTATGTTTGTAGAAGGTATTCCGATAGAAGAGGAGGGGATCGTGTCTGACCCTAGTCAAACTCATTGGGTTATTTTTGACATGTTAGGAGAAGACGAAGAAGAAATTAAACTGTGGTTTACGCATAAATGGCATCATCGTAATGCCAGTGTCATTTACATTACACAAAATTTATTTCAACAAAGTAAAGCCCATCGTACCATTAGTATCAATGCTCATTACGTGATCTTGTTTAAAAGTCCTCGAAATAAATCACAAGCGCAAGTCTTAGCCAAACAGTTAGGAACACCTTGGCTGACTCATGCGTACGATGATGCCACTCAAACGCCACTCGTTGATTTAAAACCCACCACCCCGATTATTTGCTATTTCGTACCGATTTGTTTCACGACTGGTGTCAAAACGGAGTACCTGTCGTATACACGTTCTCGTCGTCGACATAACCATATGAACCACTAAAAAAAATCTATAAAAACCTTGGTCACTTTGACCTTGTCTCATACATTGTCAACGTCATGTCCCTTCAGTCTCATCTTTCCATCAAATTGATTCGTGCCTTGTATGGTATCAGTCGCGAAAAAAATGCACAAATACGTGCTCACGTCTTAGAAGCCAGTCTCAAAGAAGTCTTACGATGGTTTACGGTGACAGCACGTCAAATACTGCAAGGCATCATTCACATTCCACATCAAACCAAACGCTTTTTTGACAGAAACAAAGTAGCCTAGACGCAACTGGCCGATCCTCACATCGACACTCAAATCAAAAAGCAAATCATATTGAAACCTGGAGGTAGTGGTTCTCTAGGTGGTGTCATCATTCGTTCCATTTTAAAATGGGATCCCAATACTCCCAAAGTTCACCCCAAGGAAAAAAAGCCAAACGAAAGCCTAAGAAAAAGAACAATGGTGCCAAGACCAAAACACAGAAAAATAAAAGTCCACAGAAAAAAGCGGTCACCCACAAAAAAGGCACTTCGGCCAGGACGCAACGTTATCTTCGTCAACCATGACCTGCAAGAGAAGATCTACAAGGACGTTTGTCAGGGACTGCGTTGCCAGTAGCCTCAGGTGCTTCCACTTCTCCGGTGCGGGTGATGCCAGCCAAATCCAATTTGACACACGTTTTTCCTAATTTGATGAAACATTGGAAATCTGCCTCTCCCAAAACGCCTCTTCCACCGGTGACACCCTCGTCCACATTAGCGGCAGTAGCAGCTGCTCACAAAGTACCAGCCCCCAAAGTCAAAGTCCAAGAAAGATCTGGCATGTTAAAAAGTTTACTGGATTTGTCCAAACAAGAACTGTCCCGATTGAGTCCGTTACGAACTCCTTCACGACGTTGGTTACCTGTCATGAAGTTAATACGACGCAAAGATAATCAGTGGCGTCGCATTCCAGTATAAAAATGACTTGAGAACAACAACGGGAATCAGTATTTTCTGTTTGTTTGTTTGTTTGTTTGCTTGAATTTTAACGGCGCACCAGCACTTTTAGGCTATTTAGCGCCATACAATAGGTTAGATTTTCAAAAATAAGAAAGGTTTAACAGCAACCAGCGATATGAAAAACCATACTAGTTAAATATAAAATGGTAAGATGTTGGTAACAGGTTAATATGAAGCTTCCCAATCAACGGGAGATGTAAATGGTCTATGTTGATGATAAGATGTTTCAAATAAGAGGTGATATTTGCATTAAAAATATTCTTGATGATGGCATACAAGTATTTTCTGTACCACGGCTGAACACTCAAGGATGCCGCCTCAAAAACGTGCACACCACAACCCTCGACGTTCTACCGTCCAAAAAGAAACAGGAAAAAAGCAATCTCGTCATCCCACAAAACGCTTAAAAACCAAACATCGACGTCATCCCCTAAAAAGATGCAGTCGTCCAAAGAAAAGGAGAAGTCACCAAAGGGGTTTGGGGTTTGAACGATTGGATATTTTTACTCCTATACTAAGACCTTTAATCAATAGGGTCGCAGAAATGAAGATGAGGAAAAAATAAGATAAAAGAGTCGTCTCAGGCCATAGTCTTCAGTGTATTTAATTTTTTTGTGTGTGATCCTTAACACATAGAGATGTCAACTCAAACATGTGCACACCACAACCCTCGTCGTTCTTCTGTTCAAAAACGAAAAGGTAAAAGACAGACATGTCATACCACAAAAGTCTTTGCCAAACATCGACGTCATCCCCTGAAAAAACGTAGGCCTTTAAAGAAAAAGAGGAGTCACCAAAAAGGAGGATCCTTTGGTGATTTTGGGAAACCCATCGTTACCTTTTTGACGAAGCGCTAGTTCCAAAAAAAGATATAAGTGTGTGTGTTACAAGTCATTGACGTCAGTGGTATTTCTGAAACGAGCAAAGCAAAGATGTCATCTCGCAGAAAACATTCTGATTCACTCCCCAAGGGAAAGAAAAGGAAAGGACTACCTCCTCGTCTAGTCAAACATGGAGACATGTTGTCTGTCCTGTCCAAAGCCTCTCCACGCATGCGAAAACAAATCATTAAAACAGCTTCCAAGGATGTCATCGATACCGTGTGCGAATGTTGTTTGAATGTCTTGAAAGGCACGATACCTTTGTGTCCACACCAGAAAAAATGCTTAGCCAAACATCGACACGTTCTTCGTCAAATGGTCTAAAAGAAAATACCCGTCCGTCAAAAGAAAAAGATGTTGGTGCAACGCGGAGGATTTTTACCCTTTCTTCTTCCTGTGTTGGGAGGATTAGTGAAATCCGGCATCCTATCCAGCATATTACAAGGTTTTTTTTTTTTACAAGGGATGCCCCAAGGGATGTCCCCAAGGTATGGGCAGCAATATGTATGATCCTTCCAGAAGATAAAAGGGACTCATGAAACACCACGAACTCAGACGTAACCTTTGGAAGCCCATGAAAGGACGAAAACTGACTTTAGTTCCTTACAAACGATGGATGGAATACTATCGTTGGCAAGAACAATGTACTCCCCATTTACCACCCAATCCTGATTTGAACGAGATGTCCCAATTACAATACGAATTGCAATCCTTGATGCATCGCCACAATTTGTCCGAAACCGAAAAATCGCAAAAGTACGGTCAACTTTTGCAACGATTACAACTCTTTCATCGAAAAGCTGTGGAACAAACAGCTCTACCTACTCTGTCCGATTTGAAGGCTCTAATGAATAATCCGTCGCCCTTACCATCTACAGCGGCCAAAACAGACGTCACCCCACCATTACCCAAGGACGAAGAACCCCATGATCTCTTTCAAACACACACTGCCACTCCCATTCCGAGTAAGATTGCCGCTTCCTTATTGACCCCTTCCCCCACTCCCCAACGAGAAGAACTCAAAACTTGGGTTAAAAAGATGATGGCTACTCCTTCTTCAACAGAAGTGAAAAAGAAAGAAAGGAAACCAGAAGTGAAAAAAGAAGACCAAAGCTATCTCATTACCTCCGCACCACCACCACCACCACCACCATCACCACCACCACCACCACCACCAGTACCCTCGACGTCAACGCCTGTGGCACATCGGACACGTAAAACCGTTTCCAAACAACCCCCATTTTGTCACACCCAAGCAATATCCTCGAAGAGTGGGTCACTTATTAACAAAACCATGGAGAAGGTATTAGAAAGCATTTACTACGATCCAGCTCACCCTGCAGGTTACGGAGGCATTCAGAAATTGTATCGTGCTGCAAAAACTCGCCTGGAAAAGCTCCGTTTACCTGCAGTACAACGATGGTTACAAGAACAAGCAACGTACACTTTACACAAACCCATTCGACGAAAATTTCACAGAAGTCGCACTCAAGTGGAAGGCATCGATCATCAATGGCAAGCCGATTTAGCCAATGTCTCTCATTTAGGCACCTACAATCGCGGCTACAAATATTTGTTTTGTGTCATCGACGTCTTTTCTAAATTTGCCTGGGTCGTACCATTGACATCCAAATCGAGCGGAGAGTTAGTACGAGCTTTGCAACTGGTGTTGAAACAAAGTGGTCGTCACCCTCTTCGATGGCAAACCGACAAAGGCACCGAATTTCTGAACCAAGCTTTCCAACGAGAATTAAAGAAACGTGACATTCATTTTTTCACCACCGAAAATCCTGAAACCAAAGCCAGTATCGTGGAACGTTTTCAACGTACCTTGAAAGAACGCATGTGGAAATAATTTACTCATCAACACACTCTCAAGTACATCGACGTCTTACCGCACTTATTCCAAGCCTACAATCAATCTTACCATACACTTGACAACGAAGTGACTGTTTTTGAGCGCCTGTTTGGTACGTCCCGGACGATGGCTGTCCCCAAGAAAGGTAGAGAAGTGTTAACCCCGGGAGATTGGGTACGAACTGGTAAAACCAAACGCACTTTCGACAAAGGTTACTTACCCAACTGGACCACCGAATTGTTTCGTATTACTGGACGAGTGCGTGATCGTCATCCTACCGTCTATAAATTGGAAGACATGAACGGAGAAGTATTAAAAGGAACATTTTACTTGCCTGAGTTACAACGTGTCACCAAAAAAGAAGACGACGTGTACGACATTGAAAGCATTCTCGAACGAAGAACCCGTAAAGTAGGAAAACGTGTCAAAGAAGTCAAAGTACGTTGGAAAGGATATCCTCCTAATTTTGATTCTTGGATTGACGCTTCGCAAGTCATCGACTATAAAAAGAAGTGACCATCATGCCCTTCAATACAGCTTCAGCAACCACAGTGACTACTCCTTCACCCACTTCATCTCTGCAAGATTTACAAAAGCAACCCTTTTGTGTGTGGTGTGGAGAACGTGTCCCTAAAACGCAAATCGTCTTTTTCTGTCAAATCTTTGTGGTGTATTGTGTCATCGGTGCAGCCATTGCTAATTTGAGTTTGCAACAAGGAGACAAACAATTGTGGACCATTTTACTCAGCAGTTGCATCGGTTATCTTCTTCCCAATCCTTCCCTGAAATACTCTTACAACGGGAACAATAGTAACAATATTGGGAGCCTTGCGTCCAACGTTAGTCATTCTCCTGACAGTCCCCTTCCAATCTCAATCCTCTTTTAGACACTCCTTTAACCTCGAGTGACTCCTCGGACAGAAGAACATTGGAATTATGAACAACACTATTAACCAATTTTACTTAACGTTACCCAGTGAAAGTTCCATGGAGGTGTTTCCTAAGAACACGTTGTGCTGTTACACGGCTAAATTACCTCAGGCCATGCATTTGGATGAAGATGCTCATTGGGAAGTGGCTTTAGTGGAAATAATACACCCGACACAAATCAAAAACATCGTCGAAAGTCAAAACACTTTTACAGTAGAAGTGCTTGACGATCAATTGCAAAAAACCTTAGACGCACGAGGCAAGGGTGGCGACAAGAAATCAGATGGACCCAAAACTAATGTTCTGTCCACTCATGTGTTCATCATTCCTCCAGGTTATTATTTTAGTGGTCAACATTTAGTGACTACACTTGCAACCAGGTTCAATACTGTGTTTGGTAAAGCCATGGAGTCCACAAGACCCCCAAAAAGTGTTATCTTTGAGTACCATAAAGTGGCTCGTCGACTCATGATGACATTTTCAGAAGATAAAACAATGGCCATTACTTTTTGTCCAGAATTGTTTGATATTTTAGGTGGAGACGTCGAGATGGTCAAGAACAAAAAGCAAATGCCACCCATAACCACTAACTCGGAGATTGCAAAATATTTTAAATTCCCTGTAGAATTGAACCAAGGTCTCAACTTGATGTGTGTACTCCGATGTGGTAGAGTAGAACGTGGTAGGACACACCTGTGTACCGTTACTATGTGTTATTCCTTTCAAAGTGGATTCTGCCGCCTCCATTGACGAGGAAGGTGGAAATACCTATCACGTTCACCGTGCATTTGTACATTCTCATTATTTGCCTGTCAGTAAGTCGTATTTCAACAGTGTCAACATTACTATAAAAGGAGAACTAGGACAAAATATTCCATTTACCAAAGGGAAAGTCACAATGAAACTCCATTTTCAAAAACGATTCTCGAACAACTGAAAAAGTGATGTATCCTGTGTACCGAGGAGTCACTCGACAACGAGGACATGGTTTAGGAGATATGTTTAAATCAGCCTTTCGTTCCGTGGTCCCTGTTTTGAAACCGATGGTGACACGAGGATTGCACGCCTTAAAAGATGCCGCATTGACTCACGGCAAAGATTTTCTTCAAAATATTCTCATTGACAAAAGTACCGAAAAGAAGCTTTTTTGAGAGCAGGCAAAAATGTCTTGCTACAAACGGGTAAAGAGATTTTGGGTCGACGAGAAAGTTCTATAAATGTCCTGAACGGTACCGAGTCTGGCATTCCTGCTTCCCTGAGGACACAGCAAGGACAAGGTAAAAAGCGACGACGAAGACACCCTTTCAAAAGTCTCCGTACCTCTAAAGTTAGAAAGACGAAGCAAAAGAGAACCGCTCGAGACTTAGACATTTTTGATTATTAAAAGTAAAAAACACAGAGACTAAGACAAAAAATGATACACCAAGAATCTTGTGCCTGTTCCAAGTCGGAACTAGATCTCTTTGCCATGCCACCCACGATGATGACCATGCAAGAAGCCCAATGGGATGAATTTCATCCCGTCTCCTCTTTGACGGATTCAGCTCCCATCGAGTTTGAAATCAAAGAACAACCCGAAGATTACATCGATCTCAACAACAGTTACTTGTATTTGAAAGTGAAAGTAGCCAAAACGGACAACACCAATCCAGCAGCCGAGGCCCTAGTAGCTCCTGTCAACAATTTCATGCATTCCTTGTTCAGCGAAGTGTATTTGTACATGAATAACAAACTGGTCAGCAGTAGCATGGATACTTACCCTTACCGAGCGTGCCTCGAAAATCTCTTGACGTACGGAAAAGAAGCCAAGAACACTCATTTGGATGCTTGCGTGGTATGGAAACCTGACACAGCAGGTGCAAATACGTTTAACAGCACAGCCTTGGTCGCGGAAGTAGCGAACAATGTTGTTGTCAATGAGGGTTTTCTCGAGCGTCAAAAGAAAATTCTGCAAGGACGTAGTTTAGAACTGTTCGATCGTTTTCATTTGGACATGTAGTTTCAAGAGAAGTATTTGCTGAACGGAGTAGATATTCGCTTGAGACTGAATCGTAGCAGTGCTGCTTTCCATTTGATGGCTCATGCCAACGAATACAAAACCATTATCCAAGAAGCCAGGTTATACGTGCGTCGCGTGGAAGTGTTACCTAAAGTGGGAAATGATATCAGTCACACTTTGAGCAGAACGACAGCCAAGTATCCGATACGACGCGTGGAAGTCAAAACTTTCACCATTGCCAAGGACCTAAGATCACAGATTGAAGATCATCTGTTCCAAGGACAGTTACCCAAACGTTTATTCATTGGTATCGTCAACAATGCAGCCCTCAACGGTGCCCACAGTGAAAATCCTTTCCAGTTTAAACACTGCGGTGTAACCAAAAAACGAAGTCAGTCGCGATGGCAAAACTTTGTATACCCGACCTTTCGAACCCAATTTTGCCCAGAAAAATTACTTGAGATCGTACTTGTCACTATATGAAGCTACAGGACAGTTAGGAACCAACACCAGTCACGGGGGCCCCGAGTGGCCGAGTGGTCTAAAGCGCTGTCCGTTACGGACCACTGCCATCTCACCTCTGTCTGCGTGTGTTCGAGTCTAAGATTCGGCAAATGTAGTTATGTGAGAAAGCTTGCCAGTAGCTTCTCGTGGGTCGATGGTTCTTTTCGGGGGTTGTCCGGGTTCTTCCTCCACCATTAATACTGGTCGCCATGTATAGCCTATATTGTGCTGAAATTGGCGTTAAACCATCAAAAACAAACAAACAAAACACCAGTCATGGTATTTCCTACGACGATTATGCAGGAGGTTACACTTTGTGGGCTTTTGATTTCACTCCAGACCAAGGCAGTGACGAGGGACATTTCTACCCTATAAAATCTGGACAACTGCGTGTGGAACTTCAGTTTACACCAGCTCTTACCTAAACGGTGAATGTCATTCTGTATGCCGAATTCGATAACACCATATAAATTAACAGTTTGCGACAAGTCATTCTAGACTATTAATTGGTCGTTATTCCGAATTACTAAAAAGTAACTATCGGAATAGATGTAAGCCCTTTTGGGTGGGTAGGAATAGTACCTACACACACCCACCCTATCAACCAATCGGATTGTGCAGAAGCATTGGTAGCGAGAGAAATTAGTTTTCTCTTATCGCTAGTAATTATGGTGAGCCAGGTCGCGGAAAAGGTGGAAGAGGTCTCGGATGGCTGGCCAGCACACATACACAGAGCACGCAAAGAGCAGGACAGCACGCCACGCACGCCGCCCACACCTGAAACGAAAAGGTCGTGCAATATGTCAAATTCAGTTCAGTTATAGAATGGACAACCTAACTCCCAATAATGTGTTAGCCACCAGTGCAATTATGTCAAATAACTAAGTCGTAGAATTGTTATTTATTGTCCTATCATCCGAAATATACTAGTACATTAGCGTACATATATTAGGTCCCTAACAAATTTAAAAAATAAAAAATGTCTGAGCGACATATAATAGTGTAGTCACTGTTAGGTATGTTTGGTCATGAATTTGTTGGCGGAGGTACCAAAGAGGTCAATCGTACCTTTTTAGGGCCACGAATAGTTAGTCAAAGAGGGTAACTCGTAACCAAATGAGTACCCTATTTTTCAGGCAAATGACGGCAAATATGTCATCTTTTCCATCCTTTGCGCAGGCATGTACCGGGATGTAGCATGTCGTTCACAGCTCCAGAGTTTCTCATGGGCTTCTATTAATCCAAACTACCGCTGCATGGTGTTCCCATACTGCTTTATTATTTCCTAGGAGTTCTTGGCTTGCAATTCAGGAGACGATATGCTGTCATGTAGTCCCTCCATTTTGGTCCCCACAATAGTGACGCCATTTTAGCCTCGTGTAGAGTCCGCCATTTTGTTTCCACGTGGCAGCCGTCTTTTTCCTATGTGCCAAGGCTCAAGTATACGCATCTGCTAGAAAAAGTCTTCTGAGGAAACTAGATCAAATACAAACCACAGCATTACGCATTTGTACAGGTACCCTGAAAAACACCTCAAAAGAAGAATTACAAATCATCACTGGTGAAATGCCATTATCACTTAGAAGAGACGAACTAACTCTTAGATATGCGGTCAGAATCTCGATACATAACGCAAACCAACCCACCAAAACAACAATTAATAAATGCAATAAAGCCTTCAGCAAGAGGTTAGTACCATTCCAGCCATCCGGGAAAATGATACACACCTTAAGCAAAGAATTAAGCATTAAAGATCTCCAAGCTGTTCAAATCGCTTATCCTGATAAAACACCTTGGATGAATATCCCATTAAAAATTAACTTTGAAGTCACAACATTCGGATCCAAAGAAACAATGGCGCACGTGATAAGAACGAAGATTCTACATAACTTAGACACCAACTACAAGGACTATGTCAAGATATACACCGATGGATCCAAATCAACAAATCCAGATAGAACAGCTGCAGCAGTTACTATCCCTGAATTTAATATAACAATAGGGAGTCGGCTCCCTGACTTATGCTCTATCTATACAACAGAATTTAGGGCAATATTAGAGGCATTGAATCAGATTAAAATCCATAAATTTACTAAATCACTCATCATTAGTGACTCACTCAGTGTCCTCAAAACACTTGAATCTGGCCTCTCCGAAGGTCGCAGCAATTACCAAAAGCAAGCTAGACTACTTGTCCATGATCTTGCTAACCTAAACCAAACAATTGAATTCATGTGGGTACCATCTCACATAGACTTGTTTGGTAATGACCAAGCCGACCTAGCTGCAAAATAGAACATATAGAGTATTCGGTAACAGAACTATACAGCGTCATTACCAAAAAAAATATGAATAAGTGGCAAGAACAATGGGATACAAGCCATAAAGGACGAAGACTATACTCTATTCACAAACAAGTATCCAGGAATATTATTGGCGCAGAGATTAAACATACACATCTTGAAAGAATTATCAATCGTATCAAGACAGGAAAAACTCTGCTAGCCGGCAGCATGGGCAAATATAGCAAGTCTAACCCCAGAAGAATTACATCTTGCCCTAACTGCCAAAAATTAGAAGACCTAACACATGTTTTTAACGTGTGTCCAACATATAGGGTAGCAAGAAATAAACTTGCAAACTCTCTTGGAAAAATCGGCTCGAGCACAACATACCCATCTTTTCTTTTTTTCTACAAATCCTAATCCTATCTTAACTGCAGAACTGATTCTAATATTACTTCGGGAAATAGATAAGTCTGACAGTATATAATATAACATTCCAACTAAAATCACCCCCCCCCCCAATACCCAAAATAGTTCATTTCCCGGCGTCAATCTAACGGACATGCGGTCTGTGGGCTGTTAAGGAATTGCAGGAGGAGGGTTTTAATATTCAGTCACAATGACTTTATGCATACGCAAATTATCACAACCCTCCTGCGTGACCCGGCATAGCACTATAGATTGCATCTACCGTATGTCGCCGTATAACATGAACTATTATGACCATATAATCAAGCATTGATTTAATGGACACTCTGACTGTACACTATCAAGGAAATGTAGGAGGAGGGATATAACTAATCAGTCATAATGACTGTATGCAAAAGCACTTTATATCAACCCACCTACATAAACTGGAATAGCAATATAGACAGTATCTGCCAAAAATCACCAAGCCTGAAATTACCCTCAACAAAAATACCCGCCTCTACATCCCCAAAGAATCGATAAATTGGGCAAGCAATCTCACGTACCTAATAACTTACTTTTTTCACAAACATCATAACTTTAGGCCTCTAAATTTCTATACTTACTACCTCTATCTCTGCTCCACTATGGCATAATTAAAATTACATTATGGCCCTAAATAGTTTTATAAGGTGGCTATAAACCCAAAGCTATCAGTTCCGGCTACACAAGGTAGCAAAATAAATAGTTGATAAGATAATTAAGACCTCAACTAGTTCTATAAGGTGGCTTAAAGCCCAGAGCCATCAGGTCCAGCTGCACAATGTAGCAAAAAATTAAAAAAAATCAAGTAATATTATTTAATAATAGGACCCTAAATAGCTTCTATAAGGTGGCTAAGCCCAAAGCCGTCAGCTCCGGCTACACAAGGTAGCAAAATAAATAGTTGATAAGATAATTAAGACCTCAACTAGTTCTATAAGGTGGCTTAAAGCCCAGAGCCATCAGGTCCAGCTACACAATGTGGCAAATGAAATTAAGTAGAACTAAATATGCCATTCTCTTCTACTACTACTACTCGAAACAGCACAATAATGTTTTATTCAAAATTAAATTATATTTTGGGGATTAAAATAATTACTTGGATGTAGCACAATCCTTCCAATACGGTCCCTTTCCTCGTTCGCCTCTGGTAGCTCCGACGGTTGATATCAATTAATTAGCACATAATTGTGTAATAAAGCGTGTGGGCATGGCACTATTCCGCCCCCCGAAACAACTAAATAACCCTTTTTTAGGGCATTAACCAGACGTACATGCCTTACAGGCGAAAACGTCTTAAATTAAACCAAGTCAAGTCAAGTCAGTCTGGCTTCAAATGCACCTGGAGAATGCTAGACGTCTCCTGGACGAGCTGGCATTGGAGGCCATAGCAGAACAGGCCAGGATTGAAAAAGAAGAGGAGGAAAGAAAAAAGAAAGAAGAGGAGGAGAAGAGAAGACCGATCTTGCCTCACCGCATGATGTTTAAAGCCTGTCGGGTGAAACCTGAGGTGAGGACGCCTTCACCACCAGAATCAGCTCCTCAAGCACAGGCACAGTCCCAATCGCATCAACCACAACCTCAGCCGCAACAACCACAGCCTCATTCAAGGTTGCAGAATAGGAGAATAGAGAGGGAAGTTTTCACTATCCATCAAAATGAAGACTGGGATAGTGAAGCCATTCATTCTCCCTCTGCGCTCCCAATCACATGAGTGAATTGGGAGAACGATTGGAGTAGGAGATGTGTGTGCGGGGCTAGACCTGGGCGATGTCAGCATTAGCCAGGTACATTTTGAAGTTTAAAAACAGCCCTTCTCAGGGCTGTCCAAATGTCTAGAAAAGAGACTGTTCAAATTGCCAATGGGTATGAGAGAGGAGTAGTGTGATTATAACCACTGACTCTTTACTGATATAATAGTGTGTGTGTGTGTGTGTGTGTGTGTGTGTGTGTGTGTGTGTGTGTGTCAGTGGTTAGTAAATGGTGTGATTTTGGATAGTAAATGATATGGTTTGTTCTGGCTGCTTCCCGTGTGTGTGTGGTTAGTATATGGTGTGATTTTAGGATAGTAAATGATATGGTTTGTTTTGGCAACTTCCCCGTGTGTGTGGTTAGTATATGGTGTGATTTTGGATAGTAAATAATATGGTTTGTTTTGGCTGCTTCCCGTGTATGTGGTTAGTATATGGTGTGATTTTGGATAGTAAATAATATGGTTTGTTTTGGCTGCTTCCCATGTGTGTGGTTAGTATATGGTGTGATTTTGGATAGTAAATAATATGGTTTGTTTTGGCTGCTTCCCGTGTGTGTGGTTAGTATATGGTGTGATTTTGGATAGTAAATAATATGGTTTGTTTTGGCTGCTTCCCATGTGTGTGGTTAGTATATGGTGTGATTTTGGATAGTAAATAATATGGTTTGTTTTGGCTGCTTTCCGTGTGTGTGGTTAGTATATGGTGTGATTTTGGATTGTAAATAATATGGTTTGTGAATAGTATATAAAATGAAAAGTGAGTGTAAGTGGTGTTTTCCTTCACGTCTGCGCATGACTAACAACATCTTCTCTCTCTTCCTTCCCTACTCCCACCTCTTGGAACTAGGGAATATATATATATATATATATATATATATATATATATATATATATATATATATATATATATATATATATATATATATATATATATATATCACACACAACAATAACAACAGCAAACAAAAAACAACAATAAACAAACAACAATAAACATCAACAAACAAAAACAACAACAACAACCAACAAAACAATCAACAACAACAAACAACAAACAGCATTTAAAAAAAAAAAAAAAAAAAAAACAAAAACAAACAACACTGGCTCCATTCTCAACTTTCTAACCAAACAGCACTGATCATTCAAAATTACAATATACGGCGATGTCTAGACCTAGCCAGGAGTCAAGCAGCACCGACCTATGACATCAGAAACGTTAGAAACATCCTCCATACAAGAACCAGCCCAGACGGCCAAGAACCAACCTAGACGGCCAGAATTTAAGTAGTGTTTCATGAACACATTAATGCCCTGGGACGTGGCACAATTCCGTCCCTGTGGATAATCTAAGAAGTGTGCGGTGCACACATTAACCGGTGGTACATGTACAAAGTACGAACACCACCAAAAACCCAAGAGAACAGAACAGAACAACATTAGAACCATTCCACGGAATAACTATAGAAGATGGCGAAAGCATCAAGTTTATTCAACAATTTAAGACACAGCTATTTCTGGATATTAGACCGGGAATATGAAGTGGAAAAACTACATTATAAATGGAAGTTTACTAACAGTCTGGACTTTGCAAAAAGACTGAAAATAGCCAAGGAGCTCTTAGAAGGAATGCTAGAAGAAGAAGCCAAAAAGTTACGAGGCTGCATTAACCCACCCTATGTTAGAGTGGGGACATTGAAGCAAGTGATAGATATTGTCGAAAACGTCAAGTGCTTTTTGGATAATATCTTGATAGAGTAACACCATGTCCAAAATGGTTGGGACCCGCTCTAGAAAGTTGAAGAACTGATGAGAAAGGAGCTATTAGAAGAAGTGAAGAAGATAAAAGATAACTGGAGTAAGGAGAGAAAGGAGAAAAAGGACAATGAAAACCAAAAAAAAAAAAGAAAGAGGACCTTGAAAGATTAAATAATAATTGGATAAAGATACAAGAGAAGTTTAGAGCTATGGGACATCCTGACTGGATTCCCGAGGACGAAAAGAAGAAGAAGAAGGGTATCATTGGTAAAATCAAAAGTTGGTGGAACAAAGGCAGAAAAAAAAGAAGAAGTATCCAAAGGCCCTTTTCAGGGCCACTCATAGGTCTCGAAAAGATATTAGCTTTCTTCGCCACCATTTTTTCCCCTTGTCCCTAGACAGTCCCCTATACCCATACAAAAAATCATATTTCCCATGTTCCATTTCCCTTGAGGCTAGATAGGCCCACTATGTTCAATTTCCCTTGAGGCTAGATAGACCCAAATAGTTCCCATGTTAAATTTCCCTTGAGGCTAGATAGACCCACCATGTTAAATTCCCCTTGAGGCCAGAGTGCCCCAAGCTGTTTTTGGCTGGATTTTCCATTGAGACTAGATCGCCCCCTATTACTACTTATCAGTATTGTTTGACAAATGAAGACATATTGCTATGTGTGTGTAGGGCGGGGTGGGGTGGGGTGGGGGTGGGGTGGGCGTTCGATGGAGAAAAAATGATACACAGAGTAACATAATTCGTAGTGAGGTATCTTTCATCGTCTTCTTCTGGTTTTGTGAACTTAAACTATCTGAGAAAACTAATAGATGTATATCCAGCATCGTATCTGACATGTTTTTTTCATTTCCTGTAAATATTTATTACTTGGTACTTTCGTTGTTGTAATATTTTCAGCTAATGCATTCTTTATTAAATTCATATTAAATGAAGTTCTTTATTTTTTTTAATTTCATACTTGAAATTGTTTTCTACATTACCCCTTGTTCTACGGTTTGCATTAAGGACATGTTTTCTTATATTAGTTAGTGTAAACTCTTTTAAAACTGTAATCTTTCAAATTAAATTTAAAATAAACTTAAATTGGAAAACGTTAGTTAAAATATCGTGCTGAATACTTAAGCAACAGCCTTAAACTCATGCAAAAGGAATGAAGAATAAAGATAAAACGAAAATGTTGGTTAGAAAAGTTTTAAACAAAATTGTATGGTTTTCAATCCACCGGAGAATGTAACTTCCTACATGACTCTATGTCTTCAAATAAGTAACATACAAGAGTGAGAATCAAGAAGCTTTGTAAATTCAAGAAATAATTTTTCCTACGAATATAAAGCGAGAACTTAGAAAAAAACAACGTTCGTTATTCCGATTTAAATTCCACACAATCCCAGATTTACAGACATAATTCATAATGATTAATGTCCTGAATAAACTTTATTAAATACAAAGTAATGATGTGCCTGTAATGGCCAATATAATGGCGATTTTCCAACCGTCTTGTGTTGGCTCACCATAATGCATTTCAGGAAGTTAACCTTTATTTGAAATTCTACAATAAAACTCATGTTTATATTTCCATCATATTATTTCTGATGAGCATTCTGTATTTTCAGTGAATAAATAATTCTGGAAAAAAAATCCCAAATTAATTACGGAGCAAACCATTATTACAACTTGACATTAAATTGTATTATAACATAAGATGAGACGCGGTGTTGTAACTATCAATAACTTGAATATATACAAACGACTACTGTGAGGTCTTAACACAGAATGATATCAAAGAGCCAGACGCCTGTAGATAGTACCAGTGAAACTATGACTGACACAGAGGATTCTGATTGGTCAGTTACAGATGTATGATGTTGCAATATATAATAGATATTTATCAAAAATATTAAATGGTTGCAATTGTTGTTAAACGTAACATGCACTACACTGCTTAGCATTTAACAGGTAGGCCTATGTGTATGGAGTTGAATAGTTAACAGGGGTTATATTTATAGCGCACTGCCCTGGGTAACTTTACCACATGTATATCGAAGGGGTAACAAGCCAAACACTTTGTGAGGTAAAGACTAGTTAAGTGAGTGGCGGGTGGCGGGTAAGTTGAGTTAGTTCTGTGTGTGGCTGGTGACGGGAAAGTTCAGCTAGTTCAGCGAGTGACGGTAGAGGGTTCAGCTAGTCCATATTCAAGGACACAGAACTGGATAGCATGCTTTGCGGAGCTGGACATATCACTTTACAGAACGCCTGATGGACATTATTACTAAGTTCCAGTACCGAAAGGTGATGCTTCCTATGGAAACTATACAAACTCAACTTTCCCATTGTGCCTATTTTGTACCAAACCGTTTGTCCCAATTAACGCTAAGTGTGTATATTGTCCCATTAAGTATGTGCTTTATCAAGGTCTATCATGTATACGGCCTATATGGTCTATGCCCATGTTAAAGTTCCATATGCCCCAAATCGCCCAACGATGTTTTTGACTGTATTTTTGCCACGTATTTTATGAATGTTTTGTCCTATATCGTTTCAGGGTGTTTTTACCGATATGGCCTCATAAGTTCACTTAACTACTGTTAGTACAGTTAATATGTGATTATACTTTGTTTTCCGAATTTTGTAATCCCCCTGAAGAATTACTTTATATCACATGCTATATTTTATCTTCCTTTTCTTATATAAATTATATGCTGTAAACTTTACAACCTGGGTGTTACACTGTTTTATTTCGTGTACGCTTACTTTGGTGAGTATACATGTTCCAACTTTGTTGAGAACAGACATTTTCCTTAGTATCTTTATGAGAGTAATGTTGGTTTCTGATAAGGGACACCGCTAGTTTAGATTGTAGATTTGGTCTATGTAGCAAAAACATCATCCATGGATTGTGATATTCCACAAAATGAGTGAGCACACGATATTTACTCTCAAGCAGTATTATTAGAATTATCAATATATATTGGGCCATCTAATACACATGGATGGTATTACTAATTCTTAGTTATATTTAAGTTGTATTTTAGATAGCACTTAAAACGTTTCAATTTGATGAAATGATATGGTAATATAACATTGTATGTTGGACTTGACCTTGTCCATATCTGAGTTTGTTACAGCATTACCTGAAATTGAATTGTTCTTCAAACTTCAATAAATAGCTAAATTATTTTCTGTGTGTATAGGTTTAAAATCAGAATTAATAATAATAGAAGGAAATATGTTTATATATGTCTAGGTCTATGTTGCATAATTTCCATAGTGTATTTGGCAATATTGTGATTTTGCAAACATCAGGGTCATTATAGAATGCTATCTTCTATTAGGTAATATCTTGTGTTCATATAAAATTCTAACTAACCTGAGGTACCCATGAGAACTATATAATTGTGTAACTAAGAGGATGTTTCAGTTTTGTTTTAAGATCTAGCACTTTTGAGTTGTATTAAATGTTGTTTCCAGTATTATTTACAAATATTTGAATTCAAGTGATTATTTTCTCTCCGAATACAAAAGTGCCCCGAGAAAAGTCTTGGATCAAGACATTCACTGGAATTTGTTATGACTTCAAATCGGTAATTATATTACCCTGATTTAACAAAAGACTGTACACATACAAATACTCTACAAGCTACCGAATGGACAAGAGTTATTTAAAGTCTATTACGTGCTATGATGTATATGTAGCCATGCAAGTTATGTATGTTATAAGCAGATAATGCAGCAAGGTTTGCTTGGTGGACATTACAAATCATACTGAATAACCTGTAATCATACATCCGTTTCTGCAGACTTGGGGTTTGAACTAGTTAAACAAAAATATGGAATTTCAAAGAGGCACACATATAAACCCAATATGGATATTCAAAGAGGGACAAAGACAAACCCAATATGATTTTTAAAGAGGCATAAAGACAAACCAAATATGCATTTTTGAAAGAGGCACACAGAGAAACCTTATATGAAATTTCAAACAGAAACACAGACAAACCCATCAATATATTACAATAATGATTTAAAAGAAAATGTGGATTCATTTAAGTACTTAAATATCATTTACACAAAAATGGTTCGTGGCTACCAACACGAAAGTGCCGAAGTGTTCGGGGGAATTTTGCTGTGTTTACTTAATGAGTAAGACCTTCGAAAACTGTTCATCTGATCACCAGTAAAATAAGTAAAATAACATGTCTAATAGATTTGTCTAACTGTAGCCTACGACGGCATGACAGTGTGAAAAGTTCATGGTGAGCGTCCATACCGCAATTTGTGGAAAGCTGGTACACTTATCTCGAATCTTGTAAGTGGTGGAGTAAACGTCATTGCAAACTGTGTTTTATTTTTCACTGTAAATATATGTTTGGTTATATACCTTAAGTATATGTATCAACTCTAAGACGCTTTTTGCCTCATTCAGAAGTAATTAAGTCCCGAATTATGATGGACGTAACTCTTCTAATGAATGCAAAGTTATATAATTAAAACATGTTTGTAGCAAAAATACACTTCACTTTCCTTAAACTCGAGTCGATTGTTTGATGTTGTTAGATGCGTTTTGCATAAATCTTAGTTAAGAAAGATTAACGCGCCATGTCAGTGCAGGTTATGGCATTTAAAATCATTTTAGCGCCTTCAGAAACGTATCCAACACCAACATGATTTTCAGATAAAAAGAAAAAAAAAAGTCAGTAATTCAACCGCATGCGATCAGTGACAAAACCTATACCAGTGGTGACTTTTTAATTCGAAATATGCTGATGAATGGAGTTCTGGAATGTAGAATGAATACATTAGTTAGATTGGGAACTAGATGTAGGACATAGACTTCCAGCTTATTCTTAAAGATCTGACTGTACATACATCGAAGCGAGATGTGTTGCCGAGATTATGTTTTGTTTTCTGTGTGGTTTAACGATCGGGATGTAAAAGATGAAATATTATTACTTATTTCAATAAATCAGTATTTGCTAAAGGAAAGTTTAAGGTGAACTCTGTTTTATCTTTGTCTCCCGAAAATTAAAGTTTAGATAATCAATAGATGAAAAGGTAATATTTCAAAAGCATAAAACACATCCACAATTCATTGCTCAACACAGTATGTCATCCCCATCAATCAACAATCCACTGCTCACCAAAATAGAAAACAACGTAGAGCAACACATAGGCTACTAATAATACCTGTTCAACCGAATACTGTAATTACATAAAACTATTAAAAACTAAAATACTACTCTTAAAAAATTACAGACTAAATCGATACTGATTAGTGTACCTATAATAGTGTTGTAAAAATGGTGTATCATGAAAAATTATTTTAAATCTTGTATGTTGGAAACAAAAATATAAAATATTCTTTTTAGGTTTTTTGTAGGCAGGAGGTAAGAATTTAAACATGTATCATGGGGTACTAATTTCATATTATTACATTTCCAGAAGTGTTTTGTATTAGTCTTCTATCCGTCCACCCATATACGCATAACTACATCAATGCACAAGTATATACATTTACATAGATACATATATACATACAAGCGAACACAAAAATAAACACTCATTAATACAAAAACATGTGTGTACATATACACCCACTTGTACTGTAGACTTAAAACATTAACTGGTACACTGAATCTTTCTTGCACCAGATATTGATAGCATAATATGAATAGGGAAGGTTCCTGTCAAAAACGTATAAATGATAAATGTATAAACAGTAACAGGTGTGTGTGTGTGTGTGTGTGTTTGTGTGTGTGTGATTTAGATTTTAACAAAGCTTTAGCAATTTTTCAGTTAAATCGGTACGACGTCTGAAATGTGACAGATTAAAGTGTTGGTTTGCACTGGCACATCATGTCTTAGACATTTAGCATGATGTTCCACCCATTTACATTTTCCATTTACATTTTCCTAATACCAGGCCTACCAGTCTTTACACACAACAGAAAGCAAAAGAACCCATTTCAATGAAGACATACAAACACACAAGAGTAAAATGAAGTACTATGGACATCCATGATTTGTTGAAAGACTTGAATGTGATTCTTAGTCATAAGATGATGCCATCAAAGTATTGCATCTAAATGTTTGTTACTTTAGTTTAAATCTTTTGTGTGATGGTATTTCTTTTGTTTGACTTAGCAATTGAAGGTAGTATCTCGACTCAAAGATCTGACTGATACTGAAAAGAATATTAAGCTTTTAGTAAAGACTTAGTGATTTTAGAGACCTTATAGGTATCATCTGTGACTAATTAATTAACTAGTGTATGTCCTACTGCATCATCTGAAATTCTGGTAGTGACTGTTGCCACAATAGACCTAGTGTTTTCCCGGATGTTTGATTTAGTCAAAATAGAAGTTTAAAACGAAATATTAGCTTCCATTCCTTTTCTTCTGTTCTTTTAGCCTCTTGACGATTTCTCTTTACCACATATCGTTGTTTTTGAAACAATGCGTGTTTCTTCTTTGTGTATTCGTACGGCTACACGCTAATAAATCTCAGCAACATTCATGGGTACGCTGTGTTCCAAAACGAAAATTAGGGAATACTTCCTGACTGAATTATTGCGAAAGCGTAATGATTGGTGGCCTGGTGAAAAGTAGTATTGGTTATAAGAAGAGCTAGAAATATACAACAGAGGAGGCATTTATTGTATGTACAACCCTGTGGGAATTTAGACAATTCCACTCTACAACCAAGCAAAGATAAGCTACTAAACTGATTCAGGAAAGATACAGAACACACTGCAATACAATCGTCTCAGTATAATCTGGTTGTAAACTATCTTTTTATGTATAAACGACAATTACTCATCAGAGTTAGTAAAATCAATACAGTTGATGTTTACATTCGGATGCAAACACTATTGCTCATATGCTAAATACCCTTACCCGATGATTAATAATGTAATCTAGCAAAGAATAGGATACAACTAAACAGATTTAATCTTAAATTAATCTTACTGTCTCACCCATTTACAAATGGTATTGAAAAATATTCAAGCATATATTAAGGCGTTTGATCTCCTACACCAGCTGATTCATCATGAGCGTTCAAGCAGCAGCAGTTCCATTATGCAAAGGAACTTTTGAAAGTTTAATAATAGTATGCGGAGCACGTGGACTCCAGAAATCAGCTAATTAGATAGAATAGCTCGCTTTAATATAAAAATGCTGCTGCTCCATGGTTGGTGCATATATTTTTACCGGCATCGAAACAAAATTCCACGTGGGCAATTTGATGTTCGAACACATAAAAAGTTCAAAAAACAGCTTTTTTTGTTGCCACACGTTGCTAAACTAAAATACGCGTTGACATCATCGGTATAATGAGTCGAAAAAAGCTGAAACCTTCATCTAAATAATGGCTACCACTGAGGGGTGGCATGCGCATTCAGATTCACATTCGTTAGTTGACTATTAAGTTGGAACGATAAGCTGCAGGTTGATCCAGGTTGCCGTGAATTTCTCAGAATTAACTGCATTGATCAAATACGATGTGGTGTAAATTCGATAGGAACATTCGTGTTCATTGCGATCAATTTATCTTTGAACGATTTAACCGTATACAAGCGGAACAATCATATGGACATTAGTAATCGCAGGAAACGCTGATGCAGCGAAACACATCATAACGAGAATAGGCAGCAAATGTTTCTGCGATAATGACAGGTGCGCTTCATAACGAGGTTGTACTCTTTAGTGGAAATCCAAACAAATGGTATCACCAGTATGGTGCGTTCAAGCGCCTGACATTGCTATCACTTTGCGCCGGTATTAGGAAGCTCTAGGGTTGCTGAAGTGAGATATCCATACGCACCAGGAATCCTAGAGGGTGGAACAGAAGGAGCTGCTGATCCTTGCGTTTGCCTATTCTTACAATTTCATACAAGGGGATGCACAGTTACCTCCACGGCGGGTTAATCAGCAGCGAGGTCGCAAGCGAAAATACGATAGCGCAGGGTTCTAGCATACAAGGTGATAGTGCTTCGGCACTCAAGGCAAGCCAGGATAACGGTACCAAGACGATGATCCCGCTGCTTATCTATCCGATTCACGGTAAATTGCAATCACCAGAAAAATCATCACAGCTACGTCACGCAACTTTATATTGATTATACCGTTAAGTACAAGCTTGAGATTTGTTTACGTGCTTGGGATAGGCACGTTTATTTTGTGACACCTAATATGCACCGGTCTGGACGCAAATGGAATATCTTATCGGGAGATTTTTCTTTATGTCGTTAACAATTTGCTCTGCAGAGTGTCACGAACTTGTTTTGGTGTGACAACGATGATGTCGCTGGGGGATCAGGTGGCAAGAAATTCATTGTAACAGGTTTCTGTGATAATCTCTCGAATTTTCCCATTGTTATTGTCCATATTTTGGTATAGTTTGTAATTCTATCTAGTGAGAGACATCAAATTTGGCCCGATACTCATCTAGAACTGTTCATTATAATCCACGTTAAACATCAACCAGTTATGGTGAGAATTATTAGAAACAGAGGAGGCTGACCTTGATCAACACGTATGCTTATGAGACAATGTTTGGTACTTGCGTATTGCGTCCCAAATTAGGAGCAATGCATTCCCCATACGTATAGGATTTGTAAAGACTGTATTTCGCAATAAACCCCATGTGACAGCATACACTATTAATTTTGATGAACTAAGCATATTCACATGACCTTGCGCAACCAATGGAATACCACAGAATTAGTCTCTAACTTCCATATCCCATCAGTCACTGAGAAACTACGCCATATGAGCCATTTAAGTTTTATTATGGTCTTGTGGCAAAAGAAGTACAATAACCTCACGCTGTACTCGTCGCGTAATTGCTACAGGTATCCCAACATGTCTTTTGAATTGTGACCGTGAGTTTACCTTGCTGTGACCCTCCAGCGGTGATTTACATTATTGTATTGTCTATTACGGGGACGAAACAGAATAAGATGGGATTGTCTCTCATCGGTATGGGCTCACAGTTCTACAAGTAACTCGTAAAATTAAGAAGGTAATATCGCTTATTAGTATAGTATGTTAAAATGAATATCATCAATAACGCTGGAAATGTTTTTATACAACTTATACCATAAATAATCATTTCCTAACTTTGCATTATTCTTGCTGGTTTATTAGAGTGCGATGCAAATAATTTGGTTCATTCATGATTTATAGTGACACACACTCTGCCTGTCTGTCTGTCTGTCTCACTCTGTCATCCTTCGGTCGATTTGACGTTACTTTTCACATTATTCATAAGTCCAGATATATCGTGGGATAACACAAACGAACAACTTTTTAGATTTTAGTCCGTATCTTGTTACGATGGCGGTAAAAAAGAGCTACTGATCCTATTTGGAGTGTCACCGCACATAAAATATCTAACATAACAAGATCCACGGATAGACCCGCAATCTATAGATTAGATTCAACTGATCCTCAGCGCGGATTTACACGTGAACAGTTACAAGTGATACCCGAGGATACTCAATTACCGCCGCGTGGTCTTAACTAGCACCTCTGCGTCTGTTACACTCAAGACAGGTCAACATCACATTATCTCTGGTATGACCACAACTATTATCCTTTATGTCTGCGGTAAATTGGCGACTATCTTTATCCGAATACTGCCAACGCATTATACAATTAAAACTAGGGCAGTGATTATTCTGTTGTTGTTTCAGGGTAATTATAAATTCAGCATCAATATCGAATTCTCTGTTATTTTTTTATCCTGTTGTTTATAACCAGTGAGTTTTTCTCTGATTATGTCATCGTTGACAATTTCATTGTTGCTGGTATCATTAGCATCTAAAAGAACTCTTCAAGGTTGATTTATTCTTCGTACTCTGGATACTGCCAATTAACTAAATTCGACCACTCGATGCGATCATCTACCATCCAAACAATTGTATCGGATATAGTGAATCCCTGCGAAGAATGTATCGCCATTGCGTATCCTAGCGTCCATGGAGATTTATCAGCGCGCAATGCATCTTCGACAACACTGATATCAGCCAACACAATATCATTTAACACGAGAATCTGCTTCTCTGTCAGGCCTGGAATATCAACTTCGATATTCTGTCTTCGTGTATCCGTAGGCCTATAACACAATGGCACTGGAATTGTTGCGAATTTTGCTTTGTGCGTTTTAAATAACTTCATCTGAAGTGTGTCTTTGACTATCTTTCTACTTGCCACTATCAAATCGTTTGGTCTCCACACTTCCCAAAAATCATTTAATGGGGTTTCTGAAATTATTTCACGCGCTATTTCACACTGGATTTTATTCGGTTGTAATCTAATTAATTCCTTGAACTCACTTAATTTTGGATCAAGTGATCTGTGATCAGTATTAATTTCTTCATAATAATCTACAAAATACTTCAGCCAATCATGTGTATACAAACCGAGAAATGGTAGTGGTTAATTATGATCGCCACACATTATCACAGCTGTATTCTTTAACAATAGCCAATCAAGAAACATTTTTCATATCTCTAACGACACTGTGCATATCTCATCCCAAATAATAATTTCAGGAATATATTTCTCGCCCATTCGATCAGGAGTCCATGCGTCACCTTTCTATCGAAAGAAACTGTGATAGGTGCAAGCATTAACTACTCGCTGTTTGATCTCTCTTGCAAGTCTGTGTGTTGGTGTTAGCACAATCATGTTTGATTTTCCTCGAAATAATTCGATCACACGAGTCGTCTTCCCTGACCCACCACAACCGTTTAAGTAACTGGTTTTATATCTACATATTGGATCGGATAACGAAGGGGCTTTCGATAGTTCTGATATCTGATTATTTTTTATGTAATTGTTTTCAATCGTAACAACTGCTGATTTAGAATAATCGTGCAACATTTTTTTTTTATTCTCCATGATCACCAACACACGTCGGAATTAGTA
Organism: Unio delphinus; assembly: GCA_029339505.1. Taxonomy (NCBI): domain Eukaryota; kingdom Metazoa; phylum Mollusca; class Bivalvia; order Unionida; family Unionidae; genus Unio; species Unio delphinus. Next base: position 12,800,622 of record JAQISU010000034.1, read on the forward strand.
AATTCAGCCACTGCTTCGCTATGTTTTACATCTGTATAAAATTAATCAGTGGCGACTCTAACCGCGGATTCAGGAAATCTATTTATCATCGAAATTAAATTGATAGAAGCATAAGCCAGCATAGAAACCATTAAATGAACGTACTGGGGACAATCTGCATCTATGTAAATAACAATTGTACCGAATTTTGTTCCATCGGACAAGAAAGTGTCTTTACGATTGACCTATATACCTCTAGATGTTGCATCCTCGATTATAAAATCGTATTCAGCATCATCTAGAATTAATCGTGAATAATGTCGCTTGTGATTATATGATTCACCTTCGGTGAATTTACTAATTATTCTTCTACCGAGATCTTTTGCGTGTTTATTGCTGACTTCAAAGATCTCCTTGGACCATTTAAAGATATATTATTCGTCGAACGCAGGAAATATTTCTTTGTTATCGCTAATTATACCATCTACGCTGTTAGGTTGTGGTAACCAAACCTCAATTTGTTTCCGATATGATATAATTGCTTCACTGACAATCAGCGATATCAGTATTTTACAATAAATTATATACCGTAATAACACTATTGGCACCCAGTGTTTTTCAGATATATGTCTACCAAACCAAACATAACAACACGGATGAAGTCATTTAGCTATCTCGACTGATACTACACGAGCGAATCCGGTTAGATAAAAATCGGGTAGCGGCCCATTAATCGCAACACGGGTAGGATGTCCAAGTCTTTTAAAATACTCAGAACATTCATCCATCCCCAGACAACTGGATAACACGCAACCATATCAACCTTAAAAACACTTTTAGGATCATATTTGGTATTCCACAATCCACTATGTCCATATTTGACACAGCTTGCTTGGACATCTGAGAGAAATTCAGCTCTTGTTGGTTTCCACAGATATTTTTTTTTCGCGAAATGAGCTGCAACTGACGGGATTGTAAAATTAGTAATTGTTCGTCGTTATCCGTTGAAAGACCACGAGCTAGTTTTCTCATCTCGTCGTGAAGAGATTCGTCGTTAGGTCTTACAAATTGATCGAATTTACACTCTTTGTCTTCAAAACTCTGAAATAAGCAAACTGCCACAGGATCGTTTTTACTTTCCGTGTGAATAAAATCAAATAAATTCTCCTCCCCACAGTTCTCTGCACGGGTAGATATTTTATGGTTCGTTCCCGTGGAAATATTGTTACTGCGGAGGTCCACGCGTGTGCATTATGGTCAATACTTTTGATTGTAGATCCTCTTAATTTATATTTCGATTCGTATAATACTTCTCCTGTTATGGTCGCTACGGTTATTGATAATTTTAATATCTTTTCTAGCTCAGCTACATTTTTAAGTTATGCTCCATTTTTCCTGACGGCTAACGCCCATTCGTTAATTTTTTTTTTGCGTCTTAGATCCGGCAACTTGTTTCCACGCAACGCATATGTAAAATGCTCTATTATTCGTTCGGCTACACAATTCAACGACGACTGTTTCATGGGTTTTAATTTGTCAACACTCAACCTCAGTTATAGGATAAGCTCTCTCGTAATACGGGTTGCCAATTCAAGTCAGCGTTCCTGGTTTGGAATCCTGATTCACAGTGACAGTTTTTTCATAACAGGCTCAAATTTGTCGCGTATAATCCAATTTCCTGCTTCTGAACGGATAATGAATTTCACTCTAAAAAATACTTTCTATGGTCAAGATGTGATATTATCGCTGCTGCTTTTTTGTCGTTCATGGTAGCATGAACACTACCAGCGATTCGAAATGTTGACCAATAGTGAGATGTACCATCGCGCTTATATTCGTTAAATCCCTCATGGATTTTACCTATCATGTTTCTATCACTTATTAGACCCTTATTTGGTGCATCTGCGGATACTCTATCGAGATTGTATTTAACATTTTTCCTAGGCTCGATTTAGGATAATCTATTAAACTCCTCCATATTATAACCTCCATATCATAATTAAAACAAGTATTTAAATAAAACAATTATATATAATTAATCACTGTAAGTGGCTTATAATAGGATCAGTAACCGTTTGTAACAAATCCTGCAGAAATGAATTTTGTGGATATCATTCACAGACTGTCCGACGAGGAAGCTTAGGTCTGTCAACCCTGCATTCGATGTGGGTTTGGGGTGCGAGGAAAGTCACAGCTGTCTCAATTGTGGTGGTAAGCGATACAGGGAACTTAAGCGCTATTATGATAAAAGAGTTAAAAACTCCAACAAAGACACTATCAGCGTCAGTGACAAAATCATAAGAACACTTCAAGACTACATTGATAAATTCTCAATAAATAATAATTAAACCAAATAATCAATTAGACAAATAATATATATGTATAATACTAATAATAATAATAATAATAATAATAATAATAATAATAATGCTTTATTTATAGAGGGTGACTCATTAGTCAAGGACTATTCTCCCTTGAGGCCCTCTTAATGAAAGTATAACAAATGCACATTGTGTGAAGAAGCAATAATTAGTGCTTATATTAGCATGTTTCGTATTAAAATACTAAATTCCATTATCTGTTAGAAACACATGCATGCTCCTGATATCTCTTCTTAAATACTCTAATATTTTCAGCCGATTTTACATGTAGTGGAAGCTTATTCCACAGAACTGTACCAGAGTATTGAAAACTCTTTTTCAATTGCTCTGTTCTTGGTTTTGGTACAAGAAGGTTTCCATGTGAGATTGATCTCAACTGGTATTGTGTTGAAAAAAGCCTGAATAAGTCCTGAAGATACTCTGGTGCAGTTCCATGTAGACATTTATATAAAAGAGCTGCCTTGTGAAAATCTATCCTGTCATATATTGTGAACCATTTGAGTTCTGTAAATAATGCTTTTGAGGGATGGTCAACAGATGTACCTAAAATTACACGTGCTGCTCGTTTCTGGAGTTTATAAATCCTGTCAAGCTCAGATTTAGCACAGTTTCCCCATACATTAGAACAGTAATCCATTGTTGGAAGAATATATGTCTTGTAATATAGATTGCGAGTTTCCATAGGTAAATATTTCTTGATTCTACTGAGAAGGGCAATTTTGGATGACAGTGTTTTACAAAGCTTATCAATATGGTCATTCCATAATAAATTATTATCTATGGACACACCTACAAGCCCTTCATGATTGACATTTTCTAATGGATGATTATTTATTGCAAGAGATAGTTTTGGGTTCCCTGATTTGAGTAGCTTTTGTGTCGTCCCCAGAATCATACATTTTGTTTTACCATCATTAATTACCATCCTATTTTGTTGTGCCCAGTTTTGGACTCTAATAAGATCTGAGTTTAATCTTGTTTGGATAACTTCAGTATCAGAACTAGATGTATACAAGGTTGCATCATCTGCAAACAATTCTGTATTGGTAGATTCATTATTTAATGGTAGATCAGTGACATAGATAAGGAAGAGGAGAGGGCCTAAAACTGAGCCTTGAGGGACTCCTGAATGAATAGTGCAAGTTTGAGAGCTAATATTGCCAATGCTTACTTGTTGAGACCTTCGGTTTAGGTAGGATCTAAACCAGTTTAAAGAAGGATTGTCAAACCTGTAACAGTTCAACTTTTGCAGCAGAATTTCATGATCAACAAGATCAAAAGCTTTCTTGAAGTCAAGGAAAACAATCCCAGTCATATGCCCATTATCAATTTCCTTCAGCCAAAGATCAATTAATTTGGTAAGTTCTGTTTGGCATGAGTGGTACTTTCTAAATCCTGATTGTGCTTTATGAAATAGAGAGTTTGTTTCAAAAAATTTATAGACCTGAATGGCTACATGATTTTCAAAAAGTTTTGACAATACAGGTAGAATTGATATTGGTCTGTAATTTCCTGGATCCTCTTTATCTCCTGTCTTAAAGATAGGTGTTGCCTTTGCACATTTCAATTTTTCTGGAAAATTACCACTCATTATACTTAAATTTATGATATGCGTTAATGACTTTGTTATTACTGGTGCAGCAATTTTAAGGATTCGTGGACTAATACCATCCAATCCAGGGGATTTATTAATATTCAACTTAATTAACATATCAAAAATGTCCGCTTCACTGACATTAGCTATTGAAAAATAATTATCTTCAGGAATTTTAGCTCTTATAAATAACTGTAGAGCATCAAGTTCAATTGGGATGTTAGTCTGGTTCTGAATACTGTTACTGGAGATGGTTATGAAGAAATTGTTGAACATATCCACAATGTCTTGTACAGATGTTGCTATATCATCATTTTGCTTAAGTCTAGGGGGAAGACAACTGTTCTTGGGTGGGTTGAGCTCTTTTAGATGCTTCCACAATGTTTTGGTTCTCTTACTTTCGTTAATAGTCTATATAAATGAGCCAAGAATTTTAACCACATCCCGTGATCATCAATTATGAAGCAAAAGGTTATGGTGTAGTCAGACACCGCAGACTGAAAAAACCATTTGGGTTTGTTTATAATCATGGATGACGTAGATTTAATGCTTTAGGGAAAAATCATTATTTGTCTAGATTTACATATGAGTGTTTCCATGGATTTATAATAGATGGGTTTGTGATTGATCACATTAATTGTATAAGAGCTTATAATTATTTAGCTAATCTTCAAGCTATCACAGAACGTGAAAATACCAAAACGGGGACTAAGTGGAAATTACCTAAAAACGCAAAACATGTCAGATCTATAAATGTTAATACGGGCGAAAAATATATTTCAATCAATGAATACAGCGGGCTAGTATTTTGATATTTGTATACCCTCGGTACGAAAAGTAGAAAAGGGAATACAAAAATCGGCTCTTTCCAAACTAATTGGAAACATAATATAGTTTGAATATTTACTATGAAACAGCCTAACACCGAAGGGAGATAATTCCGCCAGGGATGTATATGTGTGCGATACAGTTACTGTCCTTGGATGGGATTTTTGATAAATATAAATAGACGTGATTCACGGTCTGACTAAATTTTTCTTTATGTTGATTTGACTAGAAAATCTACGATTTTTAACAACAAATATATTCCTGTGGGTTATTTTAAAATTTACGACTTTTAACTAACTACAAATATATTCTTGTGGGTTTATTGTGAAAATCTACGATTTTTAGCAACAGGTGTATGATTATACAACTATATATTAATTTCAAAATATATATCTTAAGATTTGGACATTTAGCGTAATTGATTACGCTGTTTGATCTCGTCCCGAGGACAAGCGTTCGAATCTCGTGGCAGGCGTTATTGTCGACGGTACCGGTCGGAGGGTATTATATACAGTTGGGTCCGCCATAAACTCAAAAAGTTCAACAGAAAAAAAATGAACATCTTCCCAATGCAGTTAACTGGGATGTATTGTTTTGTACCCCCGGGAATTAATTTCAATGGGGGAGGGTGTGCAAAATATGTTGAATTGAGAGAATGGCTCCCATATTAAATATAACTTGTAAATAGTGTAAATATAATTTGTAAATATTCGTAAATATATATGTATATCTCTAGACGTAATAAGATGTGAAGGCACATTAAAACGAATGGAGATTGTGCCGTCGTTGTTTATATAAAATATATCATATATACCTTAATTAAGATATATATGTTGTGACGTCATAGACTAAGCACACCCTCTGAGGTTCTAGACCGTTGGCATGTTAAATCCTCACACGGGGACTGTGTTTCATGCTACCCCTGGGCTTGCTCAGATGCCAAGGCACCTGCGGGGACAACATGGAGTTGTGTTGTCTTATATATGTGACCTCTGGACTTTTAACGTGTGAAGGCATTTTAGGAGTTCATGTGTGGTCTTTCATATATACCTTAATTAAGATTACATGTATATCTCTAGATGGGATAAGATGTCGATGACACCTAAAAGCGAATGGAGATTGTGCCGTCTATATCTATATATAAAACATATCATATATACCTTAATTAAGATTACATGTATATCTCTTGGCGTGATAAGAGGTCGATGACACTTTAAAGCGAATGGAGATTGTGCCGTCGTTGTATATAATTGCACATAGCTGTAAATATACGCTTGAAAGAAAACGGGTCAAAATTGACCCCCATTTTTAGTATATATAATATATTGGATATATTTTATATGATATATGATAATATTATATATATATATATATATATATATATATATATATATATATATATATATATATATATATATATATATATATATATATAATGAATGTCGAAAATATAAATGATATCATAAACGCGATTTCAGATTTAAAAAATCAAAATATACAATTATCAGATAAATTAGATTGTAATCAGATTCTCTCTGATTTTCTAGATCTCGATGATAACGCTCAAAATAATAAATATGTCCTCCTATCTCAATATGCCTTTATTAAACTGATACAACAAGCCGTTAACGAATCATCAGCATACAACAGCGACGTGTATAAATTCATTCCGTTATTTACCGCAGTAAAGTTTAGAGGTGAACTTTTCCAACAATATGAGGTGAAACGTACTATAAATTCCAGAATAAAAATAATTAAGGAATTCATTAAACAGAACAATACATTGCCATGAAAACACTTAAATGATTTAAAAAAAACGTTTTTGAAACAACAGACATGTGATTTCTAATTTTATAAATTTAGTTTCATGGCCCATTGTCGCTGATTACTCGCATGGAACGATGTCCTTTTGACAATTGTATGGGTTTGATATTCTATATCACTGTAAGGAAGTTAAATATCTTACAGGTATGATACCTTACAGATATGATTGCAACTAGATGTGTGATTGGTTTTTTTGTACTGAGGTGATTTGATCACCGTTGATTTTATCACTGAACGCAGAAATAATATCGTGAGTATATATATATATATATATATATATATATATATATATATATATATATTTCTTTATTTAACAAACATGGTAGGAGAATCATTAACAACTAGACTAGCTCGCGAACGATTTGTCACAAGAAAGAGATTTATACCCGTAAGGGATTCTGTCAGAGAAAAATTGCAAACGCGACAAGAATTTCAAACTGAGTTTTGCAACTGATACTGTATAATTATAGAAACCTGTTACTACAACCATTAAGGAGGTTATATACGGAAAAGAAGGAGAAGAAATAAAGAGAGGTATTCTTCCTGAACTCGAAAAAATAGCAAAGGAAACTAAACAAACATCAGAACTGCTACAAAATCTTCCTACTGCAATATTTTGAATTTGGTATTATGGATATTGGTGTATATCGAGAGTTTATCGATGAACTAGTTGATGCTTACCATAGTGATTAATTGGCATTGGTGACTTTGTCGCTGATGACCTTGTCATTATTGATTGATTCACTGATTAGATAAATTCAATTTAAATACTATGATCATACACTACAACTACTATAAGCCAACCATGGCCTACGTAGTAAATTCACGATTGCCTATTTATAGGGTGTATTATGGAGATGGTCTCGGTGATGTTGTTCAAGGGTTATTTGCAAGGATGGCTCCAAAAATAGCATCAATCGCAAAACAATTATCGATGAAAGCTTTTGATGTTATTATGATAAGTGTATTAGCGCTGTTGGTGATGTTGCCGGTAAAGCATTTTCCGCGGCCAAAGAAAAACTAATAACACTAATTCGATGACGAAAAAACCCACCAGCGATAAAATCACCAGGAAAACTACGATCTACAGAGATTTAGCCTGCGAATATTAGCAAAATAGTAAACAGGGTGGTGGATCACAAAATAGCATCGCGGAAAAAATGAAGGATTTGATGCTTAGGGAAATATTACTGCAAATATGATAGCGGGAATTGGCCTGAGATCGCGATTTAGATCAAGAAATATATAATAAAATGTTCTAATCGTCACCCGACCCATCATTGGACTTAGATACCACAATTCTAAAAAATGATTCCGTACGCGATTATCAATTTTATTCCTATAACGCAATACAACCAAATAGTGGATCAAGAATCGAACTTCAGGTTCAAGATATAAGCAAATACTTTCTACCCGCCGAAGCATTTATTGAAGTAGAAGGAGAACTTGTAACAAATGTTGCAGCTGATACGCCATATGCAGATGGTGCCAAAGTTGGCTTTGTCAATAATGGAATCATGTCATTATTTAGTAGCGCTAGATATATGATTGATAGAAGAGAGATTGAATATATAGAGCGTGATGTTGATGTTGCCACAACAATAGTGGGTTTAGCAAGATATTTTGATGATTATACACGATCGGCTGGACCATCTATCGCTAAGGACATTACTGATCACGCTGAACACATTCAGTATACTAGAGTAAAAGCAACACTAGATACTGCAGTCGATCCAGCACCAGCCTGATATGTGAGACCAGGTGTCGCTTTTGATGTCATAGATACTAATCCTAATTGCATCATAGGATTTGCAACACGTACATTAATGTTGCAAGGACCGCCTAGATTATTTTCATGCGCGATTCAACTATGTCATATTTTCGGATTTTGCAGAAATGTTCGAAAGGTTATCTTTGGAGCGAAACATACAGTAGTCCTCGTGAAAAAAGGCGACGATAATGATGCAATCTGGCGAGAAGCAGGCCCTGCTACAGCTCCAGTCGCTGATGGTAAAGTAAATATAGCAAAACTCTCACTGTGGATGCCAGTAATGACTCCATCAATCACCGCAGAGGAAAAAATACTATCATTTATGGATACAGGTGGCAAATCATTGCAATGTTCCCGTCTGAAGTTCAGTCTTGTTTATTTTTACTCGCAAACACCAAGGAATTATTCGGTTGCTGACCATCAAACGGTTTCGATCTGATATTTGGCCAACTGTGGTAAACTTGTAATTTTGCCAGGGCTATTTCCTTAACAGGAATCGCAGTGGGAAAATTCACACTAAATTCAGGGTTGGTTGAGGTTATTCAGATCATGGTTGTCTTTTGCGGCGTTGTGTTTGTCGCTATCTGCTGAAGTAATTCCGTTGTTGACATTGACATTGCCATTGTTGTTATTATTGTGTTATTTTTCTAATTTTGATGTTGCGCTGTGGTAGATGTTCCTCATCGCAAAGAATTCGTTATCTGATATTGTTGTGTCATCGAGACTGGATGATATCAGCGACGACAATTGGTAATACGAGGTTAATGCAATATGTAACTTAATTATATTCTCGTGTAGTTTATTCTGAGTGCATGTGGATATTTGTTTGTGATGATTCTAAGAACCCCTGTAGTTTTTGTAACCGAATTGTGACAACTACAGGTGCCAGTGCTTTTATCGCTGATAACAATATACCAGTTCCAGCAATTACACTTGAAACCGAATACACAATAATGTCGACGCTGGTAATTCACCTGCGGTATTTTTTATCTTCGCGGTATACTCGTCAATAAGAGTTTTCAGTTTAGTTTGAAACTCAAGGACTTGATCATATCGATACCATTGGACATTCATTAAACTATTTACTTAAATCAATTACAAATTCTACGTAGTATGTCATTGATGCACGAGCTAAATTACCACTGACAGAGGCTATTTTAAATGCTCACATGGCGCCCTTATCTATTATTGCACTTGCAGTATTAATTCCCGTAGATGTATCCGATGACACATTAAACGATACTTCTGAAATCAGGGTAAATCTATAGATACCTCTGACTTCAGCCGTAATATTAATGATATTATTTTTGAGGTGTCCAGTCGAAAGGTCCTTGATATGTCTAGTACACGGTATTAATATTTTGTTTATGTGGTATTTTAATTTTATCAAGCCGGGTCGCGATAGCAGGAAAATCACTAACGATATTGTCCTGTGTTTGTTTAATTGTATCAATAGTTGTTTTAATATCAGAAAGTTTCATTGGGACAGTCATCAAAGTACCAAAGAAATTATCCATGGTTTCATCCGATTTTCTAAAACTCCTACGGAGGTTTACAAACGCAACTACATGAACATCATACTCAGCTCGCAGCGTTCTAAGTTTATCATCTGTGGTATTATGCTCAGCTTGTAACGTCGTTAGTTTATCATCTGAGGTTTTATGCTCACCACATATCGTCGTTAGTTTATTGTCTAACACATTTACATATTGTTTTGTCGCAGCATCAGTATCCAGTGTTGGATCGCAAGGTGTGGTTATTTTATTTGAGTTCATGTCGAGGGAACCTGTCATTGAGTCACCGGATTTGTTTACTCGATGGTTGATACTATCTATCACAGTTGGCAAAAGAACTCCTGGTTTAATCTTACCGGTGGAATCAAACACCGCTAGGGAATTTTCAGTTACTCCATTTATTTTAACTAGAATATCATTCAGGGAAACATTACTCGTTTTCAATTTCCCTTCTTTGTCTTGAAATACGACTATTTCGTTTGGATCCACACTTGCGAGGTTTACTATTTCGGATATTTCATCTTCGATTATTTTTCTTACATCACTGGTTGCAGATATTTCCGCGGTGGTTTTTTCCGACCTGAGAGAGATCTTCCCCAAATATCAATCATTATATTTTAAGATCGCTCTAAAAAGCGATTACTCGTATATTCGTGTACGGTTTTATGGGGTGGTTTAGTTGATGATGATATAGCGTTGAGTACATTTAATACTTCTAGGCCGCATATTGGTGGGTCGGTCATTTTCTGTATTGGTAGCGTGGAGTACCAGCGAGGAATTTTTAATTGATGTATATAACGCATAAATTCTTTAGATGGCGCTAACCCATATGAATCAAAATAAACAATTACACGCGGATCAATCGCGTATGCAACCCAGTGAGTTCCAGGTCCGGTGCAGTTATCGAGATTAATGATATCGGTTTCAACGCTGTTTGGTTGTTGTGGTAATTGATCTCGCATAAAACACCTCTAAAGATTTTTATCGCTAATTTTTTTAGCAGCATCGAGTAAATCATAATTTGACAGCGGTGTTAGTAAACTGTACCTGGTAGTCTCAGGCTGTTTCCGCTGTACCATGAATACAGAGTTCCTGGTAGTCTTAGACCCTTTCCTGCTACTGATCGTCTCTTTTCATCTATATCCCTTTCCAGTCACTTTCTTTAGTGCCATCCCAGCGGCGATATCAACAGGAGCTTTCGCGACCGAGGGGGCGGCGGCTGCAATTAATGCTGGAATCGCAGCAAGAAGTGGAAATATACCACCTGATTTTATCATGTCTTTGATCGCGGACGCAGAGACAGTGACCTGAACACCTTTTTTATCTTTGCTAGCATCATTGAAATGCTTAATCTGACGTGCTGTCAGTGATAGTTTATTCTTATCACCAGACAACTGATTGTGTTTTAGCGATATCGTAGATTACACATTTTAGCTGAATCCGTATGCAACGTTTTACTCTGACCAGGAGTCAGAGTAACATTAACTTGACTATATGACATTTTATTTAATACCAGGTCGATTTAATTGTCTACATATGTTTGGAAAACATTTACATGTTTTCCACTGGCGCATCAACTACTCTCATTCGTCCACCAACACCTTCGAGTAGCATTGATTTGTCACTGAGTATGACAGCATCTGTTCTGTAATTCGGGATAAGTGGAGCTGTAGAAACCGGAAGAGTTACACGAGCTCGGAAATGTATATCAACAACGGACTGTCTGGTTAAATCAAGATGTTCAAACGAGAAGTAATAAATCGGATATCGATTTCTAAAATCTAATTGTGATATTTGCAGAACAGTATCTACATTATTATTACGTCCCATAAATGTCAGCAGGCGATGATACGCGCGTGCTATTTGGTTGTGTCCGTAATTAAGTAAAAAAACCTCGGATGGTTCTTGTTGGCCGTTTATCCTCAACGAGACTTCAGTAACACCCAGTTGATCAAATATCGTAAGGCTGCGTGTTTGTGAATTTAATCGCGTCTTATCCTGAAACGCAACAAATATTTGCGCGGCGCAGAAACACCCTGTTTTGATGCCATATGCCATGTAAATATACCATTAACAGAAGTCTCCATAATATCTGTTGTTGTCGTTATACACTACCATCTGGGTCTTACCAAATCGAACAGATCAATAATGAATTATAGCGTAGAATAAAATCTATTACGGGAAAAGAATCAAAAATCGCTACAACAGTTCATGAACCAACACTATCATCCGCGATTGAGATAAACTCACCTTTGTATGCTGTCAATATATATCAGAGTTCTATAAGAGCCGTGCTAGGATGGCATGAAATCCAACCTCGATCGTCTTATAAAAATTTACCCGAACCTAAAAAGTCTGATTATGTCACAGACAATACATTATATCATGATATTCCCCCCTTACTTTCATATGTTCATGAGTGGCAATTTCTAACAAATCTAATTATTTACAGTATATGGGAGTTGGGTTTTTGATAGAGGAGGGGCGGATGGTTGGATCGCAATATATCTAGATGATTTTTGGAAATGCTTTAATTCCCTTAATAAAGGGTTTAATGAATATTTAAATAAATTACGGCAGAGTTTTCAAGAACATATTATCGATTTATCGTCTAAAACCTCAATTATCAAATACACGGAAATAATAAATCAGATTGTATACGATATAGAATTGTTCTATAACTTATTCAGGGAGTATTAGATGCCAAAAAAGGTTCTGAAAAAAATAGAATTTGTAAAACGATTTAATATATGCATAGAAGATATTCCAGCATTTAAGTTTCCCGAGTATAATGGAGACGAAATAAAAAAAATCAACCAACGATCACCTCGATGATAACTTCCCACAAATACTCGCCGCATGGAAAAAATAACTCAACCACAAACAACCATCCTCAAACGTAATAATGACCCAGATGGAGGCGGACGGCATATTGCTCCTGCTAATGTTAATATATCCTCGGTGATTGCAATAAATCTAGTATGTGATGCCATTGATGGAAGTTACCAAACAGATCTCGAAACATCAAATCAAACCCAGCAGGGATATATTTTATATTTGTTTGCACCCACGGCTCCACCTGGATTTCTAAAAATTGAAGATCCAACAAATTCGGTCTACATGCGATGTCATAATGATTCATTAACGAGAAATTATTTTAAACTCACTGACCAGTCCAATAATTTGATTGACATAGGAGGAGTGACTTTACAAATTAGTCTGTATGTATAATCCTAAAGGATTTTCAATTTAAACGATTTTCATCTTAAGACTTTTACTTAAAAGAACTTCAGTTGAAACCAAAACTGTCATTTGTTTTAGTTTTGTCTGAAATAGTTTCGGTTTCCGTTGAGGTTTTGAAAACTTGGTCTGGTCACCCCTTTTAGTTTTGTCTGCAGTAGTTTCGGACTCCGTAGAGGCCTTATTTTTGTTTGAAAACTTGGTCTGTTCACGCTTCTTGCTACTAACCCTCATTTGAAATTCTTCAATAAAACTCAGGTTTATATTTCCGTCATATTATTTCTGATGAGCACTCTGTATATTCAGTGAATAATAAATTTGGAAAATTAAATTCCCAAGTTAATTACGGAACACACCAATATTACAAATGATTATGTGAAGCCATTGTAACATTAATGAATAATTTTTGAGAAAAAAAAGATTACAGAATCCTCTACGTGACCATAACTGAAACACAGTTTTCTTACTACAAACTCCGTTATCTAATGGAATGTTTAATGCTGGAAAATGCCAAATGTTTACCAGATAAAAATCTAGTTAATATTAGAAGTCTATTACTACAAATATAAAATAAAATGTAAACAAAACGTTGACCTGACAATTCTCCAATTTCTAATGTCAGATTGTTATAAACGTGTTGCTGACGAAACTTAAAATCTATGATACTGCTTAGTTAGAAATGGCGATGAATGACCGTTGTCCTTTAACGTCTAGCAATATATAGGAAGTGTGCAGCATTAAATAAAACTTTATGTATAAATTTAAGTTTATATATTAGTTATAGGCTGATATTGAGGAAGATCTAATAAATGTAACCGGATTTACCAAAATATTGAAGAAGTTATAAAATTGATTATTCATATTTTGCAGTTATCAGTTCTGGTTCCTAACGTTACTATACCACAAGAACACATTTTTATTGATACTCTGCACTTGGTGGCTGGGGTATGTTTTTCAAGCAATGAACGCAGGAAGTAATCGAGTTGTTCTGCTGTAGTATGTAAGTAAATTGTTAGGTTTTCTTAGATGTCTTGGTTCTACCTCATCGGAGGTTTAGGTTAGAAGCAATTAAAGGTGGAGAGTTAGGGACTGATACGTCAAGAGGGCATATAATGCAGAGGTGATCTGATGTAAGTTTGTGGGATACAAGGATGGATTGCAAAATATTATCATTAGGTATATGAAGAATCCAGTCTAAAATGTGACCATGTTTATGGGTTGGTTGGTTAACAGACTGTTTAAAGTTGAAAACATGAATTGAATCTTGAGTTTCGACGTGTATGTGTTTCCAGAACTGTCAAAATGAAAGTTGAAATCTTTCAGAATAATTAGGTTGCCACCTATCGAATTTCCATACTCCAGACGATTTGGAAACTGCTCCAAAAAGAGAAATTCAGTCAGCTTGTTTTTTCTACTAGGATAAGAGCGGTAGGGACAGAAAAAATGGACTGACCCTTGTTCCAGTGTGAATGTTGTTTGGACTAGTTCAAACGATGTGTTGCAGAAATCGAACGTTGTGTTTTACTTTAGAGATGTTATCATGGAATTCTTTGCGCGAAAGTGGCGGGGGAACGACTTGATGGAGTAAACGGATGGTTTAAATCCGCGTACTTGGGCACATCGCCTGACGTTTTCAGACATATTTCTCTCTGGAAGAATACGTCGATAGTCTGGTAGTTGATTAAATGATCTATTTATATGCGCTTTTCTGGTGGTTCTTCTGTTTGGGAGTTGAATAATGCAATACGCAATGTTATCTCTGGGACAGATGACACAACGGTTGACGATTTATGATGGATCTTCACCAATTTATACAAAGTAACGGCCGAATTTTTAAATTGTTGATCTGGAAAGGGCAAAGAGGAGATAACTGCAATTCTTCTTCTTCTTCTTCTACTCCGGCTAGCTTTGAAACACTTTTTCTTTTTTCGCTTCCGGTTTACATTGAAATAATGATGAATGTAGTCCCAGCTCGTTCTGTCTTGAGCACAATCTAGTATGAAGAGCCAAGGTGTGGTCATTTAAAGCAATCAATGAGTGTCCATCGTATAATAATCAGGCTGACTGGCGATCACGTGATGGCGGTTTGTTCAAAAACGAAGGACGTCTTAACAGTGGAAACAAACAGATGAGAACAATTAAATTTGTTCTCGTTTCTAAAACCAGGAGATAAAAAAGCACATAAGAAAAAAAACAGCCAATGCATCATGAAACACTTTAATGTAGACGAAAGATAGAAAACAAGCACTTATATCATGAAAAATGCATAGCACAAAATGGAAGAGCTTCGTCAAGCTGGTTAAGGGATAGTGGCCATCTTTCCGGAATATGCTATCTCTATTAGCAAAATTTCTTGGGAAAGACGAGATTGACAAAGCAAGGCAAATGTGGATGGATTGTCATGTACTTTTCAAATAACATACACGAGATGAACAGATTTTGAAATTTCTAATATAGATTCAATATTGTTTCAGTTAAGTTTCCTCAGTAGTCAATCTTTCTATATATGCTTAGCATACCGACCTCAAAACTCCCTCTGCAAATAGACTTACCAATTTGCAAATGAGTTAGGGCCTGCTGTAACTTCCAACAATGAAGTAATTATAATGGGAGACTTTAATCTTGTATTCCTCTCTGAAACTAACACTAAATGGCTACATATGATACGATTGCACGAACTTACACAGGTAATTAATCCAACAAAAGTAACAGCCTGTACTTTTACTCCGATCAATCGCATCTACACTACCCATCCTACCAATCTCTACGAGATATACTAAACGGTGTTTCCTTATTAATGATAACTATCCAATATATGCAACTCGTAAACAGCTGAGCAAAACGAAAAACAACTTACACTCCTACCGGCAATACAGATGTTTCAAAAACTTTTATATACATAAATTGTTTTACTGAACTATCATAAAACATGAAATCAATAAAGTTTCCTAACCTTGACCCAGAGTATGACTTGTCTATATGGAACCACTGTTTTCTTACTATCCTAGATAAACACTCCACCATCCGCATCAAAAGTATTAAATTATCCAGATAAACCAGACTGGTATATAAATGAAATCAAAGAAGCACAACGCTAACGAAACTGCTATCATAAATATAAAGACTTTGAAGCTATTGTTTGTGGCGGAACAAAGTCAAATCACTCATTGTAAAACACAAACGCTCCTTTCTGCAAAGAAGTCATCACATCAAACTCCGATAACAGATCTACCTGGAATCACTTACAAAATCTAACTGCAACAAAACTTGCACTTCTAGTTCCATGTGAAGTGTTTGGTGATGACACTAGTGATACTGATTGAAGAGCTTGATATTGTAAACAAACTGAACCACTTTTTAAATACTAATATATCCCAAACGCTCAACAGGTCTAATCATACAGATCTTAATTTAGACAATCTTACTGAATTCGTGAATGAAAGGGAACCCGATCATGTTAGTTTCAACATTCCCTTAATACCAATAAATGACACGTTTGATATTCTCAAAAACTTGACACAAATCAGCTGTTCTAGATGGAATTCACCCCAACACCCTGAAAATGTCGGCTATATCAATCTCAGAGTCGTTGAAGAAAAAATGTACTGTATTGTCACTTTCTGTGAATTACCGAAGTCATTTAAGTAGCAAAAGTATTCAAAATTTATAAGGGAAATTAAATGAAGGACCCATTCATCTATCGACCCATATCTGTTCTATCCGTACTTTCAAACAATTTCAAAATACATGTCAGCCTATTTTCAGGTATCTTTACCAGAACCAACTGCTCCATATATCACAATTAGGTTTTCGAAAGAATCATTCATGTCAAACTACAATGTCACAACTTACAGACCAATGGCTACTAGCACTGGAAGCAATTATTGTTTTAAAAAAATTATTCGATTTGGTTGACCATTTTGTGCTCATTAAAACACTTTCAGTCTACAAAATGTCACCAGACACAGAATGCCCATTATATACACTAATGCAGCAATGTTTATAGAAGTTATTATACTTGGGTCTGATGACATGATTATGTTCTTACTAATGGTAATTTTCACTTCATTTATTAACAACTGCAACTGCAGTTATTTAAGTATGGTAACACTTTAAGCTATGATATCATCTTGTGTATGTCATTCTGTTTATATCATTGATCATTTAGAAACAGAATATATTTAATGCCGTAAATAATGATATTTAATTCAATCTGATGTGATTTGGATTTTTCATGTAGATTTAAAAAAATATTTAATCATATCGCTACGATGTCTGCAATGTCGTAGGTTATAGTGATGTCTAGCACTGACGTCTCATGCTGTAGACATGTAGCATGATATCCCACCCAGTGACATTATTCTGACACCAGGCCGAGCAGTCCTAACACTAATCTCTTAATGCTGGACGCCTAGCGAGGTAGATGTTAGCAACATTTTTGTAATTCTTTGGCATGAGTCGGCCAAGGTTCGAACCACTAGGCCGCTTAAGCAAGTAATTAAGGTATACGTATGACTAGTACACATTTAGAAGCATAAATGAAGGTTAGGGAAGATATTGAAGAGTAAAGCCTGGAAGAAAGTTAAATAATGAAACACCGTGATACGGGTTTCTATTCTGGATGCAAACCTCAACGTAGGTTAATTTTCTCACTCGCGGTGTTCCTTTAACGTTAAAGAAACTCTTTAATTTTGCAATATAACATAGCATATTCAACAGACCCATCATGTTGGCCAATTCTGCACGTCATATAATTCTGCGCAACGATACGTCATTTCACTAAAACATTGGATCACGTGTTATTTTGTTTTAAAATCCATTTTGTATCAATAAAACACGATCGTATTTTAATCAAGGAAAGTGATCTTCATTTAGTGTACAAAAATATCCCACATTTTGACTCGAAATGCACATGAAAATGTAATTTCTAAATATAAAATGTATCTTACAGAATAATATAAATAAATACATCATATAAAAGATGGAAATGTATTTTTTAAAAAAGAGTGAATTTTAATTCAAGCTGTTTCACATGTACAAATCATATGTTAACTTTGCTGCTAGAACAAAAATGCTCAAGAAATTCTCTGGCGTATTTCCTGTTAATAAATTCTTTAGTACATTTTTTCCAGTCAATACGTTGTAAACATATTGCAACCTATTCAGTGTTGTTTCCACGTAATTTCTTTTTTTTTATATTATAAACGGTTGAACTTCACTAACATTGTTACAAGATCGGTTTAGTTTGCTTAATATATCTTATCATCAACATACACCATTTACATCTCCCGTTGATTGGGAAGCTTCATATTTTCCTGTCACCAACATCTTACCATTTTATATTTAACTATTATGGTTTTTTATATCGCTGGTCGATGTTAAACCTTTCTTATTTTTGAACATCTAACCTATTGTATGGCTCTAAATAGCCTAAAAGTGCTGGTGCGCCGTTAACTTAATATATCTTGCCATCTATTGGCAATTTAAGTTGACCTTTGTAAAACTTGCTATAAACATCACACACACACACACACACACACATCACACACACACACACACACATATATATATATATATATATATATATATATATATATATATATATATATATATCTGCAGGTCACCCAGTATTTTAATGTGCTATGAAAATCAAAATAATCAAATCAGTATAGTCAAGCTTTATTTACAGCCTATATACCCTCCCCCACAAAGAAGCTACAACTTAAAAGTTAAAATAGTTACCTATCATAAGTATTGCTCAAAGTGGTCCAAAGCATCGTGAAAATGTTTTTTTTTTGCATACAGCGCATTAATACGAATATCTTAATGAGGGGTGTAGCGTAACCTCTTCTATGAAAAACAAAATAAAATAGTTGATAGTTTTGATGTATTGTCATATTTAATGAGCGGTTATATGAAATAATCAATAAATACATAATATTCATTACAAGGAATTTTCATCAGTTCTTCTTTAGAAGAGTTACATGTCAAATAATCAAATGATACTGCGTACATGGCTCTAAGACATAACGCATGATAAATCATGAGTACGATAAATCATGGGTAGTAAGCGATATGTGGCACTATCGAACAAAACTATTTCTTTGGAGGAGAAGAACCTTTAACATTAGTGTTGTAATTGATATTGTTTGTCAAATTATAAAGTCCTAGCAGATAACAAAGTGCAATGCGTTCAAATTCAATCTCTAAAAAAATTGATATTTTGAAAATAGTAAACATTGCAAGTGTTTCCATTTGTAGTGCACGGATATGCCGTAGGGAAATCTGCTTGTTGAATAACGTGTGGACGGGTAAATTATTCCTTCCAATTGGTAGATGCATAATTTGTCATTTCTGATTACATGTGTTGATCATTGATTCAACTGGGGTACAATCGGGATATTTATCAGTTAGAAGAAAACAGATCTGACATAAAAAATCTTAGGTTGTTGCTAAAGTTTTCCGTAGTTGGAGAGAGAGAGAGAGAGAGAGAGAGAGAGAGAGACAGAGAGAGAGAGAGAGAGAGGCCAGTAATGAATACGTATTGCCAGTGAATCTGAAACGTTTTTTATTTCTATTATACATAAAATATTATTGTGCTTGAGTTATTATTGCTTTTGAGGACGAATCTGCCAATTTTGATTGCATAGTAATTTCTTGTCATTAGTGAGGTAACTTTCGTCCCCCAACTGTTGCTAATAAAACGTATGTTTTTTAAGTTATTTGTTATGTCTCGAATATCCGGCAAATTTCCAGAAGAGTTGAAGTTTGTTTAGGTAGAAAACAACATCGTCGATCTAAACAGAAGACTACATGGTTGTATCAATTGATAAAATAGTTCCTTGCACGTGGACACCATGACCGAGACGCCCTGACTGAAACAAATGGGCGGTGATAGGATACGTAAGGTTAGCAAAATAAATATAATACGTTATTTGACTGGTCACGAAGTTGTTTCACACTTTGACATCTAGAATTGAACGTATACACAGACAGACATTTTGAAAACAAAACAAACCAAAATTATGCAAATTTAAAATCTTATGCCATTGGTTTGACTTGCATTGAATAAGGACGCATATTCGCATATTAGACAATTATAGTAATATTGTATATTCCTGAGATATTGTTTTCTAGTATGCTGCTATATAAAGAAAAACAATTTTACGGCATCTTATTGGGGCTTGGTCTAGGAATAGCAATGGCGCTATCATATTTTGAAGAATTTCCACTGTCAGTATATTTAGGGGACATAGATACTTTCGTGGGATGTTCGCTGTTGTTCGGATCGATAATATTAACAACCCCATTTTCATACGAAACCCGAACGTTTTCCGCGGGATCAAAACTCATATCCATATGCTGTCCTGGAAAGACTTCCTCTTCGATTCTCTTAGGAGCAAACTGGGAATGAATTTTTTTTCTGAAAAAAAAATAGGAATCGGAAATAGATATATGTACGATATATAATGCTATCGATGCATTTGAAGAAAATAATTATGATTATATGAAGATTGTGAATGACAATTTTAGTACAAACTGTAAAGACACCTCCACAATCCCAACAGGAAAGAAAATCAGAGATATTTGAAAGCGAAATTTTAAAGTTGTCCTTTATAGCGAACAAGACACTTAATACTAATTATCTTAATTAGAGAAATAATTAAGAAGGAGAGACTCAATACTAATTATCTTAATCATCATCATCAGTCTCTTGACCTAGTGTGGTCGTTGAGGCACTGTGCTGCTGAACATCTGACCAGTCCCCTCCACTTGTCTCGATCAAGTGCCAATGCCTGTGCCTCTGCAAAACGTTTCCTGGTCCATTCTGTGATGTTGTCAGTCCACTATGTTCTCTGTCTAAATCTCCTTCTATAACCGTAAACACTACCCTGCATTACTGTTGTGGATAGACTGTTGGCTCTAGTGACATGGCCATACCATTTCAGCTTTCTCTTTTTGACAGTGGTGAGGAGGTCTTCATAATGGCCTACTTTGTGACTGATGGTGTTTAGCACTTATTCATTTGTGATGTGGTCCATGTAAGAGATACCAAAGATGGTTCTGTAGCATCTCATTTCAAGTGCCTGGAATCTTCATTGTAATTGTGCTGTCAGGGTCCAGGCCTCACATGAATACTGAAAGACTGATATGACTAGTGTTCTCAATAGCCTTAGTGTTCTCAATAGCCTGATTTAGTTTTCAGACAGATATTCTTTTATATATAGATGGGTCTTAGCTTTGACATAGCTGCCGTTGTTTGTGCTGCACGTGACACAATTTCCGCTCTTGATCCCTCTTACGTGATTATGGAACCAAGATATTTGAATTCGCCCACTGTTTCCAGTTCCTGTCCTCTGACTTTAATATTGGTTGAGATTTGTTTGCCACTATTTGTCACCAGCTTTGACTTCTCGGCACTTATCTCCATGTCAGATCTGGAAGCTGTTCCATCCAGGTTCTTCATTAAGGTGGCAAGCTGATCTTCACTGCTTGCCAGACCATCAATGTCGTCTGCAAAGCGGAGGTTGGTGATGTTATGTCCTCCGATGCAGATTGTCCCACAGTGGTTTTCCAGGGCTTCGCTCATAATGCGCTCTAAGTAGATGTTGAAAAGTATGGGTGACAGGAGACAGCCTTGCCGTACTCCAACTGTAGTCTTGAACCAGTCCCCCGCAGAACCTTGAGCAATTAATGCACTGGTAGCCTTGACGTACAGCTGCTTGATGGTGTTGGTCAATTGTTGACCCATGCTGTACTTATTCATTGTGGCCCACAATGCCTCATGCCACACCCTGTCAAAATCCTTTGTGAAATCTATGAGCAAATGATAGATGTCTTGTTTAGATGTTGGGAGTACGTTTCACGCAGAATCCTAAGATTGAATTTTTGTTCTGTTGTGCTTCTTCCAATCCGGAACCCTGCCTGTTCTTCAGCGATTATTTCTTCTGCTTGTGGGTTCAGTCTGTTCAAGATGATATTCAGCATCACCTTACTAGCATGACTGATCAAACTGATAGATCTGTAATTTGGCACAGCTGGAGATTGCCCTTTATAGGGAGTGTTATAATCAGTGACTGGGTCCACTGTGTTGACCATTCGTCTGTCTGCCAGATATTGTTGCCGATTTGTGTTAGGAGCTCTATTATTGATTCCCCACCATTCTTGATAAGTTCAGCTGGGATGTTGTCCACTGAAGCTGCCTTCCCATTCTTCAGTAATCTTATTGCTGACCCCACCTCTTTTTGAGAATGGGGAAATCATCATCACTTGTGGAGTTTGGAACTTCAAGCACATCTGCGTCTCCTTTGGACGGATAGTTATAGAGTTCTTTACAATACTCAGTCCATCTTTCTGCAATGTCACTTGCTTCTGTGAGGCATTTCCATTTTTGTCTTGAATGGTACTGACTCTTGGTTGCTTCTGTCTGGTGAGGTCTTTCACAATTTGGAATGCCTTTTTGCTCTTTATCAGACTGCTCTATATTTCTGTGCAATTTTGTGCAATCCATTCTCCTTCTGCTTTCTTCAAGTTTTTTCTGATATTTTTATTTTTGTCTATATATATATATATATATATATATATATATATATATATATAAAAGAGTCAAATTGTGCTCTATGTAATTTTGTATATTACAACGAGTAATATGCTTTGTTGTGTTTTCCTCACATCCATTACCAGCAAATATAATTGTTTCGTTTATCTGATGTGTTTGTTTGTTAGTTTTAAAAATTTTCTTTTTCCATTACATGCTATTATAATGTAATTGTAATTACTGAACATGAACTTTTCTTGAAATTCAGTTTAGTGTTTCGAAAACCTAAACTTAGGAACATTGTATCCAAGTTGACATAGTTCCTCGCCTTGATTCTTGATTTTGACAGAAGATTTTTTTCCCCCTTCTATTACGAATTTTATATAGAGTGAAGTACGTGATGATAAGTAAACGTGATCGCGTGAACCTCTGTTTCGCAATTCTGGGATTTCCGAAATTGCGTCTTAGATTAGTGTCAAGACCTTCTTTATAGAGAGGTTAGTCAGTCTGGACTTTCAAACACCTCATGTCAAGTCGTTTTTTCCTGTTGTGATCAGTTTTGGGTTAAGATTTCATCAGATTATTTGTACTTTAAAATATTATATCATTTCTCTTGAAATAGTTGAATGCTCATACATCATTCTTTGACCAAGACATTTCTTGAAATTCTATTCGAAATGCAAACACCGGAGTTTTCTTTTTTATGATTCTACAAGGAACTGTAGACAACCGTGCTAGACAGGTTAAATCATACGTCATAGCCTTCAATCTTGCATTTCCATTGAGACTCGAACTTGAAATCATTAAAAAATTTAATTAGGACTTCGAAAATTTAATTCGTGCATTAGTCTTGGAATAATTTTGTATTTGATTCTTTAAACCGTAAGTTCGTTTTTCGATTCTTACATTGTTGTTCCAGGGAAATAGATTTTTTTGTTACATTTTACAAAACTTTTTGTTTTCCATCTTTCTTTGCTACTATTTATTAGAGCCTAAAAACGTAACATAATTTATTTTTGGTCATAATATTCCTATATTATCAAATAGATTCATATTGCATGTTTATCATCAATAATATAAACGATAATTAATGTAGTTCAAACTGCAAATGGAAAAGACAGAGGACCTACCTTCTCAAGATGACAAAAATGATGACTATGACAATGATACCACCGATTGTAACCCCAACACCTATGGCCGCTAGATGAGCTTCGCTGTGTTGTGCGGACAACACTTCAAGGGGTACTGAAACAAACAGACTTTAGGCCTTTAAAATAAGGAATCAGTATAAATACTATAATATTGGCAAAACATTATTCCATTACAATTACAGATGCAATCATTTTCCACGCTGTTGGTGAGATTCTACACACACACACACACACAGATATATATATATATATATATATATATATATATATATCCAGACTGTGTGACAACAAATATGTATGACATAAGAAAGCCAAAGTAAGTTGAAGTACATTTGGTGCACATACGTTTTCAAGATGGAAAGTTTTAAAGGAGAGATATTTAAAGATAATGGTGGAGGGCATGATATTATATTTGGAATATAACATGTTGCGGTATATTGCGTTTGAATGTTTTCATCTTTGTTGATATCGTTTGCAAATGTAGCACCTATAACTGAACACTGAATCAAGCACTGTACAAACACTACCTGTACACAGTTTTTCTAGATCCTCGGTCCACCCTTCTAGCAGACAGTAGAGACTCTTTACCTCGTTCCCTTTGACATACCCACTGTTACACTCAAATTCACACCGACTTCCGATAGCTGTGGAGCACATCTGTCCATTTGACACGTTACGTAAAGCACCATTTGGAATCTCAGTGGGACAATGTATCTCTGGAAATTAATGTGTGAGTTTATGAACAACCTCGATTGTTGATATATCTTTTATGACATAAATGTGCACTAAATAAATTTGACATATTTTAGTCAAAGACATTTTGTATGACTATTTCCCAAATAATGCATTAAGGGTGTATATTTAAACTTAAATCTTTTGATACCAATTGAAAAACCTACATATTTATGAAGGAAGCAGTCGGGTGTGACGTGCTAGTCTGCGACGTAATAATTGATATCTTAAGTCAAATGTTTATTCAAATGATGTTGACACTTTTGTCAAGAGATGATTTCTTAGGATATATATTTCGATACTTGAAATAGCCGATGAAGTTAGTTAAGTTATATGTTTAGATGTATGAAATGTTTCTTGAATTCGAATGAAGGCCACAAAATATCCACGGCTACTAGACAGTCCAGTATGGAATGCACGAAATACATAATGCAATTTTGTTATCACACAACTTGATATTCATGCTATCTATTCGTATATTCTAATTATGTGATGCAAAAATCTCGCACCTTACACTGGACAAAATCGTTAGTGCCATTAAATTGAAATAGTTCATGCAAACATACGTTCACAAAGGCTGACCGGATCCCTATTCCACGTGCCAGATTCCGTGCATTCAATGGTTGATATAGTTTCATTCTTCTTGTAACCATATCCCGTACACTCGTATGTACATTTCTGGCCGACTCTTCTTTCGCACGTGCTGACAATTTTGCCATGAATGAATTGATCAGGGCAAGTAATCGCTGTAAATTACATTTGAACAATGTTTGAAATAACTATGACTTGCTCTTACAATTAAGCGTCGGGATTATTACAATAGTTTTATTTTAATTGTAACACTACGATCATTAGTACCAATATATTTACTTGAAACTCCCTGAAGGAGTGTGTGTTATTAATTAAAAGCAAAGATTAAGATGAAGTGTAAAACATATTGTATTTCGTCAGGCTTTAATAGTTTTATTTATATGTACCATTTGCTTATGGATCAACCGTGACAAATTATAGTCATCATCTAAAACAGCGCACTCGTATACTGCTTACCTTTACAAAGGTTATCCATTTTAACTGATTTCCAGTTTCCGTTGATATGACATTCCACTTCAGTTACCGCATCGTTCTTGGTGTAACCGTAGTCACATTTGTATTGACATGTCTTTTTAACGGAAAAGCTACAGTTTACCCATTTGCCATTTGCAAGTGTAGCAGGACATTTAATCTCTGTAAAAGGTAGTTGCATTGTTAGATTTAATTCGGCCTTTTAAGAATACTTTTTAATCAAGTAATAGTTTTCACAGAAATTGGGTATCATATTTCGTTTCGCTATGTAAATATTATACATAAAAATGATGAATAAATAAAGGAAATGCAAATGTGAGTGACTACTATATTAGCATATAAGACCATGGGTATTATGTGTATTGAATGAAAAGCAGAAAACACAAAACATTTTTAAAAAAATCATATACAGACTTATTTCTAGAATCATTTCTTTCTTAAAACGCAGAAAATTGTTGCGTCCCTGATCTACAAATCAGTTTGATGCAAACAGTTTCCAAAGTCTGTTATAATACAGAAAAACATGATATAGGAAAGACAGATTGACGGACATACTGACCTTTACATGCATCTGAAGGTGTGTATACTGTACTATTACAGATTACTTGATGTACGCCTTGTTTCACTTGATAGCCTTCGTTACAAGTAAAGCTACATTTGCTTCCATTCACACGCAGGCAATCAGCAGACACGATAATTTGATTCAGTATCTCGGGACAACGAGGAACTAAAATGAAAGCGATATAAACTCTATACAACGCAACATTTAAATTTGTTTTGGTACTGTAAGTCATGGCCTGATCGTTCCCATCATGCAATATCACATCTATTTATTTCCACTGAAAAAATCAATTGGTATTAAAGCAGAAATGCACAGAAACAAAGTGTGTTTTGACGGTATTGGCCAGCCTCTCAAAATATATTTTGTACTTTGTAAAAGAAAAACGATTTGTTCCCAGTCAATTACGCTATACATTGAGGAAACGTAAGTAAACCATATCCACACCGTAGTATATATTTAAACGTGATAGCATATTAAGTTCGGATACGACATATTTTATTGTGTTTGTGGTGCTTTCCACCGATCGTACTGTATATTCATCGCTGACAGATTTACTGTCTTATTCTGTGATATTCATTTTTCTTCTACATTGCATAAGTTTTATAACTGAGTTATGGTTCAAATTTGTGCATCATCTAACCTAATCATATTTCAACTTTGTCTCGCGGGAGAATACCACGGCATATTAGGGAAATCAATGCTGCTTACTGTTTGAACAGAATTTGTCACTTCCGTAAATAAAGTCTACGTCATTTTCACAGCCGCATTTACCACCATCTGGTGTTGGGAAGCAGAACGTGGAACAACCTCCGTTGCCTATGGAACAGAATGCGTTTTCTAAAGAAAAAAACCCAAATCAAATTTGTTATTCACGATCAGTCATGATGAATAAAAATGACTCCTATTCAGCTATTTATATTTCAGATTTTATAAAGCGTTTCTGAAATTATGTAACACAATAAAGGTAAAACATAAAATTTAAGCGAAGGACTAAGCAGCTTATTTCTCTAAGTTACAAAGTGAAATATTATGAGACGCTCAGTCTTATGCTTTAAATTCCAGATAATCTAAGATATACTGTTAAAAGTCCTTAAATACTGAATTAATTTAAATAATTTAAAATGTGCTTATTTGTACCAAAATATGTAATCCGGAATGTCTTTGAATAATGTCACGATAATTCCGAAATAAGGTGTCAATCCCACGTCAATGAACGCTTAGCAATTCAAATGCAAAACGAAAAATATATAATTACTTTCAAATTACATCTGAATGCAACTGTAAATTCTAATGAGAATTTATTTCTACAGACTGACATAAAACAGGAATGAATTGTTTGTTTGGCAAGTCTTTGTGTTTACTTATTTCACCTTAGCTAAATGTGAGTCACTTTTAAAAGTAAACTATAAACTTCCGAACAATTCTAAAATATTCTCAACTCAAAATATGTTATCATCATGTTTACAACCTTGAACAATGCGACAGGTTAGTTAGGTATAACAGTTAGCTTAACACAATCTATAATCATTGGCAAGAGTTATGTGTGTGTGTGTGTGTGTGTGTGTGTGTGATTATATTTTTTTTAAATGTAGCTTCATCAATTTCTCAGTCATATCGCTGCGATGTCCGCAGTGTGGCAGTTTATATTGATATATAGCACTGGGGCAATATGCCGCAGACATGTGGTGTGATGTCCCACCCCGTCACATTATGCTGACAACAGGCCAAACAGTCCTAACACTAACCTCTTAACGCTGAGCGATTAGCACGGCAGCTGTTAATATCATATTTGTAAGTCTATGGTATGACTCGGCCGTGGATCGAATATTCGACCTCCTGCTTCCACGGCGGACGCTATAACCACTAGGCCACCGGAGCGGTCCGGACTAGAGTTAAGCAAGTAATATAGATATACATACGACTAGCACACATTTGGAAACATGCTACTTAAGTAGGTTATAAAACGCTTGAACAAGAAACATTTGAAAATTAGATGGGTAATTACACAAAAGGTATCGAAAATATTCCTTGAACAACCAAATGGATCGTATAAATTATATCGTTAGATGTAGAATTAATTTCTGTGTCATTGTCCGTTTACTCACTGTTCTCAAAAGTGGATGAATAAATGCTAATGGACTGAATCCTCCCGAGTTCGTCATAAGCAGCAAACTCTGTTGTTTCATTCGGATTGCTGATCTTCACTTTATTTATCCTGATTGTTGCAAAGAAAACAATCTGCATATACTCGCACTCCTGTTAAACCACTAGATACGAATGATTTCCTTCGTCAGGAATACTACTTGTTGAATGTGATATTGATATAATTAAAAGCTTTAGTACTAGCAAGAAGTGCTCGATGGTGTTTAAAAAAGACCAAATAATAGACCTTTGGCGATATTCAGTGAAAATAAACACAACGAAAATTAAAGAAATGAGACCTGGAATGTCGTTATGGAATACGAATGACGGTCCATAGGTATTTGTAGTGTTTGGATGATAGAGATTAATATATATTTTACAAAATGATTGTGATTTTGTATGTTATACATATTCTTGACTGCTCAATTGTTAGATATTATAGAGTAATGCCATTACTAATGGAGTGTATTTATTTCCATTTCCAAGTTGGATAAAGTGCATAGATATACCCAATACCTATGAAAATGTTTAGGTAAGACACTGTTAGTTGACTGATGTATTCTACGTACCAATGTGGGGTGCTAACGAAAAGGTAATCCTGGTAGATATCTAGACCGGTTATATACACCCCACGATTATCAAACATCTTTCTGTAATCCGTTCCGTCCAACTTGCAGGACTGGATGCCGTTGTTCCATATATCGATCCAGTACAGGTAGTCATCTGAAAACATTTAATACAAAAAGTTGTAAGGTAATACACTCCAAATTTTGTCACAGTCTTATATCGTCTTCTTATTGTTTTTTAAACGAACTAGTTTATTAAATATCCATTTATTGCGTTATTTCTGGAACACCGGTATGTGCCTGACGAAACGATTAATATACAGACTGATTTGACATTCAACTTGGGACAATAGTTGTGTTTACTTTATAGTTCCAATACTGACAGGACCAGACTGCTCCACTAAATATCGCATATTTTATTTGTTTTAAATAATAACTGAATAATGAATTTATTGATTCATGCAGATAAGGTACAAAGTCTTGGTGATTTAGTAATTCCTCCATATATCCAGAAACATGAACGAACTTGTATTGTGTTTTCTATCTTTCATGAGTGTTATATTTCATTTTTAACAATTGGACACATTTTAAAGGTGGTTACTTTTGTAGTCGATAGTGAGATCGGAGTGATAGCCGTTAACAATGTTCAGGAGAACTGACTGATTACTGCCATCCATACTGGCCTGGACTATATGCGAGTTGAAGTTCCGGTCGACGTAAAACAACAGTCTGAAACAAAAGTATATTACCGCTTCGATGAGATGATACAAGTGGGTACAATCTGGCAACAAAAGAGAATTATTATAATCGCAGACCATTGTAATTAGAAATTAGTTATAATTATAATAAGATTTGTTTTTTTCCTTCGTAGAGTCAGTTACAAGTGTCAAGATATCAGCGCTGGAACGTGATTTCAAGGAATATTGTTTTCATCACACATGTCTAACATTTGTTTGTCAAGTTTAACATAAAAGCAGTTTTACTGATTGTAGCGTGAGTCACATAAGGTTTATTAATGTTTTGTTGATGGAACATAATGAGATTTGATGCAGTCTACGTACCCTTTTGATGGATAGAGGGCCAGTCCGTCCGGATAATTTAGATTGATGATAAGATATCTATGCAATCCGTTTGGCGATAAAACTCCTATTAAACTCTTGCGAGTGTTGTATGCAGATACAATTTTCACTACTGTATAGTAAATATTTCCAGTTGAATAGTCCACAGCAAACTTGGAGAGATACTGATAGTCGTTGTCCATGTTTGCTTAAAAGAAATTACATGAAATGATAATGAAAGTGAGTTTGTTTTCATTAAAGGTTTCGCATAATGTTTCTCGTTGCAATCTTTTCTTGGATAACAATTATAATCCAAATTCTCCAGACTTCACGTCGACACTTTCTTGCATGACAGTTTTTAGCAAGAACAAACGGCTGTAAAACACATTGCTTATTCAATCTAAGGTTACCGAACATATCTTTTAATGGTCCGTTTTTAAACCCAAAAGATCAAAATGACGGAACAAGAAAATATTAAAGCAGTGAAAATAAGGTAAAGCATGCCACCTTTGTCTCCACGCAGACTCATCGGGGATGCAAAAACTAATTAATGGCCCTAAGTGCCACATACATTGTACTGATAAGTCATGGGAGATATATACTTAAATCAATGTTTAACAATAATAATGATTGATTCTTATTAGTCTATGGAACTTTGTTTGTTTAAACTAGTTCCACAACTGCTAGTGCTAATTAAGAAACATCTTCCTTTCCACTACTCGGTCAAACAGCAACTACAACAGTATCAGGAGGAGGCCAAATATGAATTTTCAGCAAGAGCAGCTGAATTGGTTAAAACTGTTCCAGACATTATCAAACACATTCCATTGCTCGATTAAAATGCTAAAACAGCCGAAGACTAGCAGATAGAACTAAGTGACTAAAACGATTCTCCAAGAAGGCTCAGCTGATTTACATGCTTCTCGACCATAATTATAAGGAGAACAACAATTAATCGAGAGTATTGACAAAGCTCTTTCTGATTTCGGTAATGTTTTAATTATTTTATTACACCAGACCCAGAATCCGATAGATAAACCACCTGCTCAATTAACCGGGAAAGCTTTTGAAACCTTAGGAATAACCCCGCAGTAACGGATGAAATATGATATATTGTTCGTAAATAATTATTAGATCTAGAGACCTCTGATGTTTGAGACAAAAATTAAAATGATGATTTTAAGAGAAAATCGAAGTTGTCAGCGCATCATTACTTGCAGATCTATTATTGAACACCTCGTATTGGAGACGAAGAGGAAGAAGAAGATGACGAAAAGAAGAAGAAAAAGAATAGGAAGAATTTGCCAGCGTACAGGCCAAAATACACCGCTTCATTTGGAGGACGAAGTCGAAGAAAAATAAGCAACCGAAAAATAAACAGAAAAGTAAGGTAACCCCTCAATTGCAGTTAAAGTCTGTTCCAAGAACATTTACGCCTATGTTGATCAAGTTGAAATTCTTCTCGGTGGAAGACATACTAACAACAAATTTTCCAAAATCATCAATAAAGCAGCTCCGATTTGTTAGCATTTATCAATGAGTGCTGTCATGGACAGCAGTGATTATCTGGCATTTATCAAAGAAATATTGTTGATCACTCAGCGATTGATCAGTTAGATTGGTTATAATAAAAGAACATTATCATAGACAATACACAACGTGGACAAGTAATGGTAAGAGTATTAAGTTCACGATTACCAATATAATAATATCTACTGAGATGAAATTGGTGGTGTTCCTCAAGGTCTATTCAGAAGGATTGCGCCTAGGACGATCCTGATTTCAACAACTACCGATGAAACATAATGTGTTATTCTAATCATTCGTGACAAAGCTTTTCGAGCTCTTGCTGATGCCGTTTATAAATCATTAACCGCGGCCATAGACAGACTCGCACGATTATTAGGACGAAAAAGACAGTTGCAGAAAGTAAAACCTCAGCCTGTAAAAGTCACGAGGACCGAGGTGATGACAGCAAGTGTAATTAAAATAGTAAATAAATTAGTTGGAATATATCATGTCATCCATGTTGAAATGGATACCACGATATTGGATCTCACAAGATATTCTTATTATTATTCACTGTCCACTAATGCATCAATGATGTTCAACAACAATTCGACTAATCACCCCAAGGACCGCAGCTTAACAGTGAGTGCTGTTGCAAATGCAGTTGAATCGATGCATGAAAATTTAAACAGAAATTAGCAATGCGTAAATCAATGTTGAACGACAATGAAGACTTTTAATATATAATGCAATCTCATTGGATGCTGCAGAAATATTAAAAATTTTTTTATTTGCGAACTATTCCTACGTGCATGAAACAAGGAGGCGCACAACTTGAATGGACTGATAAATAAGCAATTTTCTAATCCCGGTCTGTGTTTGCACAAATACTTTACAGTCAAATACACGTGTAATGACATCATTCTGGTATATATTCATTCTTTTAGTATTAACGTTACAAAGTATTGAGTTTAGGTCAAGTGGCTTCCACCATATTCGTCCTATCAACAATGCACAACGCTATTGGTTAGTTGGAATTACATACTAAGACAATCAACGCATGAAATCTATGAGATGTTTTTAGGACAAATCACCATTATATGTATTCGATGCAACACGCTGTTGATAAATTTATCATATCAAAAGGCGCTGTTCTATGGCTGAAGCTTTTAAAGTAAGACTGACAAAACCTTAGGTGTGGATAGCGGAGAAAAATCACCATGTTATTATGTTCTACAATGACAACCGACGGTTTAAAAAGTAATATTACTGGTTTATTCACATGGCAGATAGCATCACAGCCGGTACATTTAGCACCACACCATATATTGAACGCTTTTCAGGATAACACCCGAATAGACTCAGAGGAAGCGAAACTCAAGGCTTTTGATACACTCTAATTTAGTTAGGTTTCTGAGAAGACACTGACATTACCTACTATCTGAAACAATTTTGTTAGATTTTGAAAACACTCACATCCTACCTGCGTATCATATCTGATACCATTTATAGGGCGTGATCAGAATGTTGACTACGATTTGCATATAAATATGAATTTTACAGCGTTATACTCAATTTATTTTTTCTCCCTAGAACGCTTAGATTTTTTTAGACACTGTGAACGTCAACAAACATTTCCAAGGTTGTTTAGCATCACCATCATCAGTACGTATCTGCTCACAGAACAATCGGTCTGAATGTTGGACTGGCCCCAAGACATACAAAAGTAAACATGGAACATTCGACTAAAAGAAGCAATCGGCTCGTGGTAATATGAGGCTTTAAGACTAACAGGACCAGTTTGTTCAAGCGTTCAGGAAGGAAGCTTCCCATATACAATGCTGATTTACTTGATACTGGTTGTCCATTAATCATACAACACATTGAAGTGGTTTTAATGCGAGATTAGTTACCAAAAAACCCACACCACACCATGCCGAAATTTATACTATTACTCTCGTTGGAAGTTCCGGTCTAGATTGCGTACGCTATTGATCCTTGTAGTGTTTTTTTATTTTGACATGTACAAATTAGCTAAATCAAAAAATTTTAAAAATATATACGCGGATTGGCCATTATTATACCGATCTGGTTTTCAACATTAGCAATTCAGACATTCATGGATCCATATATGTGGTCCCGAGACACTCGCCATACTTTGTGCTAAATCAAGGTCATCTGCACCGTCGCATAAAATTGTACACGATTACACTAGATGATCGCATACATATCAGTTGTTTTAAACAAGTTGGTAATTTATAAAAGTACACAAGATCTCATGACGCTAGACTCAAAGGTAAATCGAGTCCCGCTGACAATGATTTATCCAATCATGCGACTAAAGATGAGCTTGCGGGTCTTTTGAACCTTGCAAAGGTTGACATGGATGACATCCTTTTGTTAGGATCAATATAGAGAGTTAAAGATGAGTAATATTAAGTTGGTCGATATGGTCAAGCGAGATTTGGATGCGACCAAGATAACATCGTGATACGAACTTATGATGGAAAAATCAGAGACTCAAACGTCTCAGTTGCAGCGATCAGAATTTAGGTCAATAAAGTTGTTCCTTTAACTGGGTATACAATGACTGGTGAACTCATCATGAATGGAAATAAAATTGTCCTTCTAAGAGTACAAGCGTTTGACGATGATACTGCAGAGAACATATACGTGGACGACAATGGCACAGCAATTGGTAATAAATTAGTCGCGTTACGAATTGAGTCTGATGTTCAAGTAAACATAATCATTTCAATCACTTTTAAGCACTTGATAAAATTACAGATGATTTTCTACAATAGTCTTGATGATGGTAAGGTTTGCTTTTAATAACATAATTTTCTAGAACCGTGAAATTCATACTAAATCAAAGTACAGAGGAAATATTCGTATTGGATCCCGAAGACAAAACATAATTCGGCGATGTACTGGTTAAGGCTTGACTTTATTGTACGAATTCCTTAATTGATTATGTAATATTTATAATGGCAATGAATTGGGATTCTCAAAACGTGCCAGATCAAAAGAGTCATGCGGATATAATCAAACATGTGCATTGAAGAAATCGCCAGGAAATTGATCTACGAGCACACGATAAACCAAATAAATAGGGGAGACGAATTGTCATCATCGACAACAATGTATTTAAATTGTTTGCCGAAGTCGCTAATGAAAAACTAATATGTACATGGTCGGCAATGTACGCGATAGCACCAGAAATTAGAATCGGTGCTTTTATATGCGTAGGCGTTGATAATATTCTTAATGTTGTCGCTAAGTACCTATCAATAAGCAGCAGAGAGGGTGAACCTCACAACGTTTTCAGACAAAATTTTGATTGAAATCTTAAAACGAGCCTTCCTACGATCTCATTTTAACCAAAAAAATGTCTCAGGGGCAAACCCTACAACGTTTTCAGACAAAAAATTGATTGAAATTTTAACGAGCCTTCCTACGAAATCTCATTTTAACTAAAAAAATGAAAACGGAGACTTTTACGATTTTTAAATCAATTTTGGTCTCAACTTGTTGTCATCACCCTCTCTGCTGCTATGGGTTAACAAAAAATAAGAAATGATTTGATCAAGTCTTTAGGATCTCACAAACAGACTAATCGCTAACACCTCCTCTTGTAGATCAATTAGATTATTGGACTGATCTGTGAGTTTGAAATTAATTCTTGTTAGCGAATCATTATGACACCGCGTATAGACTGGATTAACTGGAGACTCAATTATTAAAAATCCTGGAGGAGCTGTTGGTGCAAACGAATAAAGAATATATCCTTGCTGAGCTTGATTTGATCATTCGAGATTAATTTGATAGCTTCCTTCGATAACATCGCAGACTAAATTGAGCGCAATCACCGAGGATATATTCACGTTGAACGGAGCGATATGTCTGCCGCTACCATTTGGATCATTATTATGTTTGAGGATTTTTATTTCCGGTGATGCTGTTTTTCTCCATGCATCATGAATTATTCTAAAACCAACATCGATGGTGTCACTGAGAAGTTTTTTTTAGTTCCGGTACGTTATATCCTGGTAGTTTAAATGTCGGAATATCTTCAACGCGGATTTTATATTCTGATGCAAATTTTGTTCTCGATAGGGGATTATCGTCATCTAATATATCCTGAATAATTTTTAGGTTAAATGTTTCCATATCGCCGATAATTTTGTTGCATGTTTCTACGACGCTGATAAATTCATTTCGGGTGAGAGAGCCGGATTTAAGAGATATTAACAACAGCGAAAAATCATTATTCATTGCTGTAAAATTTTCAACCACTTTAGGTTCGTTAATAAAATGATACCACGGAAACTCTTTACTCTCCTTCTCATGTCCGTGTCCGATCCCCAAAAACTCTAAGGGTATAATACTGAACTCTTTATAACTCCTTATTGGATTATCAGGTTTTATTCTGTCGGTGATATAATCAGTTTTTTGTGGTTCCGGTAAATCAACGGTTTTTCCCCCTGGTGGTAATTCAGGCCATCCTAGTACGGTTCTTATAGAACTCTGATAAATATCTACGACGTATCCTTCTGTGCCTATCTCAATTGCGGATGATAGCGTCGGCTCATGAACTGTTATAGCGATTTTCGATTCTGTTCCAGTAATGGATTTTATTCTACGCGCGAATTCATTATTGATTTGTTCAATTTGGTAGGACCCTGTTGGTATTGAAACAACGTTCCAGTCTGGAGTCCCGTCTTCTTTATTCTTATTCGCGAACACCAAGGAATTATTCGGTTGTTGACCACCGAATGCTACCGATCTGATATTAGGCCAACTGTGATACACTCGTAGTTTTGCTAACGCTATCTCCTTCACTGGGACCGGAGAGGGGAAATTCACACTGAATTCTGGATTCGTTGATGTTATTGAGATCATGCTTGTTTGTACTGGGTTCGTGTTCTCCACTATTTGTTGAAGTAATTCCATCGGTGTTGTCATCGTTGCTATACTCATGTTGTCGCTCTAATTTTGATATCGCGGAATCGTGAATACTTACCATCACTGAGAACTCACTATCCGATATCGTTGAGGTTATTGATATCATTCTTTTTTTTGGGTTCGTGTTTTCTAATTCCATCGGTGTTGTCATTGTTGCTATACTGTTGTTGTCGCTCTAATTTAGATATCGCGGAATCATAAATACCGATCATCACTGAGAGCTCGCTATCTGATATAATCGTATTATCGAGTGACGACGATATCATCGAGGATAATTGCGAGTACGCGGTTGATACAACATTAAATTTAATCGAGTAATCTTGCAGTTTGCGTTGGCTGCATGATGATATCTTATTTGTTATCCCGGTTGATATACCCGCGATTGTAGCCGCCGCAGAAATGCAAATTGGAACTACGACCGGGGCAATCATTGTAACCGATGCAAGTATTATTCCGGCGCCAGTGAGAACGCCTGACAACGAGTACATAGTAACATCAACTGCGGTGATTCTTCGTCGGTATTTTTTTATTTTTATTTGATACTCCTCGGCGAGGGTTTTGAGTCTAGTCTGAAATTCTCTGACCTGATTATAGCGATATTGTGACGGCGTTGATGTCATTTTTATTTCCAAATCAGTTTACGATTTCAATTCAGTTATTTGCTCAGATCTACTACGAATTCCAGATACCATGTTACTGATGCCCTAGTCAAACTTTTATCATCGGCTTTTATTGTTAACCGTTCAGTTGTATTCCTGTCGATGATCGTTGATATCACATTATTGACCCCGGATGAACTCGACGATGATATATTAAATTGAATTGGTGCTACCAGCGTTAATCGATAAATACCCTTGACAGTAGCTGTGATGGGTAAAATAGCATGTGGCGATATCCACTCTAATGTTCCAGATTGAAGTGTGTATACGTGATTGATGAATCTAAGATGAGGAGGAATTTTTATACTTTCAAGTCGCTCGAGATTGACTTTGATCGTAGTAAGATCTGCAATGATGATGTCTTGAGTTGTTTTAAGATCTTCAGGTCTACTATTTTGTTTACCAACGAATTTATCAACGATATCAGTGTTTCTGAGGGTGAGCGATCGTACTGTGTGAAAATAAATTGTATGAGCATTATATTCAGATCGTAGCTTTGCTAAGTCGTCGATTGCGGTTTTTATCGTTCCAATATTCGGTGTGGTCACTTGTGGAGTACCAAGAAATTCTTTTATCAGTGTATCGAATCTAACAATGGCTTCATCGGTTCTGCTGAAGGTTTCTCGTAGTGCGACAAAAGCAATTATATGATCATTATACTCAGATCGTAGCAGTTCTAAATTGTCGATTGCGGTTTTTATCGTTCCAATATTCGGTGTGGTTGTTGGTGGATCACCAAGAAATTCTTGTAGCGGTTGATTGAATTTAGCAATGGCTTCACCGGTTCTGTTTATGCCTCTTCGTAGTGTGTTAAAAGCGGTTATATGAGCATTATAATCAGATCGTAGCTTTGCTAAATCGTCGATTGCGGTTTTTATCGTTCCAATATTCGGTGTGGTCGTTGGTGGAGCACCAAGAAATTCTTGTAGCGGTTGATTGAATTTAACGAATTGATCGTTGAGTGATTTTTAATGAGTTTGCTGTGTTATCTACTATTGTTAGTTTCTCTGTGACCGTCGAAACAAGTACGCTTGGTTTGAGTTTACCATCCTGAAACAGCGCAATAGCGTCATCGGCGGCGTCATGTCTTCGTGTTAAAATATCATCCAACGACACATTACTGGTTTTCAATTTACCCTGTTTGTCCTGAAATACAACTATTTCGTTCGGGTCAACATTTGTTAAATTTAACGTCTCAGCTATTTCATCTTTGATTAGTTCTTTTACATCACCCGTTGCAGTGTCATCGGGTTTGGGTTTCAGAGGTCTTCCCCAAATATCAATCATCTTATTGTAAAACTCTCTCTCTCTCTAAAATCTCTTTGATTTCTAGCGATTGCTAGTGTAGTCATTTTCGACAACATGTGGTGGTTTTCCCCTTGGGTTACCCAAATAGTTAGAAATAACGTCAAGAACATTTAATACTTCGCTTCCGCATATTGGTGGGTCAATCATCGTTTGTGTTGGTAGCGTAGAATACCAAGTCTTCATTGGAAGGGTTTTTATATAACGCATAAACTCTTTTGGCGGGGCTAATCCATATGAATCAAAATAGACAATCCCACGTGGATCAATAGCGTATGCAACCCAGTGAGTTCCAGGTCCGGTGCTGTTATCGAGATTAATGATACCTGTTTCAACGTTGTTTGGTTGTGTCGGCAACTGATCTTTCATAAAGACACCTCTGAAATTTTTAATCGCGAGTTTTTTAGCAGCATCGAGTAAATCAAAATTGGACATTGGCGTGAAATCTGAAGGATTTCCAATTGAAGATTTTGGAACCATAGGTTCCTCAATTAATAAACCGGTCCTAGTCGCAGGCCTTTTCCGCTGTACCATGAATACGGGGTTCCTGGTAGTCTTAGACCCTTTCCCTTTTTTTTATAACCCTGCCCAGTTGCCTTTTTTAGTGCCATTCCTGCCGCGGTACCAACAGTCCCTAACGCTGCCGCTTTAGCCACCGCTGGGGCTGCTGCCGCAATCAACGCTGGTAACGCAGCTAAAAACGGAAATATACCGCCTGTTTTCATCATATTTTTGATAGCAGCCGCAGAGAGAGTAATCTGGACACCCTTTTTTGCTACTAGTGCATCATTGAAATGTTTTATTTGACGAATTGTCAGCGATAATTTATTTGCACCGCCAGTCATTTGATTGGGTTTCAACGTGATTGTGGTTCCACATTTTTTAGCTGATTCCGATTGCAATTTTTTGATTTGACCAGGAGTTAACGCAAAACACTAATAACACTATATGACATTATACAATAACAGATTAATTCTAAATCGAGAAAATCGTTTACGGTTTCAATTACATGTTTTCCACTGGTGCATCTACCACTCTCATTCTTCCTCCAACACCTTCAAGTAACATTGATTTGTCGCTGAGAATGACAGCAACCGCTCTATAATCAGCAATAGCACCACGAGTCACATTAGCTCTAAAATGTATATCAACAACAGATTGTCTCATCAAATGGAGATGTTCCAGTGAGAAGTAATAGATCGGATAGAGACGTTTAAAATCCAATTGTGATATTTGCAGACCAGTATCGACATTTTGATCACGTGCCATAAATGACAACAGACGATGATAAACTCGTGCAATATGATTTTCTGTGTAATTAAGTTGTATATCTTCAGATGGTTCCTGCTGGCCGTTTATTCTCAGTGAGACGTCTTTAACACCTAATTGATCAAATATCATATGACTGAAACGTTGATCGCCAACTCGTGTGTTATCCTGTAACGCTACGAATATATGACGTGGCGCAGCAACACCTTGTTTTGATGCTAGATTCCAAGTGAATAACCCGTTCATATTTGATTGTTTAACATCTGTACTCACGGTTAGCCAACTTAGTAACGATTTTCCTCCATGTTCCATAAATGATAGTAATCGTTCTTCTGCGGTAATTGCTGGAGTCAACACTGGCATCCACAATGATATTTTTGTTAAATTGACTTTACCGGCATCAGCATTGGGATTTGCATTGTCTGCTGGAATCCTCCAAATTGCGTCACTATCATCACTCTTTCGTACAAGCGATACTGTATGCTTCGCTCCATAAATAACTTTTCTGACGTTTCTACAGAATCCAAATATGTGATGCAGTGGAATCGCGCATGAAAATGATTTACGCGCTCCTTGCAACATTGAAATACGTGTTGCAGCTCCTAGATTGAAATTAACATCGTCGTTTTTCTTCGGCATCAATATTAGCATTACCAGCATTATTCTTTGGTCGTCTTACAACAAATTGATTTTTTCCAGCGGTATTCTTACCATTCTTTGCAAACATCATAGAAGGTCCCGCTGATCTTGTATAATCATCGGAATATCTCGCTAACCCGATTATTGTTGTAGCCACATCAACATCGCGATCTATCGCCTCAATTTCTTTTCCATCAATGAGATATTTTGCACTCTCAAATAACGCCATGATACCATTATTGACAAAACCGACTTGAGTACCAGCTGGATACGGTGCTGGTACAGCAGTAGTATCATTTGTTCGTATAATTTCTCCTTCGATTTCGATAAACGCTTCACAGGGCAAAAAGTATTTACTGGTATCATGGACTTGAAGATCAATTCTTGCTCGACTATTTGAGTCTATGGCATGATAGGCGTAATATTGATAATCGCGTACAGAATCATCCTTGCCAACTGGGGCGTCTATATCAAACGCTGGATCAGATGACTTTTTGAACATTTTATTCTATTTATCAGAGTCTAAATCGTGAAATCGTAAACGATTTTCATCGTGAAAAACGCTAGCGTTTTCTACGTGGTTTTTTAAAGCCACTTCCCGCTATCATATTTGCAATATTGCTTTGGTCGGGGGTTACCACTATTGACGAAGTCAATTGCGCTAGTTTTTCGTCTACTGCGTTATTTATAATTTTACTAACGCTTGTAGGCATTTCTGCTGTAGACGGTAACGGTTTCTTTCGTCGTCGCACCAATGATGTTATTTTATTCTTCGCGGCTGAAAACGCTTTTCCGGCAAGATCTCCAGCGAAACCAATACCCTTATCACGAATAACATCAATTGCTTTCATTCCTAATTGTTTAGCCAACGGCATCACTTTTGGAGCCATTCTCGCAAATAACCCTGCAATGGTATTACCTAAACCATCTCCGTAGTATGCTCTATAAACCGGAAACCGTGAATTAACTACGTAGACGGGGGTTGGTTTATCATGATTGTAGTGTATGATCATTATTTTAAATCAGAAACAATTTTTCAATTGTTATTTATCTAATCAATTGACTTTTCAATTCAGTCACTATGATACCCACTTTCCACTAACTCGCCAATGAAATCTCGATATGTGCTGATATCCATGATACCACCCTGAAATAATCGTCTACAGATATCAGCTGCTTCATTAATTATTTCCGGTGAGTTATTTCCGGCTCGTTTCCCTCCGATGAGAACCTCTAACCGTGATATATCACTGAGAACACTACCAGGACATGTCATGGTAGAGTCAAAGACTCCAGCGTTGAAATCCTTTGGATTTCCAATCGAATATCCTTTTCCGCTTGTTTCCTCAGTTGTAGCAGTTGCGCCCTCACTATCATCAAGTAATTGCCTTTGTCGGCCTCGACCTTGTTGTTTTTGTATACCATAACTATCAACTCCTGCTTTAAAAGTTCTGTACTTAATTGTATCCTTTTTCAAATTACCAGTAATATCCTTGTTTATTTTATATAACCAATTAACCCATTCATCTCGGCTTATTTTATTGTTTTTATACTCGTCTTTTAAAAACTCTCCCCTTGAATAATAGTTTTGGGCAGCGAAAACGCCAAAATCCGCATAATCTTCGAGTTTTATTAATTGAGGTCGTTTGATTTCTGTTATAGCTCCTTCGGTGAATTTGTCTATAAAGGGAATACCTTTTGGGGTGACGACATCAACAGGTTGTGGTTCAGGTGTGGAAACTCTTTGAGTTTCAGGCGCAGAATCATCAATATCAGCTAATCGTTCATACTCGCGCTGAGTTTTTATATCACTGGATAACTGTTGTATCCCTGCGCGTGTTTGTCCGGTCTCTGCTGCTATCTTTTCAAGTGTATCAAGCAGAGGTGCCTTCTTTACTCGTTCTCGCTCAGGAATATCTCCGTATATCGCTGCTTCAGTTAACTTTTTCACATCTTTGGTCGCACTTGTTATCAGAGTAAACAGTTGTTCACTTGACACAGAAAAGTCAGTCTGCGCTTGTTGTCGTTGTTGAAGTATCTCGCGAACTCTGTCTCGAACCGGTACAAATCTCCTGATTGCATCCAGTCGTTCACGAGCCAATCGGGTCGTTAATGCTTCATTGACCATTATTTTAAATCGTAAACAATTTTTCAATTGTAAAACAATTTTCCCGAACCTGACCTAACAGACGAAAATACTTTTCAGTTAATTCGACATGTCGGATGATTTTTAACACCACCGTGGAAGTATTATTTCGTCAAATAAATACCTCTATCGAGTTTGGGGAAAGTGCCGGAATTACTAATAAAATAATTATTTTTAATTATTACTGGCACTTTCCCCATCTATGGATTCAGCCTAGTCTGAACCATCGTATCGTGAAAACCATCCATTAACGGCCTATCGATTTTTTATTCAGTGTGTGTGAAATATTTTCACTGTTTTTGACATTGTCAATCAAAAAAATGCTAAAAAAATTAAAATCTCTATGAGGGACGGTCACAATCAAATAATGATAAATGGTCGGTCAATCAAATAATGATAAATGGTCAATCAAAATTGTTCATTTTCTTGAATTAACGCTCGTAGGCTTCTAACTTTAGAATTCATATATTTTTTCAGTTCGTATTCGTTACTTAATTCTTTTTGTATTCCTTCTACGATAGTATATAATGGGACGAACACACTTACGTCACTGGAGAATGCAAGAGAGTCCCGAATAGAATTCTGAATTTTTTTGATTAACGCGTATTTCTTGGGCAGCATATACTTGTTAGTGTTAACTCCGTATTCTATATCCTGATAATCCGACATGATTTGATCAGGATTTAACCCATCTGATAGTTTGATATCCTGACTTTTAAATTTTGAAATTTCAGCAATAATGCTATTCATTTTTTCAGAATTCATTATTTTATGGTGATTATACACTTCTAAATGAAAAATATGACGCATCAGACATAAATAAATTGAATTCTCTGTTCGGTCTTTTTTGAAATCGCCGTCTTGGTTATTCCTTCTGCAACGAATCGTACTGAGGCTCTACAAATACCGAAGTGCCTACCGGCTTCATATATCGATTGAAATATTTTTTCTTCGTTAGTTGCCGTATTAAACGATTTTACGGGTCTCGCTAGCTTCGAGTATTTCCCAGTCTCTCCTCGTTTGGTATTCTCACTTTGTGTGATAGCCTGCAGATTTGATAAAGAATTGTTCTTCGGATTAGAATCCTTGTGATCAATAACAAAATCACCCTCGATCAATCCCTGAAAACACTCATACACGAAACGATGGCAGTAATATGTCTTCTTTCCCCGAACAGTAAACACCAAATACCCCATACCAT
The DNA here is from genome assembly GCA_029339505.1 of Unio delphinus. Lineage (NCBI taxonomy): Eukaryota > Metazoa > Mollusca > Bivalvia > Unionida > Unionidae > Unio > Unio delphinus. Next base: position 12,844,257 of record JAQISU010000034.1, read on the forward strand.
TGTCAGCACCAACTGGTTTCTTCAGTCTGCGGTTTCTTACAACACCATCACTGGATGCTTCATAATTTGTAATCACAGGGTGTGGTCTGAATTCTTGGTTCATTATATACTATACTATTGTTTGTCTAATTCATTGTTTGGTTTAATGATTACATCCTTGGAGAATCTTTCGATGTAGTCTTGGGGTGTTCTTATAATTTTATCCTTGACAGAGTCAGGGTCAGAATTTTTGATTGAAAATTCATATGATTTTCCATTTTTGATTCTTTTATCATAATAACGCTTCAACTCCCTGTATCGCTTACCACCGCAATTCAAACACAACTGAGATTTCCCCCTGACCCCAACCCCACATCGTATGCAAGGTAACGGACCAAGGCTTCCACGACGAAAACTTTGCATATGATACCCACAGAATTCGCTTCTGCATGATTTGTTACACGGGGTTGTTGATCCAATCATAAGCCATTTGCAGTGATTCATTATATATAAATCCTCCATTTAAATGCTTGTTTTAATTATAGTATGGAGGAGTTCAAGAGATTATCGAAAATTAAGCCCTGGAAAAATGCTAAATTGATCGATTATACCATGAAAGAATTTCAAAGATTATCGAAAATTAAGCCCTGGAAAAATGTTAAATTGATTGATTATACCATGAAAGAATTCCAAAGATTATCGAAAATTAAGCCCTGGAAAAATGCTAAATTGATTGATTATACCATGAAAGAATTCCAAAGATTATCGAAAATTAAGCCCTGGAAAAATGCTAAATTGATTGATTAGATCATAATAGAATTCCAAAGATTATCGAAAATTAAGCCCTGGAAGAATACTGAATTCAATCTCGATAATGAGTTCAAGAGATTATCGAAAATTAAGCCTTGGAAAAATGCTAAATTCAATCTCGATAGAGTCTCTGATACACCAAAACGTCTAATCGGTGATAGAACTATACTAAGTAAAATCAGGGAGTGTTTTAATGAATTCTACCGAGACGGTGCAGCATACTGTTGGTCGACATTTCGAATTATTGACGAAGATGTCAATGTACCCAACATCGATGCTACTATGAACGATGAAAGAGCAGCTGAGATAATTTCACATCTTGGCTCGAGGAAGTATTTTTTCAGAATAAAATTCATTATTGAAGTCGAAGGCAAATGGATTATTAGGGATAAATTCGAACCGATCCTCAAGAATAAAAAAACAATCACGCTGAGTAGAGACTCCAAACCAGGAATTCTAACCGGAATCGATAAGCCATACTACGAGAGATCTTATCCCGTAACAGCAATCGTTTATGGGATATATCCGTTAAATGATAAACCCGATATTGCAAAACTAGCTCCTATGAAGTATTCTAGTTCACTGAATTGCGTGGCAACACGGGTAATGGAACACTTCACAAATGCATCCCGAGGAAATAAACTAACTGATCTGCGACGTAGGAAAATAACAGAATGGGAACTGACAGTGAAACAGCACGGTGCAAAGATTTCTGATATAGCTAAATTAGAGACATTATTAAAATTCCCAATATCAGTAACGACAATAACCGGGGAAGTATTACACGAACCGAAATATAGATTACAAGGAGCGCCAATACAAATTATTGATCATAACGAACACGCGTGGACACCTGCGGTAACAATATTTCCACGAGAACGAATCGTGAGATATATCCCCGAGGAATTTTCCGGGGATGTTTTCTATGAAGAGAAATTATTTGATTCTTTTCATGCGTTGTGTAAAGAGGACCCTGTGTCAGTGTGGTTACTTAGTAGTGCTTGTTCCGAATCAGGATTCGATCAATTTGTAAGACCAAATGGTGAATTATATCGCGTTGAAGAATTAGATAACAGAATGAGAAAAATCGCTAATGATTTTTCACCAGAGAGTTTCCATGAAAAACTACTCACGGATAGTTTTACTATTTCTTCAGTGGTAGCTCACTTCGCAAGAGAAAAAAACTCCTGGCGTCCAACACGAAGTGATTTTCTCGAGGATGTTAAATTGAGTTGCGTCGAATTTGGTCATGGAGGACTGTGGAATACGAAATACTCACGTGATGGTATGATTTCAATTGATATAGCCACGTGTTATCCCGGAAGTTTTCTCGGGTATTGGGAATGTGCTGAGTACTTCAAACGATTTGGACACCCCACACATGAAATGACTCGTGTTGCGATTAATGGACCATTACCTGATTTTGATTTAACCGGATTCGCTCGTGTGATATCATTTGAACTCGCTACAGGATTACATCCGTGTAGTTATGTTTGGCTCGGTAGACATATATCTGAAAAGGCCTGGATGCCAATAGTGTTACTACGATATATGATTGATTGTGGTATGCTAATATCGTTGATTGTCAGTGAAGCGATTATATCCTATCGAGCACAGAAATCAGTCTGGTTACCACAACCCGATCTGGATAGAATAATTAGCGAACAGCGAAAACAATTTCCCGATTTCAATGAAGAACAAATCATGAATTGGTCTAAGAAGTTATTTGAAATTAAAAAGGAACAAGCAAAAGATTTTGGACGAAGAATAATCGGTAAATTCACTCAGGGTGGACGATACGACAATGCAAAATACTCTTCGCGGTTGATCATAGACGACGCAGAATACGATTTTATTGTAACGGATTTAACGAAACAGGGAAAACTTGTATCCCTTAAGGATGCTTTTCTATCCAATGGTGAGAAATTAGGTACGGTTGTTACCTACTGTGATGGATATAATTCCCAGTACACACATTTGAGAGGTTCTATGCTAGCCTATGCTTGTATTAATCTATTTTCGATGATAAATAGATTTCCTAATACCGCAGTTAGAGTAGCCACTGATTCTATTTATATCCACGAGAAATACAAATCGGATGTAGCGGCATTCACAGATCCCGAGGAAGCGTGGGGGCGTTGGCGATTTAAAAAGGAGACGCTACATGAGTATTGTGAATCCGCAGACGTTACCATGGATGATAAATATCTTTGTTGTAACCGTATTGAAATTCAATCAGAATTTTCTAATGCACCACCGGTATCTGATCCAATATGTAGATACAAGACAGTTTATTTAAACGGTTGTGGTGGATCAGGAAAGACAACTCGTGCAATCGAATTATTTCGTCGGTCAACCATGATTGTGCTAACACCAACTCACAGACTCGCCAGAGAAATGATACAACGGGGGGTAAATGCCTGTACTTATCACAGTTTTTTTCGATGGAAGGGTGACAAATGGACTCCTGATCGAATGGGTGATAAATTCATTCCTGAAATCATAATTTGGGATGAAATATGCACAGTGTCATTAGATGTATTACAAACATTTCTTGAATGGTTGTTAAACAAAAACACAAAAATCGTTATGTGCGGTGATCACGGCCAACCACCGCCATTTATCGGTGCATCTCCACATGAATGGCTAAGGGGTTTTGTAGACTATTATGAAGAAATTACCACTGATTATAGATCACTTGATGAACGATTACGAGAATTCAAAGCGCTAATTAGATTACAACCGGATAGAATCCAATGCGAAATAGCGCGTGAAGTGATTTCAGAAACTCCAATGAATGATTTCTGGGAAACATGGAGACCAAATGATTTGATAATTGCAAGTAGAAAAATAGTCAGGGACACACTTCAGATGAAATTATTTGAATTGCATAAAGAAAAATTTGCAACGCTTCCAGTACCCCTTTGTTATAGGCCATCGGATACACGAAAACAGAACATTGAAGTTAATATTCCAGGACAGAGTGAAAAACAAATTCTCGTATTAAATGATATTGTGCTGGTTGATATCAGCGTCGTCGAAACTGCATTGCGTGCTAATAAATCCCCGTGGACGCTAGGATACGCAGCGACGATACATTCTTCACAGGGATTGACTATATCGGATACAATTGTTTGGATGGTGGATAATCACATCGAATGGTCGAATTTAGTCTATCTTTCAGTATCCAGAGTACGAAAAATAAATCAACTTCGAAGAGTTGTTTTCGATGATAATGACACAACAATGGATGATATTGATGTTAAAATTATTGATAAAAAACTCTCCGGTTACAAACAACAGGACAAAAAAAAAACAACGAGAATTTGATATTGATGCTAAATTAATAATCACTTTGAAGAAACAACAGAATAATCACTGCGCGAGTTGCAATTGTATAATGCGTTGGCAGTATTCGGATAAGGATCCTCGCCAATTCACCGTAGACAGAAAAAATAACAATCTCGGTCATGTCAGAAACAATGTGATGTTGACTTGTCTTGAGTGCAATAGACGCAACGATGCTAGTTAAGACCATGCGGTAGCAATCGAGTATCCTCGGGAATTACCTGTAGTTGTTGTCGAGTAAATCCTCGTTGAGGGGCAGTTGAATCCAGTTTATAGACTGGAGGTCTACCCGTAGATCGTGTTATACTAGATATCTTGTGTGCAGTAACACTCCAAATAGGATCAGTAGCCCTTTTTCTACCACCCTCAAGCTCTCCTGGTTCGTATAAGTACCTAACAGTGACATTACTACCAAGAATTGGTTCTTTGAAATCTTTTTGTGGTTGTACGGGTATAGACTTCTTTTTAATAGCGTTGCTAGGTTTCATGTTGATTGTTCTAGTAATCTCATTATTCAGTGCGGTAATCACAGCTGGTAACCTTTTGACCCATTCACGGGATCGCTTTTCTTGAATGAATTCTTTTGCGTATTGATATCCAAATAACCGCTGAGCAATCGTCCGATTAAATCGTTCTACAATGGCCTGATCGCGATGTAGCGCAGTATGCCCTCGTCGTATGGTGACATTATGATGTTTCATTGTAGATAACACTGCACCCTGAAATTCCTTGCCAGGATCAACCTGCAATAGATTTGGCCAGTGCAGAGGACCTCGTCGATAAATCCTTTCAAATGCAGAAGCGACTTCAGTGGCTGATTTTGTTTTTAACGGTTCTGCTTCTTTGCATCGACTTGCAATATCAACTACGGTTAACGCATATTTGTAACCACGATCATGTGGCAGACATAATATATCAGCCTGATGAACTTCATTTGGAGCTGTCACATCAAAATGCGAGAATTGAATTTGTTTAGGCGGTGGTAGATAAATTTGCCATAGTGCCTGTTTGGATAACCAATTAGCCGCAGTGGTTTTTTTCACTTTTGCAGCACTAGCGAGTTTATGGACTGCTGATTTACCCCTCCAGTATCCTCTTGGGGAATAATAAATTGATTCCATATTATTAATTACCGGCACCTAACATCAATTTACTTTTCATAGCCGATTTTATAAAAAAGGAAGCCAATTTTTCTTTGAAGGATTTATCAGGAATAGCATTTAACGCATGAATTAATTTCACATCTGCGAGATGCCTGTGTTGCAGATTGCTGCTTTTATAAGCAACATCATGAAGGTGACAGGCCTTATCAATGGCGTTTATTGGTTCTTCACCGGGGTTGGGTTGATTTTGATTATTGAGTCTGATATCAAGTCTGGTTCCCGGTCCACAGTAGCTATATCCTGGAAGGTGCTTTTCTCCGGGGTACTTTGCCCATGGGGTTCCAGGGAGCTTTGCCAATTTGGCTGCGATATCACCTCCTCGTTTTTTTTAAAATCAGATCTCATAGACACAAATCTAAATTTCTTTGTACCACATTGCACGCATTTACCAGAAAGCGCTGATCGGTTATTTTTAGTTGTAATCGTCGTCAAGTCATCTGTGCCAGAACGCGTTTTACACTTCACACAATATAGATCCTTAATTTATGTATAGAAATATGGATATAATTGATTTTTCAGCGACTAAAACAAGAGAACCAGTTAAGCATCATGCAGCGCTACCAAACTCTATCCGGATGATTATAATCGGGCCATCTGGATCCGGTAAAACGCAATTGTTACTCAATTTAATAATGAGATGGATGAAGTGGGATAAGTTGTATTTAATTGCCCCTAGCGTAGATGATCAACGATGTTATGAAGTGCTAAAAGATTTTAACGACAGCGCGGTAGAAAAATCCGGAGAGGGTATTATTGAGTTTATAACCGATATCGATGAAGCACCGAGCATTGATGATATTGATGGAGATATTAACAATTTAGTCGTATACGACGATATAATGTTAGATAAACAAAAAAATCCTGCTAGGATCTTTTCCAGAGGTAGGCATAAAAACACTGACGTGATATATGTCACTCAACGCTACACTCAGGTTCCAAAAGTTATCAGAGATAACTGCAATATTCTTGCTGTATTCAACGGAGTTGATACTCATACTCTTAGAAATATATGGCAGACATGGTGTTCTGATATGGACTTCAATCAATTTAGAAATTTCTTTAGTATTGCTCAGTCAACCCCGTACGGATTCGCAACAATAAATTTGCATGATCCTCGGACACGATATCGTATCGGACTGGATCAAATATTCGGTTAAAATCATTTCTTATTTTTTGTTAACCCATAGCAGCAGAGAGGGTGATGACAACAAGTTGAGACCAAAATTGATTAAAAAATCGTAAAAGTCTCCGTTTTCATTTTTTTTAGTTAAAATGAGATTTCGTAGGAAGGCTCGTTAAAATTTCAATCAATTTTTTGTCTGAAAACGTTGTAGGGTTTGCCCCTGAGACATTTTTTTTGGTTAAAATGAGATCGTAGGAAGGCTCGTTTTAAGATTTCAATCAAAATTTTGTCTGAAAACGTTGTGAGGTTCACCCTCTCTGCTGCTCAATATGTGGAAGTAAGAAAGTACATAAAAACATAGAAATGATGTCGATTGTAAAATGTGCTCATCGATCATTTGCGCAAGAGCAGCTTGAACAAAAAAAAAAGAGGATCAACATAGCCATTATCCAGTGCTACGCCCCGACAAACGACAGTGAGGAAGAAGAGAAGGATGATTTCTACGACAGGCTGCTAACCATCATCCAAGACCGACCACAGAGAAACATCATCATCGTCATGGGTGACTTCAACGCTTAGATCGTCAGCGACAACAGAGGCTACGAGGAGATCATGGGGCAGCATGGGCTTGGCGAGACGAACGACAACGGAGAGAGATTTGCCGACCTGTGTGCCACAAGCAACCTGGTCATCGGAGGAAGAGTTTTCAACCACAGAAGGATACACAAGGCAACTTGGGTGTCACCAGACCTGCAGACGGAAAACCAAATAGACCACGTGTGCATCGTGAGGACGTTTCGCCGCTCCCTTCGGGTTGTCCGCGTTAAGCGAGGAGCAGACGTTGCCTCAGACCATCATCTACTCGTTGCCTGGATGAAGCTGAAGCTCAAAAGAAACTGGACAGGAGGCTCCAATCAACGCCGTCGTTACAACACCACGGCGTTGAGAGATAACAACAAACAGGAGAAATTCAAGATCACCCTCTCCAACAAGTTCCAGGTTCTAGAAGAGCTGCTTGAAGAAGAGACCATAGTAGACAGATGGAAAAGAGTGAAAGAGGCACTCACATCAACATGCCAAGAAGTACTGGGCCCCAAAACATACACGCTCAAAGAATGGATTTCAACAGAGACGCTGAGGAAGATTCAAGAAAGAAGAGAGAAGAAGACTGCCGTAAACAACAGTAGGACAAGAACAGCAGAAACAAAAGCAAACGACGAGTACGCGGAAGCCAACAGAAGCGTTAAGCGCAGCATCAAGAAAGATAAGAAGAGCTACGTAGAGATTCTGGCAACAGAAGCAGAGGAAGCAGCTCACCATGGCAACACCAGAGACCTGTATGCCACCATCAAGAAACTTTCAGGAAAGTTTGCCAAGCCAGAAAGACCAGTCAAGGACAGGAATGGAAGAGCGATCCCAGACGAGGAAGGACAGAAGAACAGATGGGTTGAACATTTCCAGGAACTGCTAAATAGACCAGCGCCTGCAAACCCACCAGACGTACCGCCAGCGGAAAGTGACTTGCCAAAAGAGTGCGGTGCACCGACCAAAGAGGAGATTCGCAACGCCATCAAGCAATTGAAGAGCGGCAAGTCTGCAGGACCCGACAGCATTCCGGCAGAGGCGCTGAAGGCGGACGTGGAAACCAGTGTGGAGCTCCTCTACCCGCTCTTCGGCACGATATGGGAAGACGAAGAAGTACCAGCAGACTGGAGAGAAGGCTACCTCGTCAAACTACCTAAGAAAGGTGACCTCAGTGACTGCTCCAACTACAGGGGGATTACGCTGTTGTCCATCCCAGGGAAGGTGTTTAACCGCATCTTACTGAACAGGATGAAAGAGGCAGTTGACCCGCATCTCCGTAACCAACAAGCTGGCTTCCGAAAGGAAAGGTCGTGCACGGATCAGATAGCGACACTGCGCATCATCTTGGAACAGTCTCTGGAGTGGAATTCGCCACTCTATGTGAATTTTCTCGACTATGAGAAAGCGTTCGACAGCGTTGACAGGCAGACCCTCTGGAAACTACTAAGGCACTATGGAGTCCTGGAAAAGATCACCAACATCATCAGGAAGTCCTATGAAAGAATGACTTGTAGGATCGTCCACGGCAGGCAATTCACTGATGCCTTTGCAGTAAACACAGGGGTGAGACAAGGATGCCTTCTATCACCATTCCTCTTCCTGCTGGCCATCGACTGGGTCATGAAGACATCGACAAACCAAAAAAGAAACGGCATCCAGTGGACGCTGTGGAAACAGCTGGACGACCTAGATTTCGCTGATGACCTGGCTCTCCTCTCGCATACCCAACAACAGATGCAGGAAAAGACTAGCATTGTTGCGGACAACTCAGCCAGCCTGGGCCTCCACATCAACAGAGGAAAGAGCAAGGTTTTCAAGACAAATGCATCCAGCAATACACCCATCACAGTGGTAGGCGATGCGCTGGAGGAGGTGGATAGCTTCACCTACCTTGGCAGCATCCTGGACAAGCAGGGAGGAACGGATGCAGACGTTAAGACACGCATCGGCAAAGCAAGGGAAGCTTTCCATCAGCTGAAGAACATATGGATATCAAGGCAGCTTAACATCACCACCAAGATCAGGGTCTTCAACACCATCGTGAAGCCGATATTGCTGTACGGAGCAGAGACCTGGATAACCACCGCTACCACCATGAAGAAAATCCAGGTCTTCATCAACACCTGCCTCAGGAAGATCCTAAAGATCCGCTGGCCAGAAAGAATCAACAACGACGAACTGTGGCAGAGAACGAAGCAACAGCCCGTTGAGGATGACATCCTTCAGAGACGCTGGCGATGGATTGGCCACACCCTCCGCAAACCTGCTCCCAACATCACCAGGCAAGCCCTCACATGGAACCCTCAAGGAAAGAGGAAGAGAGGAAGACCCAGAAACATCTGGCGCCATGATTTGGATGCAGACGCAAAGAAGATGGGCAAGACGTGGGGACAGCTGGAGAGACTCGCCCAGAACCGAGACGCCTGGAGGGAGCTGGTTGGCGGCCTATGTCCCAAACGGGGCCACAGGCGGAGATGAGATGTGATGAGATGAGAACTTGAACAAAATATTCTTTAATTTCCGAATGATGATCTTAAGCAAACAATTATTGCGACAGTACAAAATTTAATCCATGCGAAATCTGATGGAAAATTCTTCCAAAACTCTGTTATAGAAACAGTAATTCAAAAGTGTCATACATTCTTAAATGGCACATAAGAAAGATCATTTCTCACTCATTTAAGGTCCCCAAAGCACAATAACCTACTTTCAAACTGCATGACATATACATCGATAAAAGGCAAACTAATATCATTGACACAATTGAGTAATATATTCTGACGATCAATACGGCACCAATTTTTCGTAGTTTATAATCTTTGACTAACATAATCGTGTGTATTTAAAGAGTATACAATGACGGATAGGCCAAGGGGTCTCTTAGACACCACGTTGCCTAATAAATACGTGCGTGATTTATGTGGTGAGTACGGGAACATATACCGGATTCAAAGAAGAAAGCCACGTCTTACCAGATATTTATCTATGAAAACTGAACTAAATCCGTCATTGCATTCCATTCTATTTGTTGCGGCGAAGCATAATTTGTCAGTTAGATACTTGATTTAGATAGCGCATGGCACGGTGATAACAAAACGTAAATTTGTGTTGTGAGTGGTTTTATATATTAAAGTTTTACTTTGTGATTAAACCGTATAGATAAGGTTGAATTATTTATACCAACTACTAGACAATGTAATGAACTTGGATGTATGTCAAAAAAATTTTCAGCAGAGTATATTGATGGAAATTATTTACTTTGACTGGCTGCTCAATTCTTAGAGGAAGCCTTTTGTGTGTGGGGTGGGGGTCTGTGTTCCTTAATGCCGCCCGCCTGGTAATATCCCAAATTATTATCAGTTCCATCACCAGCTACATGATCTTTTATAAAGTTGTTATTGATAAATTCCTTAAAACATTCATAAAAAAATCTATGATCGTGATATGTTGTTCCCTTAGTAGTAACCTTATGTAACTGGTATTACTAATAAAGCCGATTGGTCTTTTGTGCGAAACATTTCTAATTACATCAAGGCGATTTGCCACATAATCATCAAAACTGGGACGGTTTATATATATATATATATATATATATATATATATATATATATATATATATATATATATATATATATATATATATATAAGAGCAGAAAATAACCCGCGTTGCAATAAACGGTTCGCTTACGGATTTCAGTGATGCTTAAAAAACGACACCAAATCAAACCTGAATATTTTCACTAGTCAGACATTAAAACACTGATATCATTTAGGTTACAGAGCGGTACGCTTAAATCTCTAAAGTAACTCCTTTAACAGCGTTGATACACATACGCAGAGAAACATCCATCAGACTTGCTGCTTAGACCACACGGATATAAATAATTTTATTTTATTATAAAAATTACTTCATTGCTCATGTTTAGAATAACATACATAGTTTCGTTACAATTAATTTACACGATCCAATTTTCAGTAACCGAACGCTCTTAAATATTCTTTTTGCACCCATAATGCGTCTGCTATGGATACTGGAAGGGAGAGGTGGGGGGAGGGAGCGTACCTGGCCTTTTTTAAACTCTATAATATTGTTGTCATTGTGGTTTTAAGGTAGATCATTCATGAGTTATGATACAGTTACGACAAAATTATTTGCCAGGCAATCTATGTCGTAAAAAGAAAACAATCGTCTTAGTATGTATATCCAACTTCGTTCAAAGATATCCGTCCGGTTTAATAATTATCATTTCCTTTAAATTTCAACACAAGATTTGCTCAACTGAATCAGTTGTTCATTGAATCATTTCTTTCAAGGGTTTTCTATTCTTTGAGTCAAGTTTCATTAAAAAAACCTACCCATTAGGAATATGTTTTCCTCTGTGCCGTCCAGTTGGATGATGGATATTTCAGAATTCGTTGTGCTCGATATGACTTGGTTGTGAACTGGGTTGTATATAGATTTCTTCAAAGTTTTTCCTCCTTTAGTTTTGATTCCCTGGACGCTTTTGTCCTTCAAGCTGATTTGGTAGATGTTGTTATCTGTAGATCCGATGACCAGCATGAAGTTGTCATTAATAGGGTCTTGTAAATAGAATGTTTAATTCAGTAAAAAAAAGGTGTTATTCAAAGCAACTGGGATCAGACTTAATGTGGTTTGTATCGAAACTCCTGGATTTCAGCAAATGAGTTAAATCTACCCATAAATTTAACTGTAGAATCCAGATATCTGATTGACTGAAAATTTGATTTACTTAAAATTCAGTTACATTTCTTAAGATCAGGGTTTTCTTTAAGATTTGATTTGTTATGTTGAGACCAGTTAGTATGATGAAAGCCATATTATTATTTTACTGCATTCGTGAATGCATGGTCTATCTACGTTGTGGTACTAAAGTAATCATTTCATTGACATGTTGCTGGAATGATAGGTCACTCTACGTTGTGGTATTAAAGTCATCATTTCATTGACATGTTACTGGAGCAAAACATAAGACTATACTGAGTAGGTTATATTGTTACAAGATGGATTCGTTATTCGTGACAAAAAGCATTTATTAGTCATGATTTTTGGTGGAAAGTTCTCATATAGAAAAAAACTTAATTGGGAAAATATCCTGTTTTATTTTTAATCAGATACAATTACAGGAGTTCTCCATGACCAGTAATCCCAATCGTGGTACCTGTTCCCTTAATTCAATAATTTAAGGAGTCACAAAAATGTTCGCTGACTTTGATTGCATTTTGGGGAGTAATTCAATCATAGTCTGTATGTTTTTTCTATACGTCTGTCCAAAGACAGAGCATAGTGTCTTCTCTTGCTTACCGTTTAAATCACATACCTGATGTACAAGTCTTTCCATTTCTTCCCAGCTTAAAGCCAAAGGCACATTCACATATCCTAGATTTTCCGTTGGATATACAAATATGCTCACATTCTCCATTCAAGTTGTAACACGGTCCTAAAATACAATTTGAACAAAATAATACGAGAGTGACAATTGAAAAATATATTAGGAAACGTCGTGGAGGCGGCGGTGGGGGTGGGTGCTGTCTTTTACGTTGTTGTACTTGCTACTTTACATGCCTCCGATATTCAGCGTAACGTTTCCTTCTACAACTGGCTGGTGTAAAGCGTATTCGTGTTTGAATTCTCATCTTTTCTTAAATTAAAATGAATCCGTTACTTTGTTGGCTAAAAGTGATTCTATGAAAGTGGAAGAAGTGATATAATGCTTTTAAATGTAATTGTACAGAAAAAAAAATTTAAATTTGCAATACATGGTATTGGTGTGACCTAAATTATTATTTCATTAATCAGGTGATTTTTTAGAAAGATTAATGTTTAAAACTTCGACAACGAAAGAAACGACATTTCCTTGCTCATTAAAATTCACAAAGATCAGGCTTGATTCAGTGACAAAATGGGACAAAATATAAATGAATGTTTCTAAACTACACCTCGGACATAGAAAAATAGAATTATTGAGAGTGCTGATAGAAATTATTGGCGGCATTTAGAGGCTTTTACTGGTGATGTTACATTAGAAAAAGAATGAAAATGGAGCCACTAATTTTGGTGGGATTTTGTGCAGTAAATGAGAAATGCTAGTGACAAAATGGAAAATTAACACTTTAATTAAACTAAATATTAACGAAACTCTTTAGAAAATGCACATGCTTTAGTATATCAAAATAGTTTGTCATTATCCTTTGGACGGGAAGCAATGGAGCATTTTTAAAGCGAATCTCAACTTGTACTACGTAACACAAAGACGGGAACAAATATTTTGCAGTTATGAGATTTAAATACCTTAGAGCATTGAGATCATCTTCAATTGCAATGCAATAACCTTTATAATAAATGATAAAGTGATTCAGCAAATGACATAGTTAACGACCAATAATGTAGTATTTACCTGTTTCGTTTTGACGAAAATTTTCATCAAAAACCCTAATAAGTGAAATATTTCCGGCGTCAGGAAATACACCATATGTTGAGTTTGTGAAACCCTCTGTTAAAAAGGACGTTATTAATGTACTGTTTACATCATATTTTGAAGTCACCAACAAGTGCCCCTGAAATGAAGAGCTTATAATAATACTGGATCAGTATACTCAGAAACAGTGAAACCGAATCTACAAATGTATTAAATCATGTAAGACATATACTAAAAAATCTTTTCAGCACTATTTATAAGCAAAAGTCGATTTCTAAATATTTTATTTTGAATGAAATATTATTTTCATTGTAAGGGTGGAAGGATTGTGTTGTCTCATACGATACAACATCAACATATTCCTCAGCTTAATTAAGTTTCATATACTATTCTTCATATAACTTAAATAAGTTGATAAATAGATGGGTACTATATATATATATATATATATATATATATATATATATATATATATATATATATATATATATATATATATATATATATATATATATATATATATATAAGCAGGAATCGACTATATTAATACTACTGCAAGAACAACTATTACTACTTTTATTACTGTCTACCGCGCTCCGCATTAAGAGGTTAGAGGTGACTGGTCGGCCTGGTGTCACGATATTGTGACTTGGAAAGACATCATGCTACATGTCTACGGCATGTTGCCCAAGTGTTAGAAATCACTATAAACTACCACATTGCAGATACAGTAGCGATATGACTGAAACATTGGTTAAAACTAAGTTAAAAATCTAAATCGCACACGCTACTTCTACCACAACTACTACTGCTACTCATCATATAATGAATTACACTTAAATTAGCTAACCTTAATCTAGGATATTATCGACATAAGATTAGGATATTTACCTGATATATTTCTAGTGTTTCAAAGACAGTATAAGAGCGAAGAAAACTGTACAGGTTGGTGCCGTCAAGTTTGCAAGAGTACACCTTGCTATAGCCTTCAGGAAAGATGTCCAGGAAATAAATCCTAAATTTGAAAGCAAACACCTAACATTATTTAGAAATAAATAATTCAATAATTTCGAAGTATACATGCGGGTGAAATCTTCTCTTCTCTGTATGAAGACAAATGCGACGATCACCACGCCAGGGATTGCTTATATTTTATACGGTTATAGTTTAACTAGACAGTGTGCTTAAAAAGTGTTTTATTGATCACACATGTTCAAAGGCGAAAAAGATACAAAATATGGATTAAATGTATCAGTAGTGAACACAGAGAGAAAAAAGAAATGGGTCGAACATATTTAGAGATACATATCTCGAAAGACAGACTTGATTACGTTTGAGATAAACGATGTTATATAGTCACTGTTTAATTATTCTGTTTAGGATAATATAATAAATTATGCGGCATCATCTATTTCGCAATTAAAACGGAATTTGTAATGGAAGCTTGTTGGTGTTTAATTTGTAAATATAATACCATACATTATATCTATCAAATTATTCATATTTTTATTGGTCCGGTGTACTCGTGTATATATGAAGTACTGAAATGTTTTTATATAAACAAATTTTATATTATATATTATTTTGCTGCTATGTTATTTGTGGTTGTGTTTGGTATTTATTTGAATTGATTGCAAACTCGAAATTATACTAATCTACATTAATTTTAGCAAATCGTCTGCTGAGATAATATTATATTTATTATGGATTTTGATGTGCTGAATTCAAATATGTAATTAAAACAACTGATTTGCTACTGTTTCCAATACGACATGTTTAGATTTTATGTCTATGTATATTATGCAGATAGAGTTTTAATCATAACATGCAGATCTGTCTTTTCACCTGTTTATCGATGCTTTTCATGATAAATTTGACCTGCCCTGTTTATGTAACAGTTTAAACAACAGCAAAAAGGTTATATAAATAAACGTCATTATGAAACAAAAGACAAAGGACTCTGAAGTACTTATAAGTATACAAGTTAGTTCTTCTTCTTGGCTTGTTTCTTATATTCATTAGATGGAGAATCCATTGTCACTGTCCAGCAATAATCTACAAGCACTGATGGGCTCAATGTACCCTGTTAGCGTTTCTACATTGTTGTAATGTCGTGGTGAAATCGCTAGCAGTGCTCGTCACTCATTGCTTTCGAACCTCGGTGGAACAAATGAAGATGAGAATGCAAAAAATGTATCTTTAGTATCACGTAGCAACCAAGGCGTTTGTTTACCTTGAAGAGGCTTTCCGCCAACTCCCTGCAATCATCTGCTATGATGTCTCCGATAAAATATGTTGCCACTAACTGGGAAACTTTCCATGCCGTATTTTCCTTGAAACGCAGTGCCTGGTTAAATGCATCATCTCAAACAAACGCACAAATCAGAATACCAACAAAGACACCTCCCTTTATCATAGCGTCACTTAATCTTGGAAATTTTCCAATTATTTACTTGAAAGCTGCTTGTGATTTGTTCATGACCTTGACAAAGTTCTTCATCAAACTTAGCTTGATGTGCAGCGGTGTTAACACAGTCTTCCTTGATTTAACGACTGGTGGATGCTGAACACTTGTCATCCCAGACTCCAATGACTGTCAATGTGACCAATCTCTCTTAATATGGTGGAAATCTCTCGCACAAATATCTTATTCGTAGGGAAAACAGCAGTTCTTTGTGTGTCTATTCAGCTAACCAAGCAAGAGGGCAAACACATTCAAATAGAGTAAAGCTGCCACTGACGTTTTTCATAGTGTATGCACCACAAACGTGGGTCAATGGGGTGTCCTGGGAAGAGGTAATACTATGGCTTTCTAAGAAGTCGTACTCCATCAGGGGAAGCTCGCCCACCTTTGGTCCCAATATGGCCCTCAGCTTTTAATCTGTGGCTCCAAGAACCTGTGGCATGCGCAGCGGCCACATCCCGGAGAACGGCATCGACTGGCCGGCTGATCCAGTCTGAGGGTAGTGGACGGGTCGTAAACCCTCAGTGAATTAAGCTTTGTCTATCTATCACCTAAATAATGGAATAGGCATCCTACGATGAGGTAACACCAGCTGGTCAACGGGCAAAAGGGCGATTCTTAGCAAAGAACAGTGGAGGGCTTAGAGTACGACGAGACACCTAGGACGTCCAGGTCATCCACCGCACTCAACTCTGAATATGGCCGTCTAAACGTTGCCGTGTTGCTGGACCCAGATGGTTTAGTGCGAGAGAGTTAGGACGAGGAACAGCGCAATTCTACCCCACTTACAACAAAGTCACCGCGCAAGTCATTCTTGTTATCTATTTATCCCACTGCATCACCCACTAACGTCCTGTAGCGACATGCAAGCGACGAATCGACAGGTATGGGTACACTGGCAGTCGTATCTGCAAACGAACACACAGGCGGTGCAGGGCAGCAGGATCGTTCATCAGAGACATGAAGCAGCAATAGAGTTCGGCAGCCTCCTAATCGACTGAACAGCACTCTTCAGGAATGCAGTGCTCACATCCTTGGCACGAGAAAGGGGCTAGAAAAGGTGTCCTAACCGTTCCCTGCTCTAAATTTCCCAAGACAGCTTACCACGGCTGGTGGGGACCATACTTCACTGGTCAAAATACAAAAACGAAAATGAGGATTGTACCTCTCATATTTGGTACATAAGAATATATCCATCTTAATGGTAAGAGACGATGCGAAAAGACCCCATATGATAGCCAAGCACCGGCATGCAGGGGAAGACGAACTCTTTTAACGTGGCTCTGGGTACAATTTTTTTTGAGAAGCGGAGGAAATCAAGAGTGCATTGAGGCTGGTGTCGGCTTTCCAGTGAAGACAACACAGATTGGCAAATTGCCTGAAATTCTCAAGGTAGTGAAAGACAGTCTTATGACCATGAAACCAACCCTTTCTATTTGGAGAAAACCACCTTACCATTAAGAGCTGAAATGCTCCAACCATGACTAACCCAAATTAAGTGAAGGTCAAGTTCTAAGAAGATCTTCACCCAATCATTCATTGGTGATGTTCAAACTTGCAGACACTCTTGTCATTCTTGGCGATTTCAATGCAAGAGTAGGCTGTGATTACGTTACCTGGGATGGAGTCCACTTTTAGGAAAGATGCGTTACACTACGTACGCAGAACTGTACAGAAGAAGCTTTGTCAGATGCGAGAAACATGACTGAGGAACAAAGTTGATGAAATAAGGTCTTACACAGACCAGCATGATATGAAGAACTTCATCAATGCCCTGAAAGAAGTGTATGAGCCTACATCCTCTGGATCATTCCCCTTTCTCAGCGCAGACTGGAACACACTAATTACTGACAAAGAGAAGATTCGTCAACAATGGGCTGAACACTTTGACAGAGTCCTTAATCGCCATTAATCCATCAATGATGAAACCAACATTCGGCTCCACCAATTACCCATCAACCAAGTACAGGATGACCCTCCAGCCTTGCTGGAGACACATAAAGTGATAGATCTGCTCTTAAGTGGCAAGGAACTTGGTTCAGACTCCATAATAGCTGCAGTCTACAAAGAAGAGGACACAGCCTTGATATAAGGGATCCAACAACTGTTGTATTCTGATATAGCTGCAACGGAGATCCACTAGGAATTCACCGACGACTCCATAATCCATCAAATTAAACCGCTAGGCCCGCGACAACCACCGGGATATATCCCTACTCTTAATTGCAGGAAACATTTTCTTCAGACTCTTACTGAACCGCCTCAGCACACACATTGATCTGGGGCTACTGGCTACTGCCAGAAAGCCAGTTGTTTAATTCCGAAAAGAACTCGGAACCATCGACATAGTGTTTGCTGCTAACATAAATGCCAAGAGTAAAACACCAACCTATTTTCCATCTACGTCGACAAGACGAAGATCTTTGATACTGTCAGCATAGATGGCTTGTGGAAAGTAATGGCAAAGTATTTATGCCCCCAAAAATGTATATCTATGGTGCAGCATTTCCACGATGGCACAAGTACAGGACAATCGTGGGACATCTGAGCCATTCCCAGTAAGCTATGAGATTCAGAGAGAGTGGACAGAATATAACTATTTCAGACAGACCGAAACAATTTCATTCATATTCCTAAAGGATTTCAAACCGAAACCAATTCAGTCAGACAAAAAAAGAGAAATGGTTTCGGTTTGTCACGCTATTGAGACTCTGTTTCCAGAGACAAAGTCTCCAGACAGACCCGACGCTGATTGCGTTTTGGAGACGAATTGAAAATCCTTTAGGATTTCACAAACAGACTAATTTGTAAAATCTTTCCTTGAAAATCAATCAGATTATTGGACCGGTCAGTGAGTTTGAAATTAATTCTTGTTAACGAATCATTATGACATCGCATTTACACTGAATTAGTTGGATCCTCAATGATTAAAAATCCGGGTGGAGCTGTTGGTGCAAATGAATATAAAATATATCCTTGATTTGATTTTTCGAAATTTATTTGGTACGTTCCTTCGATGGCATCACATATGAAATTCACTGCAATCACCAAGGATATATTGACGTTTTCAGGAACTATATGCCTACCACCACCGTCTGGATCATTATTATGTTTGAGGATAGTTGTTTGTGGTAGTGGTATTCTTTTCCATGCGACAAGTATTTGTGGGAAGTACTCATCGAGGAGATCATTGGTTGATTGTTTTAGTTCGTCTAGATCATACCGGGGAAGCTTAATTTCGGAAATATCCTATACGCGTATTTGATACATTTTTGCAAATTTTACTCTCTCAGAACCATCTCTGGCATTTAATACAGCTTGAGTAATTTAAATAGTTCCATATCATATGTGATCTGATTTAGTATTTCCGTATATTTGATGATTGAGGTTTTGGATGATAAATCGATAATATGTTGTTGCAAACTATGCTGTAATTTATTTAGATACTCTTTGTGGTTTTAATAAAGAGAATCAAAAACGTCTGAGATTGCAGGGGTTATTGGTAAAGAACCCACCTCTATCTCCAAAAACCAATTTCCGTTATTGTAACTAACAGAAATTGTCAACAATTCTCGTTTATTAATCCAGGTATTTACAAGGGAGATATCATGATATGATTTTACGTCTGTGACGTAATCAGATTTTTTAGGTTCTAGTATTTGTAAAGATGTCCGAGGTGGATTTTCAGGCCAACCCAATATTGTTCTTATCGAGCTGTTATAGATATCTACGGCATACCCGGGTGAGTTTATTTCAATCGCCGATGATAGTGTTGGTTCATGAACTGTTATAGCGATTTTCGATTCTTTTCCAGTAATTGCGTTTATTCTACGCTGTAACTCATTATTGATCTGTTCGATTTGGTAGGACCCAAATGGTAATGAAACAACGTTCCAGTCTGGAGTACCATCGGATTTATTCTTACTCGCAAACATCAGGGAATTATTTGGTTGCTGACCACCGAATGGTGCTGATCTAATATTAGGCCAACTGTGGTATACTCGTAATTTTGCTAGCTCTATCTCTTTAACGGGAATCGCAGTAGGGAAATTGACACTGAATTCAGGATTCGTTGAGGTCATTGAGATCATTTTGGTTTTCACCGGTGTGGTATTTTCCACTATTCGTTAAAGTAGTTCTTGTGATGTTGCCATTGTTATTATATTCGTGTTGTTTTTCTAATTTTGACATCGTGGAGTGATAAACACGCACCATCGCTGAAAACTCATTATCGGATATTAATGTGTCATCGAGGGAAGATGATATCATCGAGGATAAATGGGAGTACGCAGTTGACATAATATGGATTTTAATTACGTAGTCTTGTAATTTGCGCTGGCTGTATGATGATATTTGTTTTGTTATAATCGAAATTATTCCCGCGATTGTTGTCGCCACGGATTTTCAAATTGGAACAGCTATCGGGGCAATCGTTGTCACCGAGAAGAGTATAATAACAGTTCCGGTGATCACACCTCATGCTGAGTACACGGTAACGTCAACTGCGATAATTCTTCGTCGGTATTTTTTATTTTTGCTTGATACTCCTCAGTGAGTGTTTTGAGTTTAGTTTTAAGTTCTCTGACCTGATCACAGCGATATTGCTTTGACGTTGCAAATGATGACATTTTATTTATTATAATAGATTTCAAATTGCTGGTGTTAAATTCGCCTATGGATTTTTAATTCAGTTGTTTACTTAAATCCGCTATGAATTCCACATGTCATGTTATTGAAACTCTAGCCAAATTATTATCTTTGGATATTATTGTGAATTGTTCAATTGTTTCCTTGTCGATGATCGTTGATATCATATTGTTGACCCCATATGAAATCGTTGATGAAATATTTTAATGAGTTGGCGACACTAGTGTTAATAGATAAATACTTTTGACGGTCGCGTTGATATATAATGTTATTTTGTGATGTCTACGTAAATGATCCATGTTGAATTGTGTATACTACTTCTCTGTTTGCCTGCGTGGTGTTTTTCATCTCTTCGATGGATTTTTTAATATCCGAGAGTTTTATGTCGAGTTTTTTAAATGAGACTCCAAGAATGCTTTTGACTGTCGCGTTGATATATAATGTTATTTTGTGATGTCTACGTAAATGATCCATGTTGAATTGTGTATACTACGTCTCTGTTTGCCTGCGTGGTGTTTTTCATCTCTTCGATGGATTTTTTAATATCCGAGAGTTTTATGTCGAGTTTTTTAAATGAGACTCCAAGAAATTTATCGATGATGCTTTTACGAAAGGTTGAAAACTGTTTTATGTGTTCTTCATATCTGGATTGAAGTGTTGCAAATTGTAACAAAGTTGTTTTTATCTCTGTGAGCTTCGGTGTGTTCACCGGTGGAACCCCAACGAAATTAGCGACTGGGAGTTGAACCTCAGTGACGGATTTTTGTAAACCCGCAAACTGATTTACTTGAAAGTCATATTTTTCATCGAGAGTTTTCAATGATTCTGCAGATGATACATGATTATCACTGAGTTATTTAATTTATCTGTGAGCGTCGAAACAAGTACTCTCGGTTTGAGTTTACCCTCCTTGGAAAACAACGAAATAGTATGTTCTACAGCGTCGCGTCGTTTAACTAAGATATCATCAAGGGAAACATTACTCGTTTTCAATTTACCCTGATGATCTTGAAATACAACTATTTCATTGGGATCAACACTTGCGAGGTTTAATATCTCAGCTATTTCATCTGCGATTATTCTTTTTGCATCACCGGTTGCAGATATTTCCGTGGTGGGTTTTTTTCAGGCTTGATAGAGATCTCCCGAAAATATCAATCATTATACTCTATGATCTCTCTAAAAAGCGATTACTCGTATATTCGTATACGGTTTTATGTGGTAGTTTTCCCGATGATGAAATAGCGTTGAGGACATTTAATACTTATATACCGCATATTGGTGGGTCATTCATTTTCTGTGTTGGTAGCGTCGAATACCAGATAGGAGTGTTTAGGAGGTTTATATAACGCATAAATTCTTTAGGCGGTGCTAACTCATATGAATCGAAAGAAACAATTGCACGCGGATCAATCACGTATGCAACCCAGTGAGTTCCAGGTCCGGTGCTGTTATCGAGATTACTGATACCTGTTTCAGTGTTCTTTGGTTGTTGTGGCAGTTGATCTCTCATAAATAGACCGGTAAAGTTGTTTTTATCGCTAACTTTTTAGCAGCATCGAGTAAATAAAAATTTGACATGGGAACCATAGGTTCTCGCGATGGAACCTTCATCGATATCTGCGATATCGGAGTTAGTAAACTGTTCCTAGTCTCAGACTTTTTCGCTGTAACATGAATACGGAGTTCCTGGTAGTCTTAGATCCTTTCCTGATCGTTTCTTTTTTTTATACCCGCTTCCAGTAGCTTTCTTTACCAACGGCTCCTAGATCGGCGGATTTTGCTACCGCTGGGGCCGCTGTCGCAATCAACGCTGGTTACGAAGTTAACATCGGGAATATACACCTCATTTTATCATGATCTTAATTGCGGCCGCAGAGAGATTGACTTGAACACCTTTTAAATCTTTGATGGAATCATTGATGTGTGTTATTTGACGAGTTGTCAATGACAATTTATTTTGACCACCGGACATCTGATTGTGCTTCAGCGATATTGTGGTTCCACATGTTTTTAGCTGATTCCAAATGCAATTTTTTAATTTGAACAGGAGTTAACGTAACACTAACATGACTATATGACATTATATTTAATAACAGATTGATCTAATTGTTACATTACATATTTTCCACTGGAGCATCAATTGATCTCATTCGTCCACCAACGCCATCGAGTAGGATTGATTTGTCACTGAGAATGATAGCAACTGCTCTGTAATTTGGGATAAGTGGAACTGGAGCAACCGGAAGAGTTACACGAGCTCGAAAAGGTATGTCAACGACGGATTGTCTGGTTCAGTCAAGATGTTCCAGTGGAAAGTAGTAGATTGGATATTGGTTTTTAAAATCCCACTGTCATATTTGCAGACCAGTATCCACATTATTATCGCGCCCCATAAATGTCAGTAACCGATGATACGCGCGTGCTATTTGGCTTTGCCCGTAATTAAGTAAATTATCCTCAGATGGTTCCTGCTGACCTTTTATCCTAAACGTGATTTCATTAACACTTATTTAATCAAATATTATATGACTGCGTGTTTGGTCATTTAATCGCTCCATATCCTGTAACGCAATAAATATATGTCGGGGTGCATCAATACCTTGTTTTGATGCCATGTGCCATGTAAATACGCCATTAAGAGAGGACTGCATGGTATCCGTCATTGTCGTTAGCCATTATATCAATGATTTTCCTCCATGATCCATAGATAATAGTAATTTTTCTTCTGCGGTGATTGATGAAGTCATTACTGGCATCCACAGTAATAGTTTTGTTATGTTTACTTTACCATTGTCAACCTCTGGATGTGCATGATCTGCTGGAATCCTCCAGATTGCATCATTATCATCACCTTTTAACATTAAGACTACTATATGCTTCGCCCAACAGCAGGAGCAGCACAATCCTTTGGTCGTCTTATAATAAATGGAGTCTTTCCAGCGCGATCATTAACATCCTTAGCGAACATCATAGACGGACTTTCCGATCTTGTATAATCATCAGAATATCTTGCTAACCCCACTATTATTGTGGCAATATCAACATCTCGTTCTATGGATTCAATCTCTCTGTTATCAATCATATATTTAGCACTATCAAATAGCGCCATGATACCATTATTGACAAAGCCGACTTTGGCACCAAGAGCATATGGTGTATCAGGTGCAACATTTGTTACAATTTCTCCTTTTTCTTCGATAAAAGCTACAGCAGGTAGAAAGAATTCGCTAGTATCATGGACTTGAAGTTCGATTCTTGATCGAATATTTGGTTGTACTGCTTTATAGGAATAATGCTGATCATCGCGTACAGAATTATCAATGGGTATAAGGGTATCAAATTCACACGCTGGGTCAAGAGCCGATTTGAACATATTATTATATATGTCTTGATCTAAATCGCAATCTCGCTCGAAATTTCAAACCAGTTCCCGCTATCATATTTGCACTAATATTTCCCTGAGTGTCATATCCATCATTTATCCGTGATGCTATATTCTGATCCACTGCGTTGTTTATTTTTTTTTTACTAATACTCGCGGGCAAAAGTTCCGTAGATGGTAGTTTCTCTAGTGATTTTACCGCCAGTGGTTTCTTTTTTCACCGAACTAAAGCTAACAGTTTTTCTTTAGCCGCGGAAAATTCTTTGCCGGCAACATCACAACAGCACTAATACCCTTATCAAGGATAACATCAATAGCTTTCATTGATAATTGTTTTGCGATTGTTGCTATTTTTGGAGCCATTCTTGCAAATAACCCTGCAATGATATTGCCGATACCATCTCCATAGAGCTCTCTATAAACAGGCAATCGTGAGTTTACTACGTAAGTCATGGTTGGTTTATTATGGTTGTAGTGTATGATCATCGTTACTAAATGACATTTATCTAATCGCAAAGATCCTACGGATTTTCATCGTAAACGATTTCCAATCCCTTGGATTTTCATCGTAAACGATTTTCATTGCTAGCAATTTCAGAGATAAATCACTAGTGACATTAGTCATCAATGACAATTAGTCGCTATAATAATAGTCAACTAATTCATCAATAAACTATCGATATACACCAATATCCATGACAACACCTTCAAATAGTCGTCTGCATATATCAGCGGCCTCATTAATTATTTCCGGTGAATTATTTCCGGTTCTTTTCCCTCCTACGAGAACTTCTAATCGTGCTATGTCTCCGAGAATATTATTAGGACAACGAACAAGACCACTACCTGAAACTCTGTTTTGGGTTACAGTCTGAGAAAAACCCTCCCCACTACTACTAGAATCGGTTGTATATTGCGCATCATCAGATTCGTCTCGATCAGATGGCATATACAATGATTTATCATCAGACTCCAATAATCTCAAAACCGCATTATCAGGTGGTGGTTGTCGTTTAGGTGAGAAAGATATTTTCTTTAAAGGTTGTTGTCTTTTTCATTGAAATCTTTGCGGTTTCTGCGGTTTTAGTTCTTCATATTGATCATTAACTGTACCCACCGCATTGAGATATCCAGTGTATGATGCATTGCATTGATCAATTCGACTGTGTTAGTTTTGATTTTGTAAAACACATCAGCTCAATGTTCTATACTTTTAATATACGTGTGTTGCCCTGATTTCAACATTTTTTCCTGTTTTCATAAGTCGTAACAACAAGCGCAGGATTTTCTGCTGGATCAGTCTTATCAATTGCTGCTAACCCTTCCTCATTAAATATCGCACGTAATTCCTCTACTATTTTTTCATTGTTTTTTTAAGTTTTCTTTGCTATTTTTTCAAGTACTGGTATAGTAGCAGTAATACCCTCCTTAGTAGCAGTGGTTTTTGATTTGGATAATTGTTCGGTTCCCGTTGTGAAATAAGTTTGAAATTCTTGTCTCGTTTGGAGCTTATTTTGAACGGAATCGCGAACCGGAATAAATCTCTTACCAGCTAATCTCTCGCGGGCCGATCTAGTTGTTAGGGCTTCATTTACCATTATAAATATAATATACGATCTAAATTGTAAGTGAAAAATCCACAGAGAGCTACGCGTTTACTTTTTTATGTGAAAATTGAAGGCAAAAATTCCAGGAATTCATTTAGAGAAAATCGATTTTCATGAAATCTTGTCGACGGATTAGCCAAAAACAGTACAAACACAATGAAATAAGCATCGACGATGCGACGATCACGATGGAAAACACCACAAAATTTGCCTCACAAGAATAGAAATTTCATCAAAATAAATTTTATCTAAACGAATTCCTGGGGTTTTCACCCTCAATTTTCATGAAATCTTGTCGACTGATTAGCCAAAATCATCACAAAAATAACCAAAAATACACCACAAAAATGTCCAAAAATCAATATAAAAAAATAAATCCCTGAAAATATTTTAGCAGTTAACAAATAAAATTAAATCCATAGATGCTCACCCACTCCGAAATTCTTTTGAATTTCACTACAGTGTTTCATTACTTCCGCGTTGGTGATAAATCACCACGCAAAAAAAAAATACACAATATGGAACGTTATTATAGAGTTTCTGTTCTGTGTGAGTGAACATACCTGTGTTTAGAATTATTTATCTCGGTGATTTAATCACTGGGCCTATAGAATTGTGGATTACTCATACTTGCAAATAGGTATGGGTATTGTACATGTTTGTGTTTAGAGTGTCAATTAATCCATTGAGAGATTTTTCATTGAGTTGAGGCAAACAAAAGGGGATTTTCATTTTGTCTCATGATTTCTTCTCTTATTGTTTTGATTTTCGAGTTTATTCTGCGTTTGAGTTCAAATTGTTTTCCCAATTCACTTCTGACCTTTTCGACAGCAATGAACAGCGGGATACGATTGCTGATATCGTTACAAAATGCGAGTGAGTCATTTACCGCGTGCTGAATTCGTTAGATGAACCCATACAGCCATGGAAGGACATAACTATTATTCCGGGCGCTATCATCAAGATCATGAAATTCAGAGAGAATCTGATTCCAATCTAATTTATCTGATAATTGTATTCCTTGATATTTCAAATTTGAAATCTCAATTATAATGACATTCATATTTTCGAAATTCATTATATGAATATATCTAATAAAAAAATTAGGGGTCATATTTGACACGTTTTTGTATGATATGAATATAAATGATTATATATGAACTCCATTCGCACTAAGGTGTTATTCACATCTTATTGCGCCTAGAGATATTATGCAAGTTATGATATGATGAACCCCATTTGGAACCTCTCAGATGTTATTCACATTTGAGATTCCCAGAAGTACCACGGAGCATAGTCTCCGAGAGGAATCTAACTTGTCAAATAACGTGTTAGAACCCTAAAAAGGTATGCTTGGTGAATGGACGTCACATTTACATATAGATATATAGATATATACATAATTACATATTAACAAGTATTTACATATTTACAATGATGATATATTTACAATGACGATATATTTACAATGATCATATATGAAATAGGACGGCACACATACACAACAGGGGCTGTTCTACTTTCAACTGAAACCACCATACCACCAACAAAATCACCCAGGTTGAATGCTAAACCACATTCACACAGTGTGATGGTGTGTGACATATGGTCGTTTCACGGTTTAATTTCGACTGGCTTAAAGCGCCAATTATATATAGAAAAACCTTCTGATCGGTTCCGTCGACAATAATGACCGCCACTAGATTCGAACGATGGGCCCCAAGACGAGATCCTAATCCGTGTATGGAATACACTAGTGTTCGTAATCTACAGGTATATAATTTTGAATATAATAAAAATGTATCACGTGAAGGGTTTAACTGATAGTGTATAAACCACACAAAAAAGCCATTCAGTTAGATCATAAGTCATCAAAAAATGTCATTGAGATCCGGAGACAGCGTTTTAAAAACCAACACACAAAAAAAAGCCATTCAGTCATCGAAAAATCCATTGAGATCCGTGACTACGACAAATGAGTTATCGTTGTTTCAAAACCGTATACACAAGCCCACATTATCCTTTAACGCTACATATAATAATAACAGGTATATACGAATTGAATTATATATCCTGTTCTCTTGGAAATCGTTCATTGATATATTTGTTCTGTAACAAATATTATTGAGGGTATACAAATATCGAAATACTTTCCAGCTTTATTCATTGATTGAAATACTCTTTTTTCGTTATTTTCCGTATTAAATGAATTTATAGGTTTCGCATTTTTTTCGAGTGTTTTCCAGTCCCTTCAGGTTTGGTGTTTTCACATTGTGTTATAGCTTGTAGATTTGATAAAGAATTATTCGTATGATTGGAATCAATATGATCCATTACAAACCCATCTTTTATCAATCCGTTAAATACCTCGTAGACAAATGTATGATTAAGATATCTTTTCTTTTCAGCACCAAATATAAGATATCCAAGATTATTAACAACACCAGCTGGTTTCTTCAGCCTGCGGTGTCTGATAATACTTTCACGAGATATTTCATAATTGGTAATCACAGGATGTGGTTGAAATTCTTGGTTCATTTATATACTATAATATTTTTTGTCTAATTCATTATTTGGTTTAATTATTAATTGAGAATCTATCAATGTAGTCTTGAGGTGTTCTTATGATTTTGTTCTTGACACAGAGCCCTAAGCTTCCACGACGTACGCTTTGTCTAGATAGCATAATCACCGAAAACAAAAAACAATTTCCTAATCTAGACGAAGAATATATCATAAGGTGGTCCAAAGAAATCTTGGAAGTTAGAAATAAACACGCAAAAGATCTCGGTAGAAAAATGATTGGTAAGTTCACACAGGGTGGAAAATACGACCACAAACGACATTCTTCGCAGTTGATTATAGATGATGTTGAATACGATTTTATAATTGCAGATGCAGCATCTAGGGGTATATATGTCGATCGTAAAGACGCATTCTTGTCCGATGGAACAAAATTCGGTACAATTGTTACTTACACAGACGGAGAAAATCCCCAATATACTTACTTAAGGGCGTTTATGCTGGCTTATGATTCTATTAATTTACTTTCGATGATAAATAGATTTCCTGAATTCGCAGTTAGAGTAGCCAATGATTCATTTTATATAGACGTTAAAAATAAAGAAGCAATGACTGAATTCACTAATTCAGACGAGATTTGGGGATCATGGAGAATTAAAAAGGAAATACTGTGTGTTTACTCCAAATAAGCAGATGTTACAATTGAAAACAATTACTTAAAAAATAATCAGATATCAAGAACTATCTAATGCACCTTCGATATCCGATCCAATATGTAGGTATAAAACCAGTTACCTAAACGGTTGTGGTGGGTCAGGAAAGACGACTCGTGCGATCGAATTATTTCGAGGGAAATAAAACATGATTGTGCTAACACTAACAAATAAACTTGAACGAGAGATGACACAACGGAGGTTAATGCTTGCACTTATCACAGCTTTTTTCGATGGAAAAATGACTCCTGATCGAATGGGCGAGAAATATATTCTTGATGTAATTATATTGGATGAGTTATGGGCAGTGTCGTTAGATGTATAACAAAAGTTTCTCGATTGGTTATTGCTAACGAATAATAAAGTGATAATGTGTGGCGATCATGGTCAACCACCACCATTTGTCGGTTTATCTCCACATAATTGGCTGAAGAATTTTGTAGATTATTATGAAGAAATTAGTACTGATCATAGATCACTTGATAATGAATTACGCGAGTTCAAGAAACTAATCAGATACATCCAAATAGAATCCAGTGTGAAATAGCGAGTGAAATAATTTCAGGAACCCCATTTAATGATTTCTGGGAAGCGTGGAGACCAAACGATTTGATAATGGCAAGTAGCAAGATAGTCAGAGACACACTTCAGATGAAGTTATTTAACGCGTATAAAGAAAAATTTGCAACACTTCCCGTGCCGCTGTGTTATAGACCCAAGGGTAAATAAAACAGAATATCGAAGTTGATATTCCTGGCTTGACAGAGGCAACAAAACAAATTCGCGTCAAAAATTATATTGTATTGTATTGGTTGATATGGGTGTTGTTGAAGATGCATTATGCGCTGAAAAATCCCCATGGAAGCAAGGAAACGCAGCGACAATTCATTCTTCGCAGGGATGGCTATATCCGATACAATTGTTTGGATCTTAGATAATCGCATCGAGTGGTCGAATTTAGTTTACTTAGCAGTGTCAAGAGTACGAAGAATAAATCAACTTCGAAGAGTTGTTTTAGATTATAATGACACAACAATCAGTGATATTGTCAGCCATTACATAATCAGAAAAAACGCTCTTGTTATAAGCAACAGGATAAAATAAAATAACAGAAAATTTGACATTGATGCCGAATTTATAATTACACTGAAAGAACAACAGAATAATCAGTAATCGCTGCGCGAATTGTAATTGTATAATGCATTGGTTTTGGTCGGATAAAGATCCACGCCATTTTACCGTAGACAGAAAAAATAGCAGCCTTGGTCATACCAGCTATAATGTGATGTTGACTTGTCTTGGGTGTAATAGACGAAGATGTGCTAGTTAAGACCACGCGGCTGTAATTGAGTATCCTCAGGTATCACTTGTAATTGTTTACGAGTAAATCCACGCTGAGGAGCAGTTGAATCCAATCTAGAGATTGCTGGTCTCCCGTAGATCTCGTTATACTAGATATTTTATGTGTAGTGACACTCCAAATAGGATCAGTAGCCCTTTTTTTTTACCACCTTCAAGATCACCCGGCCCATATAAATGTCTAATAGTGACATTGCCGAGTGTTGGTTGTTTTGAAATCTCATTTTGCGGTTTTACGGGTATATACATCTTTTTAATCGCGTTGTTAAGTTTCATTTGGATTGTTCGAGTAATCTCATTATTTAGATCGGTAATTACGCCTGGTAATCTCTTGACCCATTCACGAGATCGTTTATCCTGAATAAATTCCTTCGCGTATTGATATCCAAATAACCGTTCACATGTGCGCGATTAAATCGTTCAACAATTGCCTGATCGCGATGTAGTGCGGTATGTCCTCGTCTGATGGTGACATTATGATGCTTCATTGTTTGTAACACTACACCCAGAAATTCCTTGCCAGGATCAATTTGTAATAGATTTGGCCAATGCAGAGAACCTCGTCGATAAATCCTTTCAAATGCAGAAGAAACTTCAGTTGATGATTTTGTCTTGGCTCTGCTTGTTGGTATCGACTCGCAACATCAACTACGGTTAGCGCATACTTGTAAACACCATCATGCAGCATAAATATTATATCGACCTGATGAGCCTCATTAATGACACTGACATCGAAATACGAGAAGTTAATTTGTTTAGGCGGTGGTAGATAAATTTGCCATATCGCTTGTTTGGATAACAAATTTGCTGTAGTGGTATTTTTCACCTTTGCGGCGCTAGCGAGTTTAATGATTGCTGCTTTACTCTTCCAATATCCTCTTGGAGAATAATACAAAAATTCCATGATGATATTAATTACCAGCACCCAACATCAATTTACTTTTCATCGCCGATTTTATCAACCATGAAGCCAATTTTTCTTTGAAGGATTTATCAGTGATAGAATTCAACGCATGCATCAATTTTACATCTGCGATATGTCTGTGTTGCAGATTGCTGCTTTTATAAGCAACATCTTGAGCATGACACGCCTTATCAATAGCGCTTATTATGTTTTCACCGGGTTTGGGTTGGTTTTGACCATCGAGTCGGATATCCAGTCTGGTCTCGGGTCCACAATAACTATACCATGGAAGGTGTTTTTCTCCTTGATATTTTGCCCATGGTGTTCCTGGTAATTTTACTAACTTGGCTGCAATATCACCTCTTCGTTTTTTTAAATCCTTTGAAATAAATCTGATTTATTTTGTACCACATTGTACACACTTACCAGTAAGTGCTGATCTGTTATTACTTGTTGAAATTGTTGTCAAGTCGTTTGTGCTAGTACGCTTCTCACATTTCACACAATATATTAGATACATAATTTATTTATAATAACATATATTTAATTGATTTTTCTGCGAGGAAAAAGCGAGAACCCATTAAGCATCATGCATCGCTACCGAATTCTATTCGATTGATTATAATCGGATCATCTTTAAGCGGCAGAACACAGTTGTTACTTAATTTAATAACGAGATGGATGAAATGGGATAAACTATATTTAGTAGCCCCAAGTGTAGACGATCAGCAATGTTACGAGGTGTTAAAGGATTTTAACGAGAAAGCAAAATAGAAAATCGATGAGGATATTATTGAGTTTATAACCGATATCGAAGAAGCACCAAGTGTTGATTTTCTTGACAGAAGTATTAACAATTTAGTCGCATATGATGATGTGATGTTACATAGACAAGAAAACCCTTCCAGGATATTTTCCAGAGGTAGACATAAAAATACTGATGTGATATATGTTACTCAGAAGTATACACAAATAAAAAAAAGTGATCAGGGAATACTGTAATATTCTTGCTGTATTTAATGGAGTTGACATACATACGCTACGAAATATTTGGCAAACTTGGTGCAGTGGAGATATGGATTATAATCGCTTTATCAGTTTCTTTAGTCACGCTCAGTCAGTCCCACATGGATTTGTAACCATAAATTTGCATGTCCCTATATCAAGATATCGTCTCGGATTTGATCAAATGTTCGGTTAAAACAATTTGTCTTCAAAACGCAATCGGCGTCGGGTTTGTCTCGAGACTTTGTCTCTGGAGACAGATTCTCAATAGCGTGACAAACCATTTCTCTTTTTTTTGTCTGCCAGAATTGGTTCCGGTTTGAAATCCTTAGGATTTTGTTTGAAATAGTTTCGGTTTGTCTGAAATAGTTTCGGTCTGTCCACTCTCTCTGCGGCTCTATGGCTTTAAGCAGGTTTGTGTTCTGACATCGACACTGTTCAGTCTATTGTTCTCTGCCATGTTGCCAGACAGGCTGGAGTCGGTATCAGGTACTGTACAGGGGGAAAACGTTTCAATCCCAGGAGGCTTCAAGCAAATATTGTCGTCATGACAGGCACCATCACAGATTTTGTATTTGCGATTGACTGCTCCCTCAATTCTGGCTCGGACGCCAACCTGCAACGCAACGTTGACAAGGTCTCTAGCTCCTGAACAAGTTTTGGTCGCACCATAAGTAGCATGTAGACTGAATTCTTGCATCAGCCAGCCCCATAAAACCATATGTTGAACCAAACATCACCGTCAACGGCCAGTAACTCAATGGAGTGAACCATTTCACCTTCCTTGGCAGCACATTATCACGGAGCGTCACTAATGACGACGAAGTGAACATCCCCATTGCCAGAGGCAGCCCAACCTTCGGGAGATTGTATGCCAACGTCTGGAAATAAAGAGGCACCAGCATCCAGACCAAACTATAGGTCTACAGGGCAGATGTGCTCCCCACACTAGTTTACGCATCGGTAACGAGGAGGGTGTGCCAGCACCACGCCAGGAAGCTGAACCACTTTCACAGAAGTCTTAGGAAAATCCTCAATATTAAGTGGTAGGACACTTGCCCAAGCAGGTCACCCTAGCATCCCAACCATTCTGATGATGTGCCAGCTACGGTTGCGTAAAAGACACTTCTACGGCGATCTACATCAAGAACAACGATACCACGGAGATCAGATGAAACGCTTCAAAGACAATCTGAAAGATGTATTGAAAACATTCAATATAAACTCTGATTCCTGGGAGAAAACAACACACGATAAAGTCTATTGGCATTCCTTTGTGCGAAAAGGCTTCAAGTTGTGCGAATGTAGCAGGACAGCAGCTGCAGTGCTGAAGAGCAAGCCAGAAAAGCACATGCCATCAACCCTCCTGTGGATGTCCCATTCATCCCTTTTCCATTATGCGATATATGGACTTGTACTTGACGATTTAATCAGTTACTAACTTCTGTTGAGCGCCCGTATACCCTTGATATTTTCTGCACTATGAGGTTAGACGTTTGTATAAGTTTGATACGAATTGTGAGCAAAATCCTTGTTCATGACAATATGCGTCTGACATTTCTTCTGCAGCACATTTAGAGTTGTCGTCAGATGATGTCTGATAATAATATACAATATTGACATGCATTTGCAGAATGACAGACGGAGAACGCTACATATGTAGAGTTGTAGTTAGCATGCCCTAGCTTATGGTCTAAGTCTGTAAGACAAAAAAGAGCAGAATACATACATTTCTAATTAGGACTCGTCCTGTTTTTGAACATCGGAGTATCTAACTAGAAATTCACCTGATATCAATTTCCTACAAAAGGATGCTCGCACGTGGCTTGTACAGGAAGCGTATTCGAGTGTCGTTATTGATCTTTAGAAGTGGAAGTTAAAATTTCAATTGTATTACGATTTTTCCTGTATGAAAGGCCAACTTACGGCCTATTCAGATAGCAATACCGAAGCATTGCTGATAGTAATTATGATTTGGACGCTTTGAATAAATATGCCTAGAAAACGTATATCCTCCACCACTAGTAGTTCTATTCTGTCGTTCCTTCAGACATGTCATCTTCATTTTAACATCCAATTACTATATTAAAACCACTATTTCACTCCGTAAGCATTGCAACTAGCAGTATGTCTAACAAATATAATTTGTAAGCAGTATAATTAACAGTATTAGTTTTACATAATTTCTGATTTGGTTTAGAATCGATAGCATTGACAATGGTTTGCTACGTCTGGAATTTGTTTTAATGCATTTTTAAAAATTATTCTCATCAGTTAAATTTGACTGGTTATTTCTCTATGTTCCTTATACAACAGCGTTGTGAAATTCTTGATTGCACATTTTTATTTCAATTTTTTTGTTTTGATAAAATATACGATATAAGAAAGCTGAAATTTGGCTGCATTTGGATGTTTCGATTTTGTTTATTCAATAGAAACATTTTTGCGCAGAAACGGAGAAGTTGTCTATACCATTGTAAACTTTCAAATGGTTTCAAGGTCAGTTTAGCTGATATCCACCACTACACACATAATGTTGCTATCAGGTGACAGCCAGTCGCAGAAGGGTTGAGTGCTTAGTTGGCAAATTAGCAGTCATTCATTACAAGCTTGCAGTATAGACAGTTGACAGATTTCGCTTTCTTATCCTCCAACGCCTCAGTTATCACCTGCTGTTCTATTCAATAAGTCTATGACTCCTTCGTTTCATCCTCACATTAACTTTCCACTAGCATACCAATTCAGTTATCAATGTTTAATCCATTTTATATTGTGCAAGTGACATTTTACTGTGTCCAAAGCAAACTTGTAAATGCTTTAGCAGAAATGGAGGACCAATGTCTCCATAATCCTCCGGCCTTCGCTATTTAAATATTCTTTCAAAATCATAATGTCATCTTATTATTCTCTTTCTGAGATTAGATTATTATTATTATTATTATTATTATTATTATTATTATTATTATTATTATTATTAAAATTTGCCCTGTTTTCCCACCGATACTCTAAGCCAACTAAATTTAATTTATTTAAAACATATATGGGATTAGCCTTTTTACATATCAATCAAATAAACTTTTAAAACAAAGCCAGATTAAAGCCAAATATTTTTCCCCCAAAATTTTGAAAGTACAAACATTGTAGAAAGACTAGTCCCAAATAATTTTGTTGTTAAGCAATGTAGAACAGTGCAGTTTAAACATTCTTTCGTCGTAAAAGAACAAAAACAATTACAGACTGGAATCATCTGAGTGTGGGTGTTGTGTTCTCGCAATCAGATGCATGCAGTAAGACAACTTCTGAACAATACTACTAACATTCTAGTTGACTCACTCGTCCGGTGAAAATTACACCATAACTGGCCCTGCGCTGTTCAGCATCCGATCCAGATTATACGATACACATGCATTTACTAGTGTTCTTGACTAATGTATTACGTTTAAGCTATAAAAAACTATAG
The DNA here is from genome assembly GCA_029339505.1 of Unio delphinus. Classification (NCBI taxonomy): domain Eukaryota; kingdom Metazoa; phylum Mollusca; class Bivalvia; order Unionida; family Unionidae; genus Unio; species Unio delphinus. Next base: position 12,879,769 of record JAQISU010000034.1, read on the forward strand.
GTAGCAAAAAGTAATGTTAAGACAAAGCACAAATTAGGCAATGGTTGCTACTTGTTTTAGGAAGCTAATTGTTTGTCTAGCAGAGATATTTCAAAATATTTAGAGAAATAGAAAGTAAAAAAGGGGTAGCAAAACAAATTTTCAGTTGGATATTTTTCAGACATTGTTGGAACTTCAAACAACTAAAGTATTTTACAGAATATCAGAGTGTCTTTATATAGGCCAGTCTTGTTTGTTTTTATATATCGAGAAATTCAGATAAATCCAGCCACATAAACCAGCATTTCAGGAGAGCTTGTTGGCAAACAAAACCTGTTATCTTTTATCGAACTCACTTGTGCAGCTAAATAATGGACATGTTAACTGACAGTAAACAATTTACATGCAGATCACATTAACATATGCTATATTAAAAGATATTGCCTAATAATTAATGTCGACACTTTATTTATCAAACCCTGGTTGCTTTCTAACCGGAATGACTACGATAAATATAATAAAGCACAATGAATACAGGCCTAATTCTAACAGGATATCTCAATGCAGACATAAATGAATGGACCTGAGTCGTACCTTCAGCATCTGTTGGATGACACAGCCTCATGAATGTAATGGCTTTGTATTCTGTCTGATGTATGTCTCGTCAAGCTCAAAAAAACTTTGTATTCCAATTAAATGTAAGAATGGGGATCGGGGACACATAGTGTCACCATGGCTCACCTCTTATTATACTGGTAAAAGCTGAGTGATTTTGGATTCTTTAAGACTTTCGAGTCCAGTACAACCTGAATGTTACTCCCGTACAAATTGGAAGATTCGATTGTGCTCCCGTTCCTGTCTGATATCCAATACACCAGTCTGTAAAGTAAATATACATGTACAATTACATTTGATTTAAATTAAATGTATAATTTTAATCAGATCTAAATCTTAGTAAATAAATATTGCTTGAAATTTAAGAGTTTTAAGACACTATTTATGTGAAATATGGCAATATTTTATTGAATAACAATTAACATTTATCAACACAAGATAATAAAGTAAAGAAAGAATATACGAGCCTATATGTACACATACGTGCGTATTTATAAGATATGATTATTGATATATGCATATTTTCACTTTTGACGGTGATAAAATACAATGCTTAAAGACGAATGACATGAATGAGAAAATAATTATGATTAATACGTGCATGTATATGATCCAAAAAGTGGATTAATTGACATGAAAACACACGAACTGAATAATGAAAATACATAAATGACCTTATAAAGTACAAGAACAAGGGGTAAATGATTGAGTTTTTTCACAACGAAAAAATTGTTTGTTTACTTAATTATAAAATTTGTAGCTTTTTACTCATATAGCAAAACTGCACGCAATCAAAAAGTGAAAAATAAATTCTTTATTCAAATAGTGAAAATGATGAAAAAAGGAACAGATGTACAAAACATCTTTATAGTCGCAAAACACACTGGGTATTATAAATCCAAAGTTAGCCCACGGCTAAAATATTAAACACATGTAGTTACACACACAGTCACCAGTCCACTTGGCTACCAGTAACACTGGTCAATCAATCAATCAGTATTCCAGGTTAGTCAATCAAGCAATCAGCGCCCAACAATCGCGGCCCTATCATATCCCTCATAATAAGGCTAGGTACTCCTTCTGAATCACGGAATAGTTTTCTACCTAGAGAACAATTTCCTTTTTACATCAGCAATATTTCATCCACTCTTGCTCCTGTAACAAAACAGCTCCAAGTTCCGTATTGGACGCATCAGTCCTCAGCACAAAATTTCTGTTAAATTAGGGCACTTTTAATATTGGTGCACCTACTAGTTTTTGTTGTAAAGCGTTAAACGCCTACTCCTGGCACAACCCCCGTGGGAATTTTATTTGGTTGCTCTTTCATAGTCGAGTCTGTTAAGGGGCTGGCAATAGCCGCAACATTTGAAACACATTACTTATAAAACCCATTAAAAGCTAGGAACAATCTTACTTGTTTCTTACTTACTGGTGTAGATGCATCTCTGATTGCTCCTATTTGGTCTGGAAGAGGTTTAAACTAGCATAGTCCACTTACAAGATGTTCCAAATGTTTCGTTGACCTAGCTGTAAGATTGGCAGTGTGAAGTATGTCGAACAGATCCCTTAATAACGTAACATGTTCATCCCAGGTATGTGTATAAACATGTGTCGACGTTTGTCACATAGTTTAGAAGTTTACGCATGCGACGAGCACACAACGTATCGTAGTTGACCAACCCGAAACATCTGACCTTAAATTGATAAAGACTTTCAAGAGTCGCGAATGTCGTTAACTATCGAGCATCATCAGCGATTGGTAGATGCCAATATCTCTTGGTAAGGTCTGACTGAAATGTATTTGTGACCTACTAACTTTGAAAATAAACCCTTTTAGTCTGGCATTAGTTCTGCATCGAAAACGATGGTTTCTTTCTGACCTAACGGTAATCTAGTTCCCTTAGAGACCGTCGTCTGGCAAACAACGCAAGAACGACAAAACCGCGCTATATCACTGTTGACGCTGGGCCAATAACATTCCCGTAATAACTTAGCCGTTGTTTTATTCATACTCAAATGGTCTGCCCTACTGGACTCTTACACCAGCTTGAGTACGTGTAACCTAAATATCTGGTGAACAACTCGTTGCAAGCACTTCTTATCAGGTGTAGAGTATTCCCTGTACGATAAAACCTTTTCCAAGTAGAACTTCAGAGGAACCCCCGTTCTTACACAGCACCCGAAAATGCATTGCTTGGCCTACTAGCATACAAGCGATTTAAAGCCAAGTAATTGGTTCTCGCGGATGAGCCTCGTTTTCACTAATATACTAGTGCACTGTCAATTAAGTAAAACCGTATCAATCGCAGTCGATAGCATTCATAGCATTGCGACCGATGCACCACTGGCTCGTACACTGCTTCGAGCTTAGAGTTCTAGGAAAGAACGAATTTCCATCTACTGACCATCTGCCTTCAATGGCCACCGCGACTCTTTGCACTGATCTCTTCCGCTTATGATAATTGGGATATTACCTCACTCCTTGCAAGTGAAAAATTGCTTGTCCTTAATCCTTCTGGTTATCTAAACCAAGTTTCTCTGGTTCCCTGAGAATTTTGTCCTTGACCTGATTCCCACCTTTGCAGTCTCGCGAGATAACTCTAAATCCGCCTGTGTGGTCATGTCATATATATGCGTGAAGGACAATTCCCTCAAGAACAAATATAACTTCTTGCTACAAGTTGTCAATAGATGGTTCCGAAGCAAGAAATAGATAAGAACCCTTAAATGTGTCAAGATTGAATTACATTCTACCCATTGCTGCAAATAATTGGACATCTTACTGACGAACTAGGTGAAAGTCTCGCCGCTTTCGGTTATGCTATACTTAACACTTCTTGTTAAACCCTTGTTCGGTTAGCACGTAGTTCTTTAGAAGTGCGTCTTTCAACGCGAATCGTCCCAGGTAAACGCAAACACACTTTTAATTCTTATCCATCAACAACTCACTAAGGCAAAGAGACTAATCGTTTTTGTGTCAATTTATGTACTTTTTCATACCTTTCAAACCTGTTAGATAACTATCCATGTTATCTTTGTTGTCTTCAAATGGCAAGTGGGTAATTTTGGACCTCTCAGTTTCAAATCAGGTTCACCTCCCTTTTAGTGTGCAATAGCTCAGCATTTCTTTGATACTCCCTCTCGCTATTTCTACTTTTTATCACCAAAGCTTCTATCCTTACTTGTTTTCCCTTTCTAACTTACTATCCTAGTTGCAAGAACCTCTTATCAGATGTAGACTATTCCCTGTACGATAAAACCTTTTCAAAGTAGGACTTGACAGGAACCCTCGTTCTTACTCGTTTTCCGGCCCCCGTTTATACCTTTTTCCTATCTGCTTGCTTATCTGCTTGCTTTCCTAACTGTATCTTTTACCGCTTTGCTTCCCTTCCCTTTCCAATACTATCCTCCTTCTTGGCCTGTTTCTCTAATTCTATCTTTGTTTGAAAAGCCATCTTTCTTTCTTAGGCTTCCATTCTTTCCCATTATGCCTGTCAAATTATCTCTAATTTCTCCCTGTAGATTTTCCTCTCCTTTAACCTGTTCCTTTTCCCTGGCTTTCAAATATTCCCCATCGTAGCCAAACGGTTTTTCTCAGTTCCATAAGTTCTTTCATTGATGATATTTCAAAATTCTGATATGACTAACCAAAAGTGCAATATTATGCAGGAAATACGTAGTTGCTATAATTTCAACAAACGGTATTTTCCTTCTCAAAAGGCAACATAAACATAAAATGTTTACAAAATAATAATGTTACATGTCTCCTTAACCTAACTGTCTTTTCAAAAGCCTGAAACACACAAAAGATCATAAAAAATAATGAAACAATAATTGTAGTGCACCGTTAATTTCAAACACATCCCACTTCTGATAGCATTTGTATACAAAAAACGAAATCAGAGTACATGTATTTAAAAAATAAAAGGAGTTAACAATTCCGTGACAATGAGTATATAATATCGAACATGTTGAATAACATACCGATCATGGGGCAGAATTAGAATATCACGTGGTTTATTAAGACCTTCCAGAAACACTTGTGCAGTTTTAGAATCTCTAGACATTCTCCAAATGATTCCCGTGTCCTTCTCAGTCCAGTACACGTTTCTGTCGTAACCATCCCATGCCATTCCTTAAAAAAGTAGTAAATGGATGAACAAAATTGTCATTAACAAAATTGTTATGAAATGATCTTAAAAAGATAAACATGGAGTAAAGAAACCACTCAAATAAAGAAGAGGTAAGTAGTTTTTTAGTGTTTGGAAGTCAATGGCGATAAATAGTAACATAAAGCAACTCAGAATGTTACATGAAGTGAAGGCTTGTATCATTGAACTGTATCAGAATAATGAAGCATTTCTTAAATTTCTCTGTTCAATGTTTTGGTGGATGAAAGGTTCCATGTGCTGTTTATCTCATCTGGCAATGTCTTGAAAAATCACTGAGTAAATCACGAGAATACCTCTGGTAGACATTGCTATTTCATTTACTGCAAACGTTTATTGCAATCCACTTTAGTTCAATAAACAATAATTTGTATACATATATATAATTAATAGATGCGCTTGAAAAAATGAATCCAACTCTTTAATGAAGTTATACATCTTTTCAAGCATAGATTTTTACAAAGTTTCCGGACACATTTGAAGAATAAATTAGATGTTGGAATGAATTAGATGTTTTTTTGGTTAAGCATTACTTAATTTTACTAAGTAGGCAAGTTTCGAATGACAGTGCCGTACGCAGCTTGTCAATATGGTAATCTCGATATAAATTACTATAAACACAAACACCTTATTCTTTTAATGCTGAAGTTTTATAGTCTGATAATATTGGGTGCCCGAACTCATGTCGTTTTTTGTGATGTAGCTACAAAATTAATTTTTAAAAATACTTTATTTGATTGTCATCGTTGTGCCAAATTTAGAACCCTGACAAGGCCTGGGTCTATACCTATCGAAACTTCAGTATCTGAACTGGATTTACGCATCATAATGAAACAGATCATATTTATATATACATTATTCAATGCAATGTAATTTTTATAAACAAACAATTTGAGATGGTCTTCTGAATCTATAGTGCTAGTTTGTGAGTTAATATTGCCAATGGTGATTTGACGAGACCGTTGGTTTATGTATGATGAAAATTAATATGGATAATTTGTATCAACTACTTATTAAACCTATAAAATGTCATCGATTGCTGAAGAATTTCAAGATCAAATAGAAGTATAGAAAAAGAATTAATGTCAAAAAAATGAATAATTGTTTCTTTAAGCCATATAGCTGTTAATTTTGTTCCGTTTGATCTGAATCATATTTTCTAAATTCTGTCTTATGCAATAAATATACGGTTTATCAATCTAACAATCTCATCGACCATCACAGCTACGTGCTCTTAAATATATGAGTGATAAAAAAATGTTTTACTGTCAGATTTTAATTCTCATTCTGATATGAACATATGAATTTTACGATGTTGAAATGTTCTCTTTAAGTTCAGAGTAGTATGCAGAATTACGTCTGCTATTGATGACATGTATGGCACAATGTAATTTGCTTTGCTTTTCACATTGTACATACTATTCGGAAACAATGGAGCAAACATAAAATTTTCTTGTTTTGCTTATGAGTCTCAGTCATGCTGGAATATGGAATATCAGTCCTCCTGAAGTAAAACAGAAAAGGTACGATTTTTGTGGTAACAACAGAGGCATTCGGAATGTTTCCTGAGTGTCTGAAAAGCCTGAAACGAAGGATCATGAACAAGTGGAGAAGAATAGTAGAAGCCATCGCATACTATTTCATATGGGTTAAGCTTCTACTTGAAAGGAATCTACGGAAAGTATGTTGAGCAAATGTTTTAGATTTCAGATTCTGGTCACTATCTAACATTTTCGCACATATTACTGGTCGTCTGTAACAATTAAGAACAATCAAAAGTTTCTATGAATTTAAATAGGATGTCGTCAGCAATCCCATGTTTTCTATATTGATCTTTGTCCACACCTAAATACCTATATAATATATAATGTAACTGTATATATCCTTATCCATAACACATATCACAATTAAAAAATCGTACATATGGAATATACAAATAAGGTAGTTATGAATTAAGTTGAATGGCTTAGTTTGCATCGGATAATTTTGGGTGTCAAAAGAATTTCTAATGAAGAGACCCTGACACTTAAGGTGAGACTTGCAAATCGGACGCAAAACAGACAGACGGACGAACTCAAAGAAAATCAACAAAAGAACAAGTGTCCATCTTACAATTTAAAACATTTAGTTATATTTTAAATTGGGAATAAGAAACGTATACATTTTATATAATAAAGAATTAATATATATATATATATATATATATATATATATATATATATATATATATATATAATGAAAGCGTAGTTACATAAATGAAATCCATCATTACCACTGATCATTCCAGACTGTTCAGTCAGACGATGCAACTCGGGATTATCGACGTTTGCCCAGTAAATCGCCGTGTCGTTTGCGAGTATAATCCGTCTCTCATCCGTATCCAAGATCATGTATTTCATACCAATAGAATCCAATATACATTTTGGTTCGTAGGAAAAATGCGTTATAACTCGAACATCCACGACACATAAGCTGCTCTTATTACTAAAGACCAGTCCACGATGTAAGTACTCGTTATTAGCTACAAATTAATTCATGCACAAAATTAAATCATCAATGTAATAGGAGGCTACTGTAGTCTAATTTGTCATATGAAGTAATTAGCTATTAATTCCGCACTAAATTAATTTAATTAACATTTATTAATGACAAGTGTTAATCGAAAAGCATAATGCACAAAATGAAAGCAAAAGGCCTCCATCATCAATATCAGGCGAAATTATATACAGCCGGCCAAGTCATGTAAACAGTAGTGCAAATTAATTGTTTTAGAAACATAAATATAAGCTGGAATTATATGAATTACGAACATAAACTATCTCATCACTGTTCTGTTAGTTGCTTCGTCAGATCTATAAAGTTTATCTTGTTTGCCTTGAGCAGAAAAGAACTGAAACATATATATTATGAATATATAAATACATATATATGTTGCTCCTGAGAGAGATGCCACATCGAATATGAGACTGATATATCATTGCAAACGGTCGGATAATACGACACCTTACATACGAAATGCTCTTTTAATACAAACGTCCAGATAATGTGCCATATTCTTCCAACCATACTTAATATATTTACATGAACATGTTTTCATGTCCTGATTGAGTTGGTAGCCCTCTTTACAAAGGCATGTGGCCCCATCTTTCTCCGTCACACAAATATGTTCGCAACCGTAGTTTACACAGTGTGCTGCAAGGAGAGACAAGAGATAATGATTAAAGTTTATATCCTATAATTTCTGCGATTTCTCCAATCCTACTAACTAAACATGTACGAATAGAGAGAGAGAGAGAGAGAGACAGAGAGAGACAGAGAGAGAGAGGAAAGAACTTGTAGATTAATTAAAGATGAACTGTATGACCATCGGACTAACAGTGAAAGAAACAGACAAACTGGCTAACCTGTATCAGATATGGGCTGGGCATCTGGGTGGAAGACAGTCACTCCATAGTACGTAGCACCTGATTTGGATAAACTCTTGTGTAACTCCTCTCCATTTGTTTTATTTAAGAAATATAGCTGATCAGTATATGTGTCAGTCACATACAAATAATCCTGAAAATGGACATGAACGTAATTAAACTTGTATCTAATAGACGACAAATAATGAACATTATCACTCTCCAATTTCATGGAAGAGACAAATCGAAAAATCAAGACTTCAAAAATTTACCTCTATCACTCTGAAGGGTAAACGTGGAAGTCATAAAACATGTGTTTAAATTATTCTGTGTTCATAAACTTAAAAAAGACAATTAATTCAGTCTTTTTGATATGAAATAATAAATAATGTTTTTGAAGACTGCACTAGTTTTGACATGAATAACAAATGTGAAGGGTGTATTGTAAATACGTTTACACCATTCAAAGAATAAATATCTATTAACAACGGGAAAGTTGATGTACCTATTGACAATACTTTTGTTTAGTAATATTTTATTTATTAGTTTGATTGTATCAATGCTGAACAGTAAATTGTCATTGCTCCTTGTTTTATCTTTCGAATAGATTTGATCGTATTGTTATCCAGGTCGATGGCTGCTTTAAGAAAGAGGAAATTTCCAAAATAACAACAGAACATCAAAATGTGTTAATGTGGTGATATCCGAAACCAGCACTGTATTATTTATGTAGGAACCATACAGAAGGAAAATGAATCTGGAGGAATATTCTTATTATTAGAATTAAATATATTTATAATTCAGCATATTTCTAATTTTAGTGCGGCTCAACACTCTCTGTACATGTAAAGAGACTGTGAAGATAACTGTATATTAATGCAAAAGACGCGAAAATTATTAAACCTGACGTGTATTTCTCTCACATATTGTGCAGGCATCTGAAGATTAAACAAACGTTTACCATTCCGAAGAACACCATGCTTTGTTTACCTTAAAAACTGCTATATCAAACAAGCTGCTGCTGTAGGTTTTCCTGAATAAGATTTTCCTTCCCTGGCCTTCGTATGTTGCGGTTTCCACGACGAATCGACCGGCGTCAACGAAGTAGATGCGCTTGGTCACGTAATCAGCTGCCAAGCTGTACGGCTTCAGTAAGTTTGAATATATCAAGGGTCTCCTGTTCCTGCCTGATAAACTGGACACCTCGATCTTGGTGAGAATTCCAATATCACTCCAGAAGAGTAGGCTGATGCATAACAAATAATCGTAGTCAGTTTGATTCCTAAGAAATCCAGTTTCGTTTAGGCAAATCATAATTACAGTTAGATTTATGCTGCAGGATCACATAATTATCCCTATTTATACAGATCGCTTTAACATTTATTTAACATGGTTTCTTCAGTAAGATCTGTAATAGAGCACTGTTGCTTGTACCATCATTTTACAAAGATTCAGTTCTATCTATGAACAGTCTGTTTTGATTTCATGCTAAATAGCCAAATGCCTTTGTGTCAGGGTCACAAATATAAGTATATACTTTCACCTATATGCTCTGTATGCTAAATGGGTCATATTAAAATTGTGAGCTTAAACTTAAAATATACAGTAATAAATAATAAAGCATATTTCCAGTTATTAATTGTCTTTATATCATTCGCACGATCACGATTTAAATAAATTTATATGTAAACATGGTGTGGTACTATATATATATATATATACATATATATATATATATATATATATATATATATATATATATATATATATATATATATATATATATGCTAGCAATTGTTTATACGCAAAGTCATATAATGATCAAGGACACGATGCAAATGCAAACACCTGCTGTATATTAAGTAATTCTAAGCTATGATGAAATATATAATGTGATATGAAATATAGGTCATGGAATACAATACAATTGTTCATTATCTCTAACTTTGATGCATGTTGATGCATGAAAACAGCAAAATGAAGTTTGTTTAAAACCAAAGGATTTCCTTTTTATGTTTTAAGGTATAGCCTAAGATGATATAATATTCATATTGATCATTCATTTTAGGCATTATTCACGATTAGTAAAAACTATTTAGTGACATTCAAAATTGCCCCTGAAATTTCAAAACCGATAATTGTACTATTGATCTTATCGTGGTCACAGTTCCAGTTGTAGACCAGACTGTAACAAATATCATCAAATTATATATATTGTTGAATTTTTCATGCGGATTGTTTGCATTGTGCATGGTTCTTTAATTAGACTTTAGCAACTTAACTTCCTGTGCACTGTTAGATGCCAACTGCTGTGCGAATGTTTCGGACCAGACCCCACTTCTCATTGCCTTTAAAGTGTGTGATAGTGCACCATATTAGTCGTTTAGCTTTTAAATAGCTGCACATACCGTACTACGCATACTTCTAGAAACGTTATATATTTTTGGGACAAATAGTTAATTTAGGGCATTTCCATTGCTTTGCATTTCCGAATTCATTAGTTCTTGTTATACGGTTTTGCCTTTCATGTTAATGTCATTTAAATATCGCTATAATTAGCAATTTTACGCTGCATTTCCTTTCGCGTTACATTACCATTTTCAGTGACGCATAATCACCTTGGAGAAGTTCCTATCACATTTTATACTGAAAAGTGCTTCTTTCGAATTTACTATAAAACTTGGTAAAGTCTTATTAAAATGGGAGATTAAAAGTATGCTTATCATACGAACAACTTATTGATAACCTGACAAACAAACTCTGGAATAAATCACTTCTTATTGTTTCTTGCTTCACATCCCTACATAAATGATTTAAGACCCATGCTATAATGTTTGTTAATTACCGTTCCTTGCTTGTGGTTCGGTTTTATTTTGTAAAGTCTGTAAAAAGAATCTAAGTTTATTTTGAATTTCAGATTTCTAAATTTAAAGTTTTACTTAACATTCTATTAAAATAATATCTATAAGAATCCAATATCAAACATATTTACATATCTGATATTATGATGATGGGTTTTGCTGCGTTGACAAAGTTCTATCATTAAAGAAGGATTTGCAAATTTAATTTGAGCCCGCAATAATTGCACCCTGCCAAGCACCAACCCCCCCATATATTTTAACAGTTTTCACATAATTTTTGCATCGTTTTGGTATGATAGACAACAAGGCTGAAAGCTGAAATATGTTTTGCTATTATAGACAACAAGTCTTTATGAACAAAGTTGAAATATATTTCTTTAAAAAATAAACTATGAGACTGTGAGTAAAGCTGAAAACTACTTCATCGAGAGGTCGTCTCTGAATATACTTCAGATTATGAAATGACTGATTAGGATATGGCCCGATGGAAATTTCAGTACTGACAAACAAATGTACTGATTGTATAGGAAATAAATTCTGAACGGAGTCTTGCCTGTTCACTGAGATTGTCGATCTGGATGTGTAAATAAATGACGTTTCATTGTGCGTTATAAGTGTAATCCAAAGGGGGCCTACCTGTTTACATTGATAACGATTTGGATGTTTAGATAAATGACATTTTATTGTGCGATGTAAGTGTACTTACAAATGGGGTAAGCACAGTAAGACTCTACTACAACCCCCCACCATTGTAGCCGTATTAGAAATCGTGAAGGATGACCCACCACTTCCATTAGCGATAAATTTCCTCCATAAAACAAGAACAATAGTAATCCAACCAACAATCAGGTCGCAACTAAAAAGATAATCTGCCACACATCGTATACAAGTCTAAGGTTAAATTCCGAAAGTCATCACCAATTAGGACCTTTTTTATCTATCTATCTATCAATCTATCTGTCTGTCTGTCTGTCTGTCTGTCTGTCTGTCTGTCGTTTTATCTATCTATCCAAAACTGAATGCGGAAATTTAACTATTTCAGTCTCACGTGTGTTGATAATTTGATAATAAATTAGTATGATAATCTCTGATATTGTAATTCGTATTTGATAATGTATATCATCAAACTTATTATTACTGTACGAAAGATTTATGAAGGAATATAAACCCTTGAAAAATCAAACTTTAATAATTAGATTCAATTTATTATTACTGACTTTTATTGGAGACGGGTGGGTGACTTTGATCTTTCTTCTCTTTTACCTTTGAGCGTTGTTCGTGTGATTTTACTGCTCTTTAATACAATCAAAGAAATTAATTCATATTTATTACTTTCCAAAGCAATGTCATCGAAATTTTTCAAGAGAAATTTGTATTGAACCATATTTGAGATCGCAAGCATAAAGAATATAAAAACGCTCCAAATGGAACAACTTCAATACACGGAGATGATAAACAAATGTGGCAGTACTATACAGCTACTTCGAGCTGATGAAAACAAATTATTCTAATTACAGAACCCCCCATTAAGTTTAAGCCTACTTCTCAGTATCTGCGTTTGAAATAAGACGAGCTTGTACAGAATACAAATTGAGAATAGGTCATTAACAGTTTTAATACAATTAGTTATATGAACTGGCAAAAAGGCGGAGGAACAAAATTCCACCTTTACGTTTGTACATCTAAAGCAATTTAAGTATTTGTCATTTAGTTCTCGCCAATGGAATAACGAATCGTTTTATCGTTGTAGAAACTACACGCGTATGATGTCTCAATGAAAGTTCTATATTTTATCCTACCATCTTGACCAAACTGAGTCAGCAGCTATCATGTATATATTTGGGCAGAAAACATTACTCCAATTACCTCGATGCTAAATTACCAATTTTTTTTGCTGCGTCATACAGCACCAAATCCGAACAAAAGCGTTGTAGCTTTTCTTAATTGGAAATAGCAAAGGTTTATTTTAAAAATGGGATCCAATTTTTGCATTTATTTGTTGGTAAATTGAAGAAGACTAAAACATCGAAAGAGTTTGAAAAAAATTACATATGAGCATTAACATGGTTCCGACATGGTGAACTCTTACATATTTTGAAATTGACAAAGCACAGTCAAAATACCTCCCATTAGTATGTAATTTCAAGTTCAGCACAGATAAGTCTGTTATGAATGGAGCGATCATAATTATAAAAGAATTTAGACAGTGATTATTAAAATCGACGTTAGATAGAAAAATACAATTTATATGTACACAATCTCAGCTAGCTTAGCCTTCTTAGATTAAGCTGGTAATAATAACTGACAAAACGGAAATAAATACACATAAATGTTTGATATTTTGCTATTCTTCTATAGTACCGTTATTTGGAAATAAATCTTTGAATGTCCTTACGACAAATATACAACGATCACAAACAGAAGAATATTACGTTATTTCAGAATATCATAACAATTATCTAAAGACGAAGAGCGAAACAATCTAATCTATCTCAGTAAACATAAAGCATGACATAAACTAAAGCAAATCTTATGTATGCAATATCTTATGTGAATAGGGATGTTGTTTTTATTTTCATATCCTCAAACTGTATTTCCCTCCTGTCTTTTTATCCAACCTATCATTCTTTCACGAGTATATACGTTTAATAATTCAATGCACGTATGTCCAGGACATAATTTATAATCCAACATATAGGGCACATTCAAAACATTACATCATTGGTGTGATTGTCCATTAAGTGAATCCATGAAAGGAAAATTAGCAATGTGATAGTGTGGAAAACACCAGAATAAGTTAGGAAACGGAAAATAATATTTAAAGATAAAGATGCATCAGATTGTATATTACATTTGTGTACATTAAATATATTCCGGTAATAAAATCAAACTAATTGATTTACTTATTAATGTAAAATAAGAAAGACCAGTTGAATATACTTAGAAAAACAAAAATTAAGAAATTTTCACATTAAAACGCAATGCGAACATGATTTACATATCGAAAAGCTCAGATGTCCCAAATACAATAGGACGGTTTAAACGAATACGAAACAGAGAAGTTATAACGTTTCAAGCATGTTTGACATTTCCAAACTAATACTATCGGAGCAACATATCCTGACCAAGGCAACAAGAAGAATACAAACACCAGAATCTTCGCCGATCAAAACAAGACCAACAAATACTAGAATTTGAGTTGAAGGTTTACAAATATTTTGCATAATTTTTCTCTCCGGAATATTCAATCGTGACGTCGGTCACGTATGAATGTTTATCGTTCCCATTTGAAAATAAGTCCAAGAAATTCATTGTAATTATAAACAGATCAGTTATTTTTGGACTAAAACACTAGTCAGAAATTATAGAAGTCACATTCAAAACTCAAAGTCTCGCTGAATATATAATTATATATATATATATATATATATATATATATATATATATATATATATATATATATATATATATATATATATATATATATTCTACCATTAGCTCTCTAAATTAACAGCAGGTATTTATTAAGTTAGAATACTTAGTAAACAATAGTCAAGTAACATACCTATCTAACGTTGAACTCCGTTTTGCAAAAAGTTAAAGATATATATATATATATATATATATATATATATATATATATATATATATATATATATATATATATATATATATATTTATCTCTGTGTGTGTGTATGTGACTGTCTGTGTGTGTATCGAAACTAATCTAATAACTTCATATGATTTACACCTACGCTTCCATGGGGTCCAGAGTCAAGGCGTGAGGTTCCTCCAGGTTTTCATGAATTAGAATACGGTACATGGATGAATCATTACTTAAAAGTGATTGAACCACGATCCACTTGTACTGTGGGTCTGTCCAGTAGATGTTATGACTGATCCAATCCACTGACAATCTGACTGAAGCCTTTGAAATCCCTCTATGGTAAGTTGTCCAATTTTTTTGTGTTGAGATACCAATAGAGAAGTTTGAATCCATGTATATGGCATTGGATTGGTAGTCATACATGTACGCGTGACGTAATGTAAAGTCTCCACCTACGCTAAGAAACCGAAAATCACTGGGCAAAGGAAGTGATCTGATGTAATCCAGGCTAGGTGTGCCATCCGGGGCAGTCGGCAGAGTACATATGTGGTCACTCGTGTATTTGTACCGCTTGGTCATCGTGACAATCAAACCATGATCATTCTCTGTAATAGAATGTAAACAGTTACAAAGGTAGGTAAAATGCAGATTTTAGACAAATAATCAATCACAAGGAATCACTAACATGTTGACATTTCATTCAAAATGCCTTGTAATGGAACCTAGTCGTAACCATATAAACAAGCAAGCAGTGAAAGGTGTACATTTCAAAAGGGAAATATGATTCTACACGCTTGAATTATGATTAAAATGTTAAGCAAGAACAATACCATGTGACAAATAATATTAACTCGTTTAATATTTCCTTGTTTAAATAAAAGTAATTTGCTGCACAGAAATTCCAAGTGTTACCCGTACATAAAAACTAAAACGATAGTAGTGATAAGGAGGCTTTATTTGGAAGTTTTCCATTTGTTGGATATTGTTGTCAAGAACAACAAACTGCGAGATGTATTTCTTTATACCAGCTTGAAACAACGCAGAGTTTGTGATAACACTCAATAGTGTGAAGCACATACAAATGTTTCTTTCAGTGAATAACAACACTATTTATAATGTGTGTTACATATAATTTAGGTGTTCTCGTATGAATGACAATAACCATACAGTAATAAACATTTCGACCAACCATCCTACAATTCATTAGTGAAACCTACCTTTGCAAAGTTAGTTCAGATCAACATCTTATTCCGTGGACGATTTCCACATGATAATTCTTGTAAATTGAAAGCAAGGCAGAAATTAGGATAAATTGCAGGGTAGAGACACTGATAATAACTCTATTAATTTTCCAGGTTTGAAATAAAAGTAATTTGATGTATAGAAATTCCTAATTCTTAGCCATTACATAAACAACTCCAATGGTGATGGAAAGCCTTTGTTTGCAAGGTTTTCGTTTGTCTGATATTGTCGCCAAGCACGACAGCTGCGAGATTTGTTTCTTAATACAAACTCCAACAGCACAGAATTTGTTCTAAGAATCAATACTTTGGAGCACAGAACAGCATTTTATAAAAATATGCCCGATACATACAATCTACATGTTATCGGCTGAAAGAGAATAACCACACAGTAATAAAGATATAAACCAACCAAACGATACTTCAACATTAAAACCTACCTTTGCAAAGTACGTTTAGGTCAACATCCCATTCCGCGGATGGTTGACACGTGATATTTCTTGTAATGTCTTCGTTTTTCTTAAATCCACCATTACATTCGAATGCGCATTTCTCGTTTGCCTGAAACTGACAATCGTTTGCCCATTTACCCTGCTCGAAATAATTGATGCATAGTCCTTTTCTCTCTGAAATAAAGAACAGGAAACCAGTTTTTGAACGTAGTAACCATGACAGTTCAATGACATTGTCTGTATATTGGCTTGATAACTTATATAGAGACTTTTTCTTTTAAACTACATTGTAATATATATATATATATATATATATATATATATATATATATATATATATATATATATATATATATGTGTGTGTGTGTGTGTGTGTGTCTTAGGATACGAGTATGTATTTAGGCTGACTTCAAAATGCTGTCAGAGATTTTCTTGTAGGTATGGTTCTAACAGTGAACAAAAAAGACATATTTAGAAATGTTCGCGTGTATGTGTTTGTGTTGAGTGTAATTATATGGTAATCCGTGTTTTTATCATAACCGAAGAGATAGAGGTTCAAGGAGGTTTCAGCTGAACCCTTGCTAGGAGTAACTATTACCTTGTATGTAAATGAGAATAATAACCAACCTATGCAAGCGGGTTCACCAAAGGCATCCCAGGTTCCATCGTAATAACAGAAGATCGTATTGCCCTCGTATTTGGGATTCCGGTCGAATCCTTGGTTACATGTGAACGGACAACTTGAGTATACTTTTCGGTCACATTCAGTCGAATTAACTTTCCCGTTTGGAATTATGGTCGGACAGAGTACCGCTAAAAACATACGCAAACCATTCAAAAGAACGTATCCAAATCAACATTTCGGTTCAAAGAGGTATATGCACCATTTATCTCCGTTTATTACAAAATTAATTAGGATATCTAACTAAATGTGACTATCCTTTATTATTGATAAGCATCGCAATTGCATAAACACTGAAATGGATGTATTTGGTTTCTTTGAGACTACGCAGTGTTTACATATATAATTGTATGTAATAGATACACAAGTGATTGTTCGTGATTGAATTTGCATTCGCGTTCGTATATATTTGGAGTCTAAATTTGCTGAACTGAGCGTCTATTCTGCAACGTTCAGACGAACAACCAGTTAAATCGATTTAGAAAATAACGGTAACACAGCCTGCAACGTATATTGAGTGATATCTTAGCATGACATGATGATAATTATCAATATTTTTATGTGTGCAGGGTTAAACAAAAGCCTTTTTAATTATAATCACTTAAATTATCTCCAAGTTATTTTAAGACCGGGGGAAACTAATGAACGTCAATCCATTTTCAAAGAGGAGTAAAATTCAAGTTTATTATTACATGCCACTTATGCAAGTTACGAACACTGTTTTAAGGGATTGGTTTTCTCCGCATTCTTGTAGTCGTAAGACTTCACTTACCTGTGCACGGCTTTGAGGGTTCCCATACGCCATTTTCCTGACATACAACTGTATTTACACCAGAAGCTTTTTTAAATCCAAACTCACAACTAAAAGAGCACGCCTCGCCACTTTCTCGGGTACAAGATGAATTTAAAAATCCTCTAGGGATTCCCGTCTCGCATTTGCCTAAAATGATACATTCAAACTTGTATGTTAAACAGGACAAACTATTTTCTTTCACTTTAGGACTGTATAATACATTATACTTCATATTGTACAACACCGATTCTGAAACGTAGACAATGCACTTTATAAAGAAGCTGTTTTTGATACATTTACATGGCATTATAAATTGTTGACATGAATCAAAATACCCTGTACATCCTACTAAGTATAAGGAATATGGACAATCCAATATTATGAAAACATCTTCCAAATATAACATAGCACACATTTGAACAATAAAATGTAATTGTCAATTTTCTATCGTTTCGCAAAGTCCACTTGTAGAGATTAAGATATTTTCTTCCAATGGTCCCTTTTTCGAACACGTTTACGATCGTTATGTATAATAATCCTTATCTGTTTCACTTACTTCTGCAGAGCGTCTCTGTGTTTTGGTTCCAAACGCCATCTGACCCACAAGTGGCATTCTGTATACTCGGGTTTCTGTGAAATCCTGAGAAACAGTTGTAAGTGCAAGTTTCGTTCTCACTGTTTTGACAGTTCTCCCAACTTCCTCCTCGGAAATTGTGTGGACAGGCCACTTTGGATTCTAAAACATCAGGAAGGTACAGAGATACTATTATCAGAAGACAATGAATCGAATGTTAAGCACCTACTTTACGCCTTTTATTTTTATATTTAACAGTATAGTCCTTTAATGTCGTTTTAAACAGCAATTTTCAATATTATTTTCAAGTATTGTCACTGAGACAGCAATTGTGCAAGGCGTTTATTACAAATGAGATAGAGTGATGCATACTTACTTGTGCACAGGACTCTGAGGTCCGCATCCCATTGCCCATTCTCGTTACATCGGATGCTGGATATATTTGGGTTCTTGCTGAAGCCATCATGACAGAAGTAGGAACAAGTCGTACCACTTTCCAATTCACAGCTAATTGGCAAGGAACCATTTGAAATATTTGGACTGCATTTAGCCTCTGGAATCAGAATGGCTCATCAACAGGCAATCTTAAATTCAATATATCATAAAAGCTTCCTGCCATTGTTATTTTGTGGGACAAAGATATGTTCCATTGTTTAACAGAAGCAGGTCAGGAAATACGACAATATTAAATAAACAACATTTGTTCAGTTTCTTAGTTAAAAAGTCCTGAGGCAGTTTAGACAAAACTATACAGAGATAAATACACAGATTCAAGAAGAGCAATGGAGGCAGGAAAGGATCATATCGATTATTTATTTTCTAAGAGAAAGCGAAACATCTGCAAAAGCCATTCAGAAAAAAATTTAACAAACAAAAACTCAAATCGCCTATAACGAAAGTGTACATGATTTTTTTACAAATCAAAAGTGCTGGTGCCTGCTTTCATTGTTTGTTATAAATATAAAGTAGAACTTCTAAGAGTAATATCTGAAGTTACATAAAATTATCTTACAAAAAAGGAATATAATATAATATAATATAATATAATATAATATAATATAATATAATATAATATAATATAATATAATATAATATAATATAATATATAACATAACGTAACGTAACGTAACGTAACATAACATAACATAACACAACGTAACGTAACGTAACGTAACGTAAAGTAACATAACATAACACAATAATAATAATAATAATACTAATAATAATAATAATAATAGTAATAATAATAATAACAATAATAATAATAATAATAATAATAATAATTATAATAATAATAAAATGAGCACTTTGTATGGCGCCTAATCTTTTGACGCTCTAAGCGCTGTACACCATCAATAATGATATGACTACACTACAGAACAACAAATGACAAAAACAATGAAATTGGAAAACATAAAAACATGCTGAAAACATATAAGATACAAAGCATGATTAATCCGCTAAGTTTGTCCCTGCAGTCGAAAAAGGTGAGTCTTAAGAGCACTCTTAAAAGGGACCACTGTGTCTTTGAAGACTAATTTCAATGGGCAATTCGTTCCACGTCGCCGGACCCTGGTGTGCAAACGAACGTTGTCCATATGACTTTGTTTTCACCTTGGGAACAATGAGTATACGATTATCAGAAGAAGAGCGTAAGGATCTAGATGGTGTATACACATGGGTGAGGCTGGATAGGTATGTTGGACTGGAGTTTGTCATTGAAACATAGCACAGAGAACAAATATTTTGAGTTTGATCCTGTATCGAATTGATAGATAAAGTAGGGTGCAGAACAGTGGTGAGGTGTGCTCTGATCGAGGTACTCTAAAGATGATCCCAGCTGCGTTTTGAACTTTTAGAAGTTATAATAACATAACATAACATAACATAACATAACATAACATAACATAACATAACATAACATAACATAACATAACATCACATCACATCACATCACATCACATAATATAATATAATATATATGTAACGTAACTAACGTAACGTAAGGTAATTTAATGTAATATAATGCAATTTTATATAAGATAACAGAACATAACACAGCATAACTTATCATAATATAATATAATATAATATAATATAATATAATATAATATAATATAATATAATATAATATAATATAATATAATATAATATAATATAATATAATATAATATATCATAACAGAACGTAACGTAACGTAACATAACGTAGCGTGACATGACATGACGTGACGTGACATATATTATATTAGATTAGATTAGATTAGATTAGATTAGATTAGATTAGATTAGATTATATTATATTATATTATATTATATTATATTATATTATATTATATTATATTATATTATATTATATTATATTATATTATATTATATTATATTATATTATATTATATTATATTATATTATGATATAATGTAATATAAGATAATTGAATGTATTATGATGTATGCCACCTACATTAAAAATAATATGGCATTTAAAGTGCTGGTACAAAGCAATTTGATATACCATATTTATGGTATATAAAAACGTGATCCGCCCATGAATCGTGCGGAAAGTTGAGTGAAATTGAACTTTTATGGAACTGACATAAAATTCTTTAACCCCCACCCTCACCCGCAAGCAAGCCCTAACTAATTACCAATTGTCTATGAGCAATTATATATGTTATTTATGGGCTTAGGTACCTTAATAAAAACACACAAACCATTTACATGCCATTAATCCTATCATATGATGATACTATCCTATCACACATTTAAAATGACATCCATGCTGACGTGTTTGATCGAAATCTTATAAGTTGAACGTTTGGAACCCCTGCCTCAGGGAAATAAGCATGTTTTACGTACGTGATCTATATCGAATGTATTTTACGAGTATATCCGAAGGTCAATAAAAGGTTAAGAAAACAGACATGAAATAAAGATATATGGCGTACTTTAAAAAGTATCTGCTTGGCGGATCAGACATGGGTGCTGGGGAGTGAGACGTTTGGGGGTGTGTTTTGGGCTTGTCGCAATAAAATATGAAAACCCGTTTTTGAACAAACATCTCTTAGTACAGTCACTCATTAACATGCAACAGTTTCAGTTTTAAAAAAGTTTAAACTTCTTAAAATTCATTTCAGTTGTAACTTTGTAGCATCATATTGTTTTATTTTTTAAAGAATCTCAAACCTCTTAAAATTCATTTCAATTGTAACATCGTAACATCCTTTTGTTTTAAGTTTGACTCCTACCCTGGAAGTTGAAAGGTGAGTGAGAGAGTTATGCTCAAGATCTCTGAAAATCGTTGAGTCGGCACCCCTAATGACATGTCTTTGCAATGTCCTATTGGTTTTATTCCATTGACATGTTTTACCCTTTGCTATGTTGCTCCTGGGGACATCTCTGAACAATACGTAAGAGTTATGATATGTCTTTAGTAATTCAAGAATTACTTTTAAATGAAAAAATAAATTATAATCAAACGAAACGAAAAAGCAGTCCAATATACTTTGGATCCTTAGCCTAGTTGCAAGGATATGGACAAATATTTCAATATTTATCTAAGTTATAACAGACAAATAAGACCCATATATCCGTTCTTTTAAACTGATTGGAGTTAGTGCTAGTTTTAAGCTCAGTAATATCATAGGATTCATATTCCTTTAAAACGGACCAAAGTGCCTAAATGAATCGAATAAATCTCACGCTATATTTATTGAACCTTTGGAGCATAATATATTTTAGCATACTCATTACTGAATTACTTTATTACTAATTTCCGGTTTTGAAAATGTTTAGAACGTTTCATTTTCATTGACTTGAAAATAATGTAAGTTCCTCTCACATTTTCATTTCTAACATTGATAACTAAATTACATTTTTAAGTTGAACAAAACTTTATGGTGTTGCTTCTTTCGGCTACTTACTATAAGTTGAAACAATATCTTGAAACATTCGAAGAAAACGGTTAGGTCTTAATGAAGAGATCGAGAGTGGAGAATACATTGGGTATGACACTGATGAAAATGAAACTGACTAACCTATACTCATGTCAAACGTAAATGTATATTTCCATTACAACAATACGACAGTCTTGACACTCGACCCCCGGCTCGAAGCCATTGTTACATGTGAAACGTCACACAGTTCCAGGCTTAATGGAAACTAAATCATCATCTGATGTCAGTTAGTGTTTTGGTTACGCGCAATAACAAAATTATTTGTCCAGTGAAGCTGGCGGCAGCAGCTGCCATCTATATATGGGGATATAACAAAAATACGACTCGCTTGTCTATGACATTTGCCGAAGTCGCAATTACAACAATGCATACGCAAACAGTTGTTTTCGTGGCGAGTTTGCAAATTGCATTTGTGAAAGCAAATACGCGTTTAATTTAGAGAGCATAACTTATTTTTAGTTAATTATTAATTGTGGCTGCTGTTGCGTAATTATGTTATGCTATTTGCTTCGGTATCATATGATATATATAAATGCCATACGTGTTCTAATATCAGGTGCAAATAGCAATCCAGACGATCTTCAACAGCAGGATATCAGGAATATGTCCCTCATGGCTACCTTTACAAAGTTGATTCATTTAACAATACGTTATCAAATCAAATACTTCTACATTGCGATGCTAATTTTGGAGAACATGTAATACAAAGTCTCCTTGCAAATGTTAAGAT
The DNA here is from genome assembly GCA_029339505.1 of Unio delphinus. Classification (NCBI taxonomy): domain Eukaryota; kingdom Metazoa; phylum Mollusca; class Bivalvia; order Unionida; family Unionidae; genus Unio; species Unio delphinus. The sequence goes on from JAQISU010000034.1 coordinate 12,902,830, forward strand.
TTACATCTTTGATTTGCGGGCATCCAATGGATAAAAACAAACTTCAGAGACCACTATCATTTTATTGACATGTATAGTTTCGTGGCTCTTAATAAATGCAAGTTGAAACAAAACTATGCAATAAGTTGTTCCTGTATTATGTCTCAAACTCAGGGAACATGCATCACACCTGATAATAGAATAGTTTATAAAAATTCGAGAAGAAAATAACATTTAAACCAAATGGCCTTGAAAAATGTTTGTGATTCTCTCTGGGTGAATTGCGTTTCATAGATAATCTACAGTTCTGAAACACTTCACTTGTGAAGTGGTGAAGAAAAAGAAATTTTCCAGTGACAAACTCAGTTTGCTAAGTCGCAAACGAACTTGTTTCTTGTGACGATACTATAACGGTGGAAACAAAATTATGAGACCAAGCTGCTAGTAAATTTGACGCAGAATATATGTTTCATTAAGATTACGAACACGTTAGCAACTTTTGGAATTAGTCTGGCATCTAAAATATATCTAACTGTCATCATTCCTATTTGAAAAACATGTGCTACTGCCGGTCGACGTGTTTTAAATATTTCTCGCGACCTCTGAACGTCATATTATACTCTGGATCATGTTTGGGTATTGTATTTGTCCTCTGAGATTAGAATTATTTATGTTCATTTGTATCGTTGTATTCTTTACATCATCACGAGACATTATTTGTACTGTCGTGGTTGTGCAATCAAATTCTGTACAGTTTCCGTGTCGGAACTTATGGGTGACTAGTCAGGTCTCGTCTGGCATGAAAAACATTGAAAAAGTAAATGAGGTGATTCAATACAATTTTATTTTAAACTCAGGAACTGTATTTAAATTCATGGAACTCTAGAAGCATCCCACAATGATCTAAGCAAACAACTTAATTTGACCGGAGTACGGGCTGAGTAGAGAAGAGAATATTTGATCTTCTGAACCACAGTCTTGGTCCTACACAATCATAGATAACACACAATGGTTGCAAATGAAAACGCATGAAAGATAACTTACCTCTGCAAAATGGCGATACAGTAGCATTGTAAGGAGTTTGGTTTGTTAAACTCACCAGGATGCAATCTTAATTTATACGCCTTGTTTCTTTACTTCTTTTAATGACGTTATTTGCTTCAAGAATATTAGCTGGATTCTTATCGAATCAAACGTATTGATGAAATATGGGTTGGGCACATGGGTTTTTTCTTGACTTAATTTTGGATTGGCTAGCTGCCGCGCTACCTGGTCTTCATGATGATGGTATTTGATTAGTTTATGGAACACATAGTTTCATAACATTCTGATAATGGTCTTGCTGGTTTAGACTTTTAGTTTAGAAAGAAAATCATGACTAATGTGTGGAATCAACGTTATCACTGCAATCTACTCACCTGATTTGTGGTGCACACTACCTGAGTTACACTTGAATTATGGTGTTATGGTTTTGACTTTACTGACAACCTGGTTTAGGTACTTTTGAATATCGTTATAGTTGTAGATATGTTTCCTATCATTACACTGGTTTTAATCCATTTCAGTACAAGATATTCCTGATTTTCATCAATTGAATGAATATTTCGTCATATTTATGATTTCTAATATTTGCAGAAAACAGTAGCAAACAGGAGACCAAATATAAAATTTTTACTATTAGTAAATAAATTGAAAGAATGCAAGAGCAGCTCAGAGTAGTTTTAGCTTGGGTAAAACAGACGGCCTTAGTACCAGAAGAGAAATGGCTCACCAGTAGTTGTCCAAAATAGAATTCCAGATGTCGCTAATAAAAGCATCTTATGAATGAATATTGTCATTTTTCAAAACGGTTTTCTATCCCAACCGGAGAACAATGTAATCACTGATCACCTGTATTCAACTGAAAGGATGTGTCTCGTTTAGAAATATATATATATATATATATATATGTATATATGTGGCTGCCTATTTTTAGCTGTGGGAGGTAGCTGTGGGAGAGACAAAAATAAACAATATTGAAACGCTTCGCTAGTTACTGAACAGATACAGTTTGATCTAGTAGTGTACATACAATTGTCTGGACAAATTGAAATGTGGTAGGGTTTAAAGCCATTTTCAGCACACGATAGGCCATGTATAGCGGCCAGTATTAATGGTGGAGAAAAAACCCGGGGAAAACCCCCGGAAAGATCCACCGACCGGCGAGAAGCTACTGGCAAGCTTTCTCACATATCCACATTGGCCGAATTTGAAACTCAAACCCACGGAGCAAGAGGTGAGATGGCAGTGATCCGTAACGGAGAGCGCTATGGACAACTCGGCCACTTGGTGCCCCATGTTGCAGTGCAAATGTTACAATGCAAACAAAACAATTAAATACGTAATGATTGTATGATTAAATCATGATTTAATTTATAAAACATAATTCTCTATCTCTGGATAAATTTCTGTATTGATCTAATTCTACAGAAAGATTATATAGTACTGTTCTCAAGCCATCAAAATCTAAATTTCTCATAAATAATTGAACATAGATTTGGTTACAATTTAAAATTCATTCAATAAATAGTGTAACTAGTAGTAGTAGTAGTAGTAGTAGTAGTAGTACTGAAACATATTTCGGCACCTACTTCTACATTAGTTCCGCTCCGGTTTACTGACGTTTAGACCGTCCGCCGCGGAGCGCGAGGTTATGGGTTCGATCCGCGGCTGAGTTATACCAAAGACTTACAAAAATGATACAAACAGCTGCCTCGCTGGACGCTCAGCATTAAGAGGCTGGTGTCAGGACTGGTCGGCCTGGTGTCAGGATAATGTGACTGGGTGGGACATTATGCTTCATGTCTGAGGCATGATACATAAGTGCTAGACATCACTATAAACTGCCTCACTGTAGACATAGCGATAGGAATGAATAATTGTTAAAAGCTATGTTAATAATCCTAATCAAACAAACAAACAAATCTACATTAGTTGTATTAGTATTTGTATTACACGCCTCTTTAAACCTCCTTTATTGAAAATAAATTTAAAATATTTGGATCGTATCATATTTGCGCTGTGTATAAATTCACCTCCATCTCGAAGACAGTCCAGGTACAGTTTGTTTTTAAATCTATTCTACGATTTCCATTGGAACACCTTTGCCCTTAGAAAAGTTTTCGCTTCAACCACAGCCAAGGATTTGTTTGGGTCGCAGTCCCACATTCTCTTCATTTGATATACTTGCCTATCACGTTTTAATTAGCGTTACTAAATAACCGATGTTCGTCTGGATAGCCACTATCAAATGTGGTTGTGCCATATCTGCGTACACATCATCGGTTGTGTTATGCATAAGCAGCGAGTCAGTATTGGTGTACATCATTTTGACACAATCCTCATAAAAATGGTTTGATTTTGTAATAGTTGAATTCACACATGAACAACTATGACAAGTCCAGCACATACTAAACAATATAGATTGATTTTGTCAGAGTTTTGATTTGATTTTGTTTAAAAACCGTAAACCTCAATATGATCACCACCATACATTTATAATAGATTCAAAGGCAGGATCAGCGATGACCCCTCAAATGTTATCTTACGCGCAATAACGGACAAGATCGATTCAAATTTGCATACACATACACAATCACAAATACAACTGCACATTTCATACGTGCAATATATAATGGTAATTAATATGAACACCTTGTAACAGAGTGATGCATTTAATCGAATTCAGCAATGATCGAGCACTGATACGGGGATAGCCATGCACCGAAAAGGCTTTTAGAGAGAGCGAACAATCTTCATGTGCCACGTCTAAACGCTCGTGATATTCCAGATTAATTTTAAAATAATTATTCGTGGTCACTGTTGATGTTTGTCACAGAATTAGGAAAAAAACCTGGGTTATGCCTTAGAAATATTTGACAAATTTGTGTTGTGCATGTGTACAACGTTCACTAGGGTGAACAGGTGTTTTTGCAGACAAACGACGGAACCAACATCTCTCGCCGGAACTTACTTGTGACGAGGGACATTATAATCACGATATGCATGGGAATTTTAACTTGAATATTATTCACTGTCCTATGAATTAAAGTAAGATCAATGTACAACCGACACACTGGTCGTTCCGGATCTGGTCGAAGAGTGCACGTGTCTCCATTGTATTCTACAGCCATAGGAGTGAGTGTTAAATTTATATTTCATTTCATATGCGAAGTTTATTGAGTCTGTATTGTCATATCGTGTAATGATTCATTTATTGCAACGCAGATTTGAAACTTTGTGTACTGTGAATTTCAAGTTGCAATTAAGAATTTAATGTATTAGCATTTTCCAGAACCCATTATTAGTACCAGTTTGGTTTTATTGTAGCTAACGAGTGGAACGAGTTTGAAGAGTCTAACGAGTCTAACGAGCGTGACGAGTTTAACTATTGAGTTTAGCTGACGTGTTTATCTGACGAGTTTAGCTGCTGACGAGTTAAGTTGTCATGTAAAGCTATCTTCAGCTGTCTATATGTATGTACGTATTACGTACTACATGTGGTGGAGTCATTACTGTAGACGTAGCTAATTCAAAGGTGCTGTATGCTGCTTTACGGTTGTATACGTATGACTGTACACGTGGTGGATCCATGAAGGGTGCGAGAGGCCAATACAAGTATAGTCCAACCCATGGACTTGGTGAAACTGTGCGGTTTATCAGTGTATGAATCGCACGACTGTACAAGAGTCAAGAAGCGTATGTTTGCTTCAATTGTTGTTTCAATTGGTAAATATTTATTTACAAGAGATTATTTTGAATGTTAGTTGTATTCCAGGAGATTTGTGAATCTCAGTTGCAGTGCAGAACACTTGAAACGTATTTGAATACATTGAGATTGTTTGAATCTCAATTATAGTCTATACGTGAACTTATGTGAATATCGTACAGTGCATACCATTATTTGAAACGAGTTTTCTTTAATCTGTATATCAGATAGATATAATAGTTTGGTTTACTTTTGATGTGTGAATGTTTTTATAGAGTGATTGGATCAATTGTATGTCGAGAGCGTGTGAGAATATTTGTCTTTATACATCATATATTTTTCTTTACTAAGTTCATAAAGTTTCATCTTTCACACACTGTATTTGAGTTGTTCATTTAATCCAAAATCCTCTCGGTTTCTATTCTGCGACAATGTTGTGATCGTGCGCGTGTTCTTGTAAATCAATGTGCCAAGAATCGTTCTATTGAAATCCAACAAACGGAAATGGTTCCCTCAAAGCCTTTTTAGAAAGATTATTAATATAAATGTAACTGTTGGGGTCAGCAGGGTCATAGCCATTCATATTTGAGTTGCTGCCACCTGCGTATTTGTGATTGACATGATATTATGCCACGAAGTGATCGCTCTATAAGCAGATGCAGATAAACAGTGAGAAATGGGGGATAACGTTTGGTTTCATACACTAATGCATCCCTACACGTACTCGATAACATGAAATAACGTGATATATCGAGCTTGTAAGTGCAAATTGCAGTATCACGAAATTTTCCAAACATCAGCGATAACAACCTTCAGAGCACAAATACAGATAGTGATAGTCGTCGAGGCTTTGTACTCAAATGTTGACATAACTTTCTATGCAAGTTCGCAAATCTCTTAAATGACAACGTTTCTATCTGAAGATAATCAGCTGCGTCAAATTCTTTTCAGTCGTCCACATACTCGTTGGGATACATGTATAGTTTTGTTGGCAGGTCAGTATTGGTTGGTCAGTATCAGCGAGTGATTTTAAAATTGTCCAGGGTCATACTTTTTCTAACTGGGACGAATTCTGTTATGTATGTTTTATTTAATTGCTTGTCTATTAGTTTTAAATTTCCTTTATACTCCACTATATGCTATTGCAATGGAACATTGCTTACTGGACTTGATCTTGCCCATAATTGAGTTCATTTCTGTTTGAACTGATTGACGTTTTAAATTTGTTTATTTCATTGATGTAAGCTACTAATGATAGCTTCATTATCCCTTATGGGAAATGAAACATTGTATCTAGTTGGTGGCTATGTTCCAAAATCACTGACAAATTTGGTAAACAACTTTTATAACATTATTTTTTATATTTCTCAGAGTGAGAATCATTAAGTCGTGCCAAGGTCATACTTAGACTACATGATATTTTCAATATCCAAACGGTAACAAACTTCCTTATTTCCAGAAGAAAGAACATTTGACCCTCATCCGGGAATCTTAGTCGGTCTTATAACTGATGATTTGGTAAAGGATTGCCAGTTGGGCTTAAAAACACATGACACGCTAAGCTGCATTACGTTGTGACTAGTTTAGACTGAATCTTAATCCTCTTTAAACTTTTGAATTCAAACGATTTTTCAATATGGAATTGCAAACGTATTATGACACAATTCTTGAACAGATATAATCACTAGAATATATACTAAATTCAAAACTGGAATAATATTTTTCATGACTGTTGACACATCTGCAATTGGTAAGTTATTACAGACATCATCGCCTTCCATCTTGAATTTTATCAGGATTCGAACTATGATTCACTTAGGAATTTTCATTGATAAGATTTGAGTTTTATTTCTTTGATTACAATTCGGATTTAATTTGCAATACCGTAACTTCTTTTGTCTTATTTTCCTTTTGTATTCTAGGAAAATAAGCTATTTGTTAAATTTTAAGGAAGCTTGTTGTCTACACCTTTTTTTTGTTACTTATTTTAAGAGTATGGACAAGTAAGCAAAAATTAGGGACTGGTACGGGATAAGAATTTTATCTAAAATATTTCAAAAAAACTTTGTTTTTGAAATTTAATTTCCCATAGTTTTGGAATTTGAAAATCACAATTATTATTTCACATTTAATTTTTTTAAGTTATTTGGGTGGGCTTACACTTGTATCGGCTGCTCACACCCTTCATGGATCCACCGTACCAACACGTTTATAAAGTAGCGGTTTAGTCTTTGTTTGGTTTCGATGCTTACATCATCTTCCATACCCAACTGAACGAAAAGACGGTGTCACGGAATTGTATAAACCCTTTCAATTTATTTATTAAATTTGTGTACTAGAGTTTCGATTTTTGGCGTACAAAGATACTCGAGGATGACTAATGTATATTGTGTCGTATTTCAAAATAATCAGTTCGGTTCATCCTAAGCCTAACGTGAGAAATGCTTTTGATAAGGAGAACCAAATTACTTGAATGCACAGACAATATCTGTGTATAAATACCGTACCGCATGTTCACCTCTTTACATAACGGATTGACTTGTCAGTCAGCGGTCTACGATAAAGACTCGCACATTTCCAGCTGTAGAGTTGTAAAGCTGTTCAGTGTCCGGTGATGTCCAGTATATGGAGTGTCCAGTATCTGAAGTGTCCGGTATTGTCTGGTGTTTTCCATAGTATAGTGTCCGAAGCATTTGGAAAGTGTAGAATCGTCTGGTGTTTCCAGGGTGGCTAGATGGATCAGAGCGTTCCAAGTATCGGAGTGATCGAGGTCTACGTGGTGCAAGCTGTACAGCCAACCACAGGATTTATTCGTAGCAGCTGTAAATTTGAACTTTAGCAGCCGTGGTGCTGAAATAAAGTGTTCCGACGATGGAACGTATCTCATTGCATGTAATATTTTAGCCGTGGTTGAAATTTGGAGATTCGTAAAACCCATTGTATATTTTGGTACTGTAAATCTGCTCTTTTCAATTTGCAAAATTTCAGCTCTGAATGAATTCATGTTACTACATGGGGAAAAATTCTACATTGTTTGCTAGCTGAGTAAACTATGTCCATCTTTCCATTGTTTAGTCACCGTGCATCATTCACACCTTATGTTTGTCTTTTGTAGAGTAATTTGCTTGTATTTTTCTTCATTACATTTGTGCGTTATTTTGTCAATAATCCAATCTTTTGATTATATATACACGCACGTATTCATAATTAAATTACTCATTCAAGTCATTCCTTATTAAAATTGTATTTATATCATCTTCGAGTATGTCGGGTCATTTAGCTATTAAGTAAACAAAATACAAGATATTAAGAGAATTTGATTAGTCTAGTGTCTGTAGCAACCTAGCGAGGTTTCGTCATACAAAAAGACAGTATCTAATGGCACGGTAACTAGAGAACCGTTAGGTCAAATGCCCTTGATAGACACTCCGTTGAGAAGAGCTGCCGTGGACATTGTAGGACCTATATTTCCACATACAAATCGGAAACAACCGACAGCAATTATTTGTTAAATTTTACAAAGCTTGCTGTCTTTACTCTTTTCTTTTATTTAATTTAAAAGCATATACTAGTAACACTGTGTATACTTATAAATCAATTCTCGATCTTTAATTTCCTAATTCCCAATACTACAGGTGAGCGGAGAATTACAATAATTTTCCTCTTTTATATGCCTCGTATAAATTAGACTACGTAATAGATGTCGTTCCAAATAAATCTTCACAAATTCGTATTATCAACAATTTGCTGATACCATATTTATAATATTGAAGTCTTCAATATCTTTAGACGGACATTTTTTTGTTTGGTTGTTTGATTGCTTTGTGTAGTTTGTTGTCTATGGTGGTTTTCTGTGTGAAGTTAGATGAAGTTTAGTTTTCTTTATGAAATGAAGAAATTGTACCCCTATCTTGTTAGAAAGAGGCTGTGGCTGGTAATTTAACAACATTATTATGGGATATTTATTGTGGTAAATGTTCACTTTAACAGGCACAATTTACGGAGGATATTTCTTAGATCGCTGGAAAGGGGTAGACGTTTGTGCCTTCATTAACGAAAGTGTAACTAATGGCGATGATGATTCTATTTTACATTGTTTGGAACATGAGAACGTGATTACCATATCTCATCATTTTCTTTTGTTAAAAGCCGTTTTACATGTCAATGTGTGAAACCTTACGTACGTATTTTACTTTATTTTATACTTGCCAATACGATTCCAATGTAAAGAGTTATGTATTTTGTATTGTCAACTGAGTCATTCAGTTTGCTTGGTATTTGAAAGATGACCAGTCAATATCTTGCGTTTGTATCTCAACCCATGACCGGTCAATATCTTGTACATTTCAAACGAACAAAGGCGTGTATTCCTATAAGCAGGGACTGTCGCTGACGTGAGGGCGATGAGTCAGTTTGCACAAAGTTTTTTCTAGGTATATTACTTCTGTGTAATGATTGGATTAATCTTTTCCTAATGGATAGTGACTTCTCCCTTCTGAAAGTAGAGCGATTCATTTAGTAGTGTAAGGCGGCCTTTCCTGTTTATGCGAGCATTGCATGAACATTTGTTCATACTAATATTATCAGTTTTGTAAAGAATATAAAATAACGTGTTTGTAGTTTTATTAATTGTTTTTTGTCTAGAAAATATGTCTTCAATTAGATTAGAAGTCTTAATTTTTTGACAGTAAACAGATTGCGTATGTTTTATCACATCCTTCTAATTAGGTTGCATTTATAATACACCAGTGGGTACACTTAAGGTCGTATGTATAGTGTCATTTGTTTTCGTTGTTGAATAAGTATTTTCTAATTTGTGCTCTTTTAAGAATGTCAAGGATTTTTAAATATATTTCATCATCCGCAACTAAGAAATACTACTACTACTACTACTAATACGATGATGATGATGATGATGATGATGACCATATGGTATTTGCTATTTTGTTCATTTTCTGATAAAGTAAAAGTTCGCACAGACAAACTGTCTTGAGTGATGCTTTGACAACTACACTAAATTTTAATCATCACTAGACTAATGTTTCCAATTATGTGATGTGCTATGTATTCATGTTTTCTTTAGTATGTAGTTTTAATCGACTTTCTCGTTGCATTTTGCAAAATTATAATTTTTATTTACATTCTTTATGCCCATTCTTTGTCAAAATCATCGCATAATTTATTTATTAAAGGACAACATTTCGAGATTTATAAATTTCACAGAATATGAAACATAACAAAGAACAGTTTGTTTTTCATTGTTTAACTAAGAACATGAAATCTTGCTTAGAGCCACGTATATATGAAAGGGATGACCTGATCTATTTGTTCCATCTTTGTTTAATAAGATTAGTTTTTGTAGGAGCATTAGAAACTTATATTGATCTTGATTTTGATATGCAAAATAGAGTTATCGTAATGAATTAACTTGAAATATTGCAGTCTTGCATTGGCAAGAATTACTTTACCATCTAATTGTGGCTCATGCAATTGCATTTTCGAAGCAGTGTTTGGGTGTTTCCGGCTGCAGAAAATGTCGTTTCAGAAGCCATGTAACATCAATATCAAATAATCCTGATCAATCACGCAGGTGAATTTACATTTTCATAAATTATAGGCATCTAGAATACTAACTTACAGTGACAAATCGAAGGAGAGCATGAGTGTAGATTCATTACAAAGTCTGTTCAAAACTCGTATACAATCCCTATTCATATACGCATACATCTCAATTACATGTTATTACGTGTGCAGTTTATACAAAAATATATGAGCCTGTACCAGAACGTTTGTTTCTCTTACCTTTCTCGGTTAAGAAAGCTCAATTTTTTCAAACTCAGCCTATTGATCAGATACGTCTTCCATTCGACCCATGGTGAACGCACAGATTCGGCTCCAATTTTACCAAAAATCTTGAAAATTTCGCATTGTGTTGAGATTCTACATAATCTTGCTTGCGATACATCATATAAGATCAGTATGTTTTGTTAGAGGTTCGTGAAGTGGAAAGGTTGGAAAATCACTCTTTAGTTTTAACAATTAATATGGAAATCTTTTACTTGTAAAAATATTAAATGAAATCCTCAAAGTTGAGGAAACTCCCAATATTTCAACAGATAAGACGTCTTCAAGTCCAGATTCATACTGAGATCCGAGTTGTATATATATGAATCAAACATTATTATCAACGAGTCAAGCAGTAAGGGATTTTCCAAATTATTAATTTTACGAAGACAATTTGAGGTATTCAGTGAAACTGTGGTCAGATGCCTACTACCCCGAAATTTTGTTCGTATGTTTGAAATTTCCATATCGAATAAAATGGTTGCTGCAACACGTGTGTAACCCGCATACGATATTTGTTCTCAAATCTCCGACAACTTCGGAAAGCGTATTGATTCCTTTCAAGTTGAATCACATCTATATGTGATTTTTCCGTCAATAACTTATAATGCTCTAAAGGTCACTTATTTATAACATTTGGAAAAGCTTAAAACCAGAGTGAAGTACTGAAAAAACAATGTTTTAGGATATAACGGTTAAACTAGATTTAAATACTGACCAAATGTTTTAGGGGATAACGGTTAAAACCAAAATTAATTTAGGCAATTTTGTAGCAGTGTTCATGAACGTTGGATAAAAAGGCATATGAAGAGGGATAATAAAAGCAGACTGTGATAAGAGGAAACTTTGATTTATTTTTTATTAAAATTAGATAATTTCTAATAATAACAGTTAAACACGAAATGTTAAATAAATAAAAGCCATTACAATGCAACTGAACACTGTTTCTATTACATTTCTGGGACTTTCTGTTCTCAAGGGAAAATAAAACCGAGTGGGACTATCAGCTTCAGTGGGAAATGGAATAGTGTAGGTCAGACTAGGGTTAATGGGAATTCGAACAGGGATGGTCTGTTCAGGGTCAATGGTTGTATAGGGACAACCACACACAACATAGACATACACATCCATAGACACATATACAAATTCACACAAATGGCAAGAGAGTAGAAATCTTATCTAGGCGATGAAGTGGCCCTGAAAGAGTCGTATATTTCTTCCTGTGCTTCCGCCATCTCCTCACTTCTCTATTGTTCATTTCTTCTTGTTTCAATACTGTGGGATCCAGTCAGTATGCCCCATGGCTCTAACCTTTTCCTGCACTTTTGTTAAAAATCTCATGTTCATTCAATCTATCTAAGTCCTCTTTTTTCTTTATATTTTCTTTATCCTTTCTCACCTTAGGCCATGTATATGTTATCATTGTTCGCTTCTTCTTTCATGACTCTTCTAACCACATTCTCAGCTTTATCTAATTTTCCCGAGTCCCACTGCACACTGTTTAGTGATAGGTATGACCAATTTCTCCAATCCTCAGTCTCCTAAAGCATACTTTACATTCATTGCACCATTATTAACCTTTCTCATTTTCCCCACTTTACAATACTCGGTCTTCATCAATCTTTTCTTCTTCTCCATTTCCTCATCCTACATCTTTGACCTGATCACATTAGCTTTTGGGGTCAGGACTTGACATGTCCCAAAGTCTAAGGCAAATGGATGCCTTCAATAAATGGCAATGTTTTCTACGACATACTCTGTATCAAACATCCAATACCAGACTTCATTAATCATTCACCAAATTCATTTTCTTTCCATTGCGTTGTGCGGTCAACGAGGCAACCAGACTGCTTACTTACTTTACTTGAATTAATGTCCCTTTCTCCAATAAGACTTGTGTCACAAGTTTATGTCCGCACAGTTAATTCGTGGAAGGGGAGAAGAACATTTATGCTCACAAAGTGAGTTTATTAATTCAGAATATACTTTACAGGACAATTAAGTCCCAATCGACGTGTTTGCAAGCTGTAGTGAGTGGGAATCTACCCAACGCGCACTCAATGTAAATTATGTATGATGAAGATCAAGACGTCGAGCGTAACTGAACACAGCTCTTAGCGTCAGCCCAGTTCCGTGCCTACGCGCTCATGGGTGCACCTATGGTTTTAGACGAGTGGGAATAGTTTCACATTCTATTATTTAATTGTCTGAGCGTGGCAAAAGGACAGGGACATGGCAAGTAAGAATAATCTAGGTCTAAATATGCGCACCAGAGTAACCAGGCCATAAGCGACCTGTTATATCGTGCCCTTCACAAGTAAGACTGTTCCATCTGTGTTTTCGCAAGGTCTGTTCATAATTATAGTCCCTTCCTACTATTGACTGCATTGCATGGAAAATTTGACAAGTTGTATTGCTTGTGATAACCTGTTAAGGGCGTTAAGGGGTTGCAAAGCGTAATGATAGAGCTAAGGAAAGCTACATTTAAATTTTCCTTTTTTGCCTATGGCCTATAGGAAATACAATATGATATTGTATGTCAAGTTAAGGTTGGGATAGGTCTGTTCCAAAAAAGTCCGCGTATATTGATGGAGAGCCTATGGATGTTTGTACGGGTCGTAAATGTTTTCCGATGTGTCTGGCATTTATGGCACACATTAAAAACGTGAGGTAAATTCTCAGCGGTTGGGCAATTGGGGCTCTGATTCATGTTGATCGGTAGGTATTTTCCGAAACGGCTGGTTAAGTGTTCTTCCAGTTCGAATTATATTAATAATAGTTTGATAGTGTTTATTATCGGACTTGGTTGTTTTAGCCTTCCTGGAGTGTTTTGAACAGAGTACAGTGTACGTTGTTTTGGGCTTTTTTCCCATTCGTGTGGCAATTTTTCTATATTTTTTCTGCCAATGATGCTACATATTTCCTTGGTGCTGTAGTACCTGAAAGTGATATACAATTTGGATCACCACATTTGTATTCATGACCTAATAACTCAAATTAATGTGTCCTTAGCTCAGCTCCTACTATAACACTTGAAATCGTACAATTTTACAAAACGGAGATGATACATATCGCAGTAAACTATATCTGATTCTGACAGAACGAAACGAATTATACTAAGTACATCTCCAACACCAGAGCCTACTTCTCGGTTACTGCATTGGTAGGTATGTCATCTGGTACTGTGCAACTCGAATACCGAGCATAAGTCTAATAAGTTCTTAAGACAGCTAATGGAAGTTCTACGCTGGACCTAACATTAAATGCAGACTGAAATTTAAGTCAATTATTTCTCGCTAATAAAGTGTCGGATATGTTGATTCTGTCGAAACTCAATGACCTGCGTGTGTAACGTACCATCAAGGACACGACCTGGCCAGTTACCGTTGTATATCCTTGGGCAAAGCCATTTACTCGAATAAAATCACACTAAATAACCAACTTGTATTGCTGTACAGTAAAGCACCAAAACCGAACTAAAAATTTGCAGTCTTTTTAAATATTATTTTGAAATAAGAAAATTATTATCAAGCTGAGATATTTGGTTAAGAGATAAAAGCAACCTAACATCATGTAACTAAAACAGCACTGAATGGGTTTTCGACACAACGAAACCATACAAATCATTACAGCAATGATCAGCGTATGAAAATTGTCATATTGGAAAATTGACTAAGCAAAACTTCCCAAATTAATTACAGAACACACTAATATTACAACTGATTCTGTGAAACCATTGTAACATTAATAAATAATTACTGGAAAAATAAAATTACATAGTCCTCTACTTGACCTTAAATATAACAGCGTTTTCTTAATACAAACCATTTTATCTAATGGAATGTTTCTATTAGAAGTCTATTACCAAAACTATAAAGTAAACAACACGTAGACCTGACAATTCTCAAATTTCTAAAGTCAGCCGTTATAAACGTGTTGCTCACGAAACTTAAAATTTATGATACAGGTCAGTTAGAAATGGCGGTGTATGACCGATGCCATCTAACCTTTAGCAATATATATGAAATGTGCAGCATAAATTAAACGTTATGTATAAATTAAATTTTATATAATAGTTACAAGTTGATATCGAGGAAGTTCTAATAAATGTAACTAGATTTACCAAGATATTGAAGAAGTTATAAACTTGATCATTCAGATTATATTTCCTCACTTTGCAGTTATCAGTTCTGGTCCCTAACACTGTTATACCACAGAGAACGCATTTTTCTTGATACTCTGCACTTGGTGGCTGGGGTATGTTTTTCAAGGAAAGCACGCAGGAAGTTATCGAGTTGTTCTGCTGTAGTAGGTAAGCCAGTTGCTAGGTTTTCTTTGATGTCATGGTTCTATTTATCATACGGATGTTTATCTTAGTAACATGTAAAGATAGAGGACTGATACGCCGAGATAGCATATAATGAAGAGGTAAGTTTGTGGGATACCAGGATGAATTGCAAAATATAATCATTAGGTCTATGAAGAATCCAGTCTAAAATGTGACCACGTTTATGGGTGGGTTGGTTAACTGACTGTTTACGGTTGAAAACATGAATGGAATCTAGAAGTTTTGACGTGTATGGGATTCCAGGACTGTCAAAGTGAAAGTTGAAATCTTTAAGATTAATTAGGTTGCAAACTATCAAATTTCCATACTCCCGAAAATTTGGAAACTGCTCCAATAAGAGACATTCAGTCAGCTTGTTTTTTTTCAACTAGGATAAGGGTGGTAGGGACAAAAAAAATGGACTGACCCCTTGTTCCAGTGTTAATGTTGTTTTGGACTAGTTCAAACGGTGTGTGGCAGAAATTGAATGCTGTGTTGTACTTTAGAGATTTTAACATTGAATTATTTGTGCGATAGTGGCGGGGGAACGACTTAATGGAGTAAACGTCGGGTTTAAATCCGTGTACTGGGCTCATCGCCTGATGTTTTCAGACATATTCCTGTCAGGAAGAATACGTCGATAGTCTGGTCGTTGATAAAATGAACTATTTATGTGCGCTTTTCCGGTGATCTTACAGTTTGGGCTTTGAATAATGCAGTACGCAATGGTATATCTGGAACAGATGACACAACGGATGACGATTTAAGATGGATCTTCACCAAGTTATCAAAATTAACGGCCAAATGTTTAAAAAATTTATCTGAAAAAGGCGAAAGGGAGATAACTGCAATTATCCTTCTTGTTCTAGTTCGGCTAGCTTTTAACATCGTTTTGATTTTTCGCTTCCGTTTATATTTAAGTAATGATGAATCTAGTCCCAGTTCCTTTAGTCTTGAGCACAATGTAATATGAAGAGACAAGGTGTGGTCATTTAAAGCAATCAATGCGTGTCCATCATATCATAAGCAGGTTGACTGTTGATCACGTGGTGGCGGATTATTAAAAAATAAAAGACGTCTTAACAGTTGAGACGAGACAGATGAGAAAAATTAAAATTGTTCTCGTTTCCAAAACAAGGAAATGAACTGAACAGTCAATGCACGATGAAATGATAGACAACAAGCACATATATCATGAAAAATAGCGCAAAAACGGAAGAGCTGCGTCAAGCTGGTTAAGCGATAGCGGCCATCTTTCCGGAACATGTTATTTCTATTAGCAACATTTCTTCGGAAAGACGAGATCGACCGTAAGGCATATGTGGATGGATTGTCATGTACTTTTCAAATAACATACAAGAGAAGAACAGATTTTGAAATTTCTATTATATATTCAATATTGGCCTCAAAACTCCCTCTTCTCATGGACTTACCATTTTGCAAATGAGTTAGGGTCTGCTGCCGTAACTTCCAACAATGAAGTAATTATAATGGGAGACTTTGATCTTGTATTCCTCTCTGAAACTAATAATAAATGGCTACATATGATAGAACTACACGAATTTACACAGGTATTTAGTCCAACAAAAGTAACAGCCTGTATTTTTACTCTGATCAATCGCATCTACACTACCCATCCTACCAATCTCTACGAGATAAAATGAACGGTGTTTCCTTATTAGTGATAACTATGTATAGCTACATCTGTACATATCCGTATATATACTTATATTCATATGCATGCACATGTGTATAGCTACATCTGTACATATCCGTATATATACTTATATTCATATGCATGCACATGTGTATAGCTACATCTGTACATATCCATATATATACGTATATGCATATGCACGCACATGTGTATAGCTACATCTGTACATATATATATATATATATATATATATATATATATATATATATATATAGATGTGTATATCTAGATCTGTATATATCCGTATATACATATACATACATGTATATATATATATATATATATATATATATATATATATATATATATATATGTCAATACATGTGTATATCTATATTCGTATATATCCGTATATAAGTGTATGTCTATACATGTGTATATCTATATCCGTATATATTCGTATATTAGGGTATATGTCTATATATTTGTGTATATCTATATCCGTATATATCCGTGTATACGTGTATGTCTATATATGTGTGTATTTCTATATCCGTATATATCCGAGTATATGTTTACGTCTATATATATGTGTATATCTATATCCGTATATATCCGTATAAATATATGTATATGTCTATACATATATGTATATCTATATCCGTATATACGTATATGTCTATATATGTGCATATCTATATCGGTATATAACCGTATATATGTATATGTCTATATATATGCGTATAGCTACATCTGTATATATCCGTATATATGTATAAGTGTATATATGTGTATATCTACATCTGCATACATCCGTATATATGTACATTTGTATATATGTTTGGATATCTACATCTGTATATATCTGTATATAAGTATATGTGTATATATGTGTATAGCTAATAGCTACATCTATATGCATCCGTATATATATATCGATGTATATACGTGTGTATAGTTATATCTATCTATATCCGTTTATATATATCGATTTATAGTGATGTGTATAGCTACATGTCTATACATCCGTATATATATCGATGTATATACGTGTGTATAGTTACATCTATCTATATCCGTTTATATATATCGATGTATAGGCATGTGTGTAGCTAAATCTATCTATATCCGTTTATATATATCGATGTATATACATGTGTATAGCTACATCTATCTATATCCGTATATATATATATATATATATATATATATATATATATATATATATATATATATATATATATATATATATATATATACAGACATGTGTATAGCTACATCGATCTATATCCGTATTTTTATCTATGTACAGACAGACTACATCTGTACATATCCGTATATATACGTATATACATATGCATGCACATGTGTATATCTATATTTGCTCAGACATGTGTATCTCTCATCCTTTAGACGGTTTGACTTAACGTTTACCATCACATAAGTCCAGATATATCGTGGAACACCATAGACGAAAAGGTTTATAGATTTTAGTCCGTATCTTGTTATGATGGTCCTAAGAGAGAGAGAGAGAGAGAGAGAGAGAGAGAGAGAGAGAGAGAGAGAGAGAGAGAGAGAGAGGTCTTTATATAGTTAGGAACCATGTTATTTGTAGGTTGCTTGGTGTAATTTTTATTTCAAGGTTTTAATCGAGCACATATTCCTTTTCTCTCCAACTCCATATTTTGCGTTGTTTGTCCGTTATGCATGAGAGGGGAAGGGAGAATATAAATCAGAACGGAATGTGATGAAAATGTGTAACATATTATATTCATTTATATATAAGGAGGTGCCTACCCCACCTCCTGCTCCTAATTAACTAGAATATGTATGCTCTAGGTTTGGATTAATTTTTACTATGTTGATTTTATGTTTGATACCAGTTAGAAAAGTTTCTTTAAAAGCCAAGAGACTTAAACCGAATAGCAGCAACATTAATAACAACAACAATTATGCTACTAGTTATTATTATTATTATTATTATTATTATTATTATTATTATTATTATTATTATTGTTCTTGTTGTTGTTGTTGTTATTATTATATTATTAAGGAAACTTTAAAATCTGTCATCAAAGCTAACTGTTAAGGGAAAACCATTACCATGAGTATTGTGAGGAAAGCTGTGAACAAGAAGTAATGAACACGTTCGGGACTTAAAATCTCATAAATGATGCAGTTAACGGTGTTTAAGTAGATCCTTTAGCATTGTGTTCATTTGGTTCTATTTTTGATGGAATATTGTATGACTGTAGTACTCTTAACAATATTTTTAGATTAATGAAGACATATTGCTATGTGTGTGTAGAGAGGGGCGGGGTGGGGTGGGGTGGGGGTGGGGTTCGATCGAGAAAAAATGATACACAGAGTAACATAATTCGTAGTGAGGTATCTTTCATCGTCGTCTTATGGTTTTGTGAACTTAAACTATCTGGTAAAAATACTAAATGTTTATCCAGCATAGTATCTGACATGTTTTTTCATTTCTTGTAAATATTTATTACTTGGTACTTTCGTTATTGTAATATTTTCAGCTCATGCACTAAATATTAACTTCATATTAAATGAAGTTCTTTATATTTTTAGTTTCATACTTGAACTTGTTTTCTACATTACCCCTTGTTATACGGTTTGCATTAAGGACATGTTTTCTCATACTAGTTAGTGACAACTCTTTTACAACTGTAATCTTTAAAATTAAATTTAAAATAAACTTAAATTGGAAAACGTTACTTAAAACATCGTGCTGAGCACCAGCCTTAAAATCATGCAAAATGAATGAAGACTAAAGATAAAATCGAAAAAGTTGGTTAGAAAAGTTTTAAACAAAATTGTATGGTTTTCAAACCACCGGAGAATGTAACTTCCTACATGACTCTATGTCTTCAAATAAGTAACATACAAGAGTGAGAATCAAGAAGCTTTGTAAAATTCAAGAAATAATGTTTCCCACGAATACAAAGCGAGAACGTAAAAAACTAAACAACGTTCGTTATTCCGATTTAAATTCCATACAATCCCAGAATTACAGACATAATTCATAATGATTAATGTCCTGAATAAACTTTATTAAATACAAAGTAATGATGTGCCTGTAATGGCCAATATAATGGCAATTTTCCAACCGTCTTGTGTTGGCTCACCATAATGCATTTCAGGAAGTTAACCTTTATTTGAAATTTTTCAATAAAACTCAGGTTTTTATTTCCATCATATTATTTCTGATGAGCACTCTGTATTTTCAGTGAATAAATAATTCTGGAAAAAAATCCCAAATTAATTACGGAGCACCCCAATATTACAATTGATTCTGTGAAGCCATTGTAATAATAATGAATAATGTCAGGAAAAGCAAGATTACATATTCCTCTACTTGACATCACTGTTGATGTTTGTCACAGAATTAGGAAAAAAACCTGGGTTATGCCTTAGAAATATTTGACAAATTTGTGTTGTGCATGTGTACAACGTTCACTAGGGTGAACTGGTGTTTTTACAGACAAACGACGGAACCAACATCTCTCGCCGGAACTTACTTGCGACGAGGGACATTATAATCACGATATGCATGGGAATTTTAACTTGAATATTATTCACTGTCCTATGAATTAAAGTAAGATCAATGTACAACCGACACACTGGTCGTTCCGGATCTGGTCGAAGAGTGCACGTGTCTCCATTGTATTCTACAGCCATAGGAGTGAGTGTTAAATTTATATTTCATTTCATATGCGAAGTTTATTGAGTCTGTATTGTCATATCGTGTAATGATTCATTTATTGCAACGCAGATTTGAAACTTTGTGTACTGTGAATTTCACGTTGCTATTAAGAATTTAATGTATTAGCATTTTCCAGAACCCATTATTAGTACCAGTTTGGTTTTATTGTAGCTAACGAGTGGAACGAGTTTGAAGAGTCTAACGAGTCTAACGAGTGTGACGAGTTTAACTATTGAGTTTAGCTGACGTGTTTATCTGACGAGTTTAGCTGCTGACGAGTTAAGTTGTCATGTAAAGCTATCTTCAGCTGTCTATATGTATGTACGTATGTCTCTACATGTGGTGGAGCCATGACTGTAGACGTAGCTAATTCAAAGGTGCTGTATGCTGCTTTACGGTTGTATACGTATGACTGTACACGTGGTGGATCCATGAAGGGTGCGAGAGGCCAATACAAGTATAGTCCAACCCATGGACTTGGTGAAACTGTGCGGTTTATCAGTGTATGAATCGCACGACTGTACAAGAGTCAAGAAGCATATGTTTGCTTCAATTGTTGTTTCAATTGGTAAATATTTATTTACAAGAGATTATTTTGAATGTTAGTTGTATTCCAGGAGATTTGTGAATCTCAGTTGCAGTGCAGAACACTTGAAACGTATTTGAATACATTGAGATTGTTTGAATCTCAATCATAGTCTATACGTGAACTTATGTGAATATCGTACAGTGCATACCATTATTTGAAACGAGTTTTCTTTAATCTGTATATCAGATAGATATAATAGTTTGGTTTACTTTTGATGTCTGAATGTTTTTATAGAGTGATTGGATCAATTGTATGTCGAGAGCGTGTGAGAATATTTGTCTTTATACATCATATATTTTTCTTTACTAAGTTCATAAAGTTTCATCTTTCACACACTGTATTTGAGTTGTTCATTTATTCCAAAATCCTCTCGGTTTCTATTCTGCGACAATGTTGTGATCGTGCACGTGTTCTTGTAGATCAATGTGCCAAGAATCGTTCTATTGAAATCCAACAAACGGAAATAGTTCCCTCAAAGCCTTTTTAGAAAGATTATTAATATAAATGTAACTGTTGGGGTCAGCAGGGTCATAGCCATTCATATTTGAGTTGCTGGCACCTGCGTATTTGTGATTGACATGATATTATGCCACGAAGTGATCGCTCTATAAGCAGATGCAGATAAACAGTGAGAAATGGGGGATAACGTTTGGTTTCATACACTAATGCATCCCTACACGTACTGGTTTCATACACTAATGCATCCCTACACGTACTCGATAACATGAAATAACGTGATATATCGAGCTTGTAAGTGCAAATTGCAGTATCACGAAATTTTTAAAACATCAGCGATAACAACCTTCAGAGCACAAATACAGATAGTGATAGTCGTCGAGGCATTTGTACTCAAATGTTGACATAACTTTCTATGCAAGTTCGCAAATCTCTTAAATGACAACGTTTCTATCTGAAGATAATCAGCTGCGTCAAATTCTTTTCAGTCGTCCACATACTCGTTGGGATACATGTATAGTTTTGTTGGCAGGTCAGTATTGGTTGGTCAGTATCAGCGAGTGATTTTAAAATTGTCTAGGGTCATACTTTTTCTAACTGGGACGAATTCTGTTATGTATGTTTTATTTACTTGTTTTAAATTTCCTTTATACTCCACTATATGCTATTGCAATGGAACATTGCTTACTGGACTTGATCTTGCCCATAATTGAGTTCATTTCTGTTTGAACTGATTGACGTTTTAAATTTGTTTATTTCATTGATGTAAGCTACTAATGATAGCTTCATTATCCCTTATGGGAAATGAAACATTGTATCTAGTTGGTGGCTATGTTCCAAAATCACTGACAAATTTGGTAAACAACTTTTATAACATTATTTTTTATATTTCTCAGAGTGAGAATCATTAAGTCGTGCCAAGGTCATACTTAGACTACATGATATTTTCAATATCCAAACGGTAACAAACTTCCTTATTTCCAGAAGAAAGAACATTTGACCCTCATCCGGGAATCTTAGTCGGTCTTATAACTGATGATTTGGTAAAGGATTGCCAGTTGGGCTTAAAAACACATGACACGCTAAGTTGCATTACGTTGTGACTAGTTTAGACTGAATCTTAATCGTCTTTAAATTTTTGAATTCAAACGATTTTTCAATATGGAATTGCAAACGTATTATGACACAATTCTTGAACAGATATAGTCACTAGAATATATACTAAATTCAAAACTGGAATAATATTTTTCATGACTGTTGACACATCTGCAATTGGTAAGTTATTACAGACATCATCGCCTTCCATCTTGAATTTTATCAGGATTCGAACTATGATTCACTTAGGAATTTTCATTGATAAGATTTGAGTTTTATTTCTTTGATTACAATTCGGATTTAATTTGCAATACCGTAACTTCTTTTGTCTTATTTTCCTTTTGTATTCTAGGAAAAAAAGCTATTTGTTAAATTTTAAGGAAGCTTGTTGTCTACACTTTTTTTTGTTACTTATTTTAAGAGTATGGACAAGTAAGCAAAAATTAGGGACTGGTACGGGATAAGAATTTTATCTAAAATATTTCAAAAAAACTTTGTTTTTGAAATTTAATTTCCCATAGTTTTGGAATTTGAAAATCACAATTATTATTTCACATTTAATTTTTTTAAGTTATTTGGGTGGGCTTACACTTGTATCGGCTGCTCACACCCTTCATGGATCCACCGTACCAACACGTTTATAAAGTAGCGGTTTAGTCTTTGTTTGGTTTCGATGGTTTCATCATCTTCCATACCCAAATGAACGAAAAGACGGTGTCACGGAATTGTATAAACCCTTTGAATTTATTTATTAAATTTGTGTACTAGAGTTTCGATTTTTGGCGTACAAAGATACTCGAGGATGACTAATGTATATTGTGTCGTATTTCAAAATAATCAGTTCGGTTCATCCTAAGCCTAACGTGAGAAATGCTTTTGATAAGGAGAACCAAATTACTTGAATGCACAGACAATATCTGTGTATAAATACCATACCGCATGTTCACCTCTTTACATAACGGATTGACTTGTCAGTCAGCGGTCTACTATAAAGACTCGCACATTTCCAGCTGTAGAGTTGTAAAGCTGTTCAGTGTCCGGTGATGTTCAGTATATGGAGTGTCCAGTATCTGAAGTGTCCGGTATTGTCTGGTGTTTTCCATAGTATAGTGTCCGAAGCATTTGGAAAGTGTAGAATCGTCTGGTGTTTCCAGGGTGGCTAGATGGATCAGAGCGTTCCAAGTATCGGAGTGATCGAGGTCTACGTGGTGCAAGCTGTACAGCCAACCACAGGATTTATTCGTAGCAGCGGTAAATTTGAACTTTAGCAGCCGTGGTGCTGAAATAAAGTGTTCCGACGATGGAACGTATCTCATTGCATGTAATATTTTAGCCGTGGTTTAAATTTGGAGATTCGTAAAACCCATTGTATATTTTGGTACTGTAAATCTGCTCTTTTCAATTTGCAAAATTTCAGTATGAATGAATTCATGTTACTACATGGGGAAAAATTCTACATTGTTTGCTAGCTGAGTAAACTATGTCCATTTTTCCATTGTTTAGTCACCGTGCATCATTCACACCTTACGTTTGTCTTTTGTAGAGTAATTTGCTTGTATTTTTCTTCATTACATTTGTGCGTTATTATGTCAATAATCCAATCTTTTGATGATATATACACGCACGTATTCATAATTAAATTACTCATTCAAGTCATTCCTTATTAAACATTGTATTTATATCATCTTCGAGTATGTCGGGTCATTTAGCTATTAAGTAAACAAAATACAAGATATTAAGAGAATTTGATTAGTCTAGTGTCAGTAGCAACCTAGCGAGGTTTCGTCATACAAAAAGACAGTATCTAATGGCACGGTAACTAGAGAACCGTTAGGTCAAATGCCCTTGATAGACACTCCGTTGAGAAGAGCTGCCGTGGACATTGTAGGACCTATATTTCCACATACAAATCGGAAACAACCGACAGCAATTATTTGTTAAATTTTACAAAGCTTGCTGTCTTTACTCTTTTCTTTTATTTAATTTAAGAGCATATACTAGTAACACTGTGTATACTTATAAATCAATTCTCGATCTTTAATTTCCTAATTCCCAATACTACAGGTGAGCGGAGAATTACAATAATTTTCCTCTTTTATTTGCCTCGTATAAATTAGACTACGTAATAGATGTCGTTCCAAATAAATCTTCACAAATTCGTATTATCAACAATTTGCTGATACCATATTTATAATATTGAAGTCTTCAATATCTTTAGACGGACATTTTTTTGTTTGGTTGTTTGATTGCTTTGTGTAGTTTGTTGTCTATGGTGGTTTTCTGTGTGAAGTTAGATGAAGTTTAGTTTTCTTTATGAAATGAAGAAATTGTACCCCTATCTTGTTAGAAAGAGGCTGTGGCTGGTAATTTAACAACATTATTATGGGATATTTATTGTGGTAAATGTTCACTTTAACAGGCACAATTTACGGAGGATATTTCTTAGATCGCTGGAAAGGGGTAGACGTTTGTGCCTTCATTAACGAAAGTGTAACTAATGGCGATGATGATTCTATTTTACATTGTTTGGAACATGAGAACGTGATTACCATATCTCATCATTTTCTTTTGTTAAAAGCCGTTTTACATGTCAATGTGTGAAACCTTACGTACGTATTTTACTTTATTTTATACTTGCCAATACGATTCCAATGTAAAGAGTTATGTATTTTGTATTGTCAACTGAACCATTCAGTTTGCTTGGTATTTGAAAGATGACCAGTCAATATCTTGCGTTTGTATCTCAACCCATGACCGGTCAATATCTTGTACATTTAAAACGAACAAAAGCGTGTATTCCTATAAGCAGGGACTGTCGCTGACGTGAGGGCGATGAGTCAGTTTGCACAAAGTTTTTTCTAGGTATATTACTTCTGTGTAATGATTGGATTAATCTTTTCCTAATGGATAGTGACTTCTCCCTTCTGAAAGTAGAGCGATTCATTTAGTAGTGTAAGGCGGCCTTTCCTGTTTATGCGAGCATTGCATGAACATTTGTTCATACTAATATTATCAGTTTTGTAAAGAATATAAAATAACGTGTTTGTAGTTTTATTAATTGTTTTTTGTCTAGAAAATATGTCTTCAATTAGATTAGAAGTCTTAATTTTTTGACAGTAAACAGATTGCGTATGTTTTATCACATCCTTCTAATTAGGTTGCATTTATAATACACCAGTGGTTACACCTAAGGTCGTATGTATAGTGTCATTTGTTTTCGTTGTTGAATAAGTATTTTCTAATTTGTGCTCTTTTAAGAATGTCAAGGATTTTAAATATATTTCATCATCCGCAACAAAGAAATACTACTACTACTACTACTAATACGATGATGATGATGATGACGATGATGACCATATGGTATTTGCTATTTTGTTCATTTTCTGATAAAGTAAAAGTTCGCACAGACAAACTGTCTTGAGTGATGCTTTGACAACTACACTAAATTTTAATCATCACTAGACTAATGTATCCAATTATGTGATGTGCTATGTATTCATGTTTTCTTTAGTATGTAGTTTTAATCGACTTTCTCGTTGCATTTTGCAAAATTATAATTTTTATTTACATTCTTTATGCCCATTCTTTGTCAAAATCATCGCATAATTTATTTATTAAAGGACAACATTTCGAGATTTATAAATTTCACAGAATATGAAACATAACAAAGAACAGTTCGTTTTTCATTGTTTAACTAAGAACATGAAATCTTGCTTAGAGCCACGTATATATGAAAGGGATGACCTGATCTATTTGTTCCATCTTTGTTTAATAAGATTAGTTTTTGTAGGAGCATTAGAAACTTATATTGATCTTGATTTTGATATGCAAAATAGAGTTATCGTAATGAATTAACTTGAAATATTGCAGTCTTGCATTGGCAAGAATTACTTTACCATCTAATTGTGGCTCATGCAATTGCATTTTCGAAGCAGTGTTTGGGTGTTTCCGGCTGCAGAAAATGTCGTTTCAGAAGCCATGTAACATCAATATCAAATAATCCTGATCAATCACGCAGGTGAATTTACATTTTCATAAATTATAGGCATCTAGAATACTAACTTACAGTGACAAATCGAAGGAGAGCATGAGTGTAGATTCATTACAAAGTCTGTTCAAAACTCGTATACAATCCCTATTCATATACGCATACATCTCAATTACATGTTATTACTTGTGCAGTTTATACAAAAATATATGAGCCTGTACCAGAACGTTTGTTTCTCTTACCTTTCTCGGTTAAGAAAGCTCAATTTTTTCAAACTCAGCCTATTGATCAGATACGTCTTCCATTCGACCCATGGTGAACGCACAGATTCGGCTCCAATTTTACCAAAAATCTTGAAAATTTCGCATTGTGTTGAGATTCTACATAATCTTGCTTGCGATACATCATATAAGATCAGTATGTTTTATTAGAGGTTCGTGAAGTGGAAAGGTTGGAAAATCACTCTTTAGTTTTAACAATTAATATGGAAATCTTTTACTTGTAAAAATATTAAATGAAATCCTCAAAGTTGAGGAAACTCCCAATATTTCAACAGATAAGACGTCTTCAAGTCCAGATTCATACTGAGATCCGAGTTGTATATATATGAATCAAACATTATTATCAACGAGTCAAGCAGTAAGGGATTTTCCAAATTATTAATTTTACGAAGACAATTTGAGGTATTCAGTGAAACTGTGGTCAGATGCCTACTACCCCGAAATTTTGTTCGTATGTTTGAAATTTCCATATCGAATAAAATGGTTGCTGCAACACGTGTGTAACCCGCATACGATATTTGTTCTCAAATCTCCGACAACTTCGGAAAGCGTATTGATTCCTTTCAAGTTGAATCACATCTATATGTGATTTTTCCGTCAATAACTTATAATGCTCTAAAGGTCACTTATTTATAACATTTGGAAAAGCTTAAAACCAGAGTGAAGTACTGAAAAAACAATGTTTTAGGATATAACGGTTAAACTAGATTTAAATACTGACCAAATGTTTTAGGGGATAACGGTTAAAACCAAAATTAATTTAGGCAATTTTGTAGCAGTGTTCATGAACGTTGGATAAAAAGGCATATGAAGAGGGATAATAAAAGCAGACTGTGATAAGAGGAAACTTTGATTTATTTTTTATTAAAATTAGATAATTTCTAATAATAACAGTTAAACACGAAATGTTAAATAAATAAAAGCCATTACAATGCAACTGAACACTGTTTCTATTACATTTCTGGGACTTTCTGTTCTCAAGGGAAAATAAAACCGAGTGGGACTATCAGCTTCAGTGGGAAATGGAATAGTGTAGGTCAGACTAGGGTTAATGGGAATTCGAACAGGGATGGTCTGTTCAGGGTCAATGGTTGTATAGGGACAACCACACACAACATAGACATACACATCCATAGACACATATACAAATTCACACAAATGGCAAGAGAGTAGAAATCTTATCTAGGCGATGAAGTGGCCCTGAAAGAGTCGTATATTTCTTCCTGTGCTTCCGCCATCTCCTCACTTCTCTATTGTTCATTTCTTCTTGTTTCAATACTGTGGGATCCAGTCAGTATGCCCCATGGCTCTAACCTTTTCCTGCACTTTTGTTAAAAATCTCATGTTCATTCAATCTATCTAAGTCCTCTTTTTTCTTTATATTTTCTTTATCCTTTCTCACCTTAGGCCATGTATATGTTATCATTGTTCGCTTCTTCTTTCATGACTCTTCTAACCACATTCTCAGCTTTATCTAATTTTCCCGAGTCCCACTGCACACTGTTTAGTGATAGGTATGACCAATTTCTCCAATCCTCAGTCTCCTAAAGCATACTTTACATTCATTGCACCATTATTAACCTTTCTCATTTTCCCCACTTTACAATACTCGGTCTTCATCAATCTTTTCTTCTTCTCCATTTCCTCATCCTACATCTTTGACCTGATCACATTAGCTTTTGGGGTCAGGACTTGACATGTCCCAAAGTCTAAGGCAAATGGATGCCTTCAATAAATGGCAATGTTTTCTACGACATACTCTGTATCAAACATCCAATACCAGACTTCATTAATCATTCACCAAATTCATTTTCTTTCCATTGCGTTGTGCGGTCAACGAGGCAACCAGACTGCTTACTTACTTTACTTGAATTAATGTCCCTTTCTCCAATAAGACTTGTGTCACAAGTTTATGTCCGCACAGTTAATTCGTGGAAGGGGAGAAGAACATTTATGCTCACAAAGTGAGTTTATTAATTCAGAATATACTTTACAGGACAATTAAGTCCCAATCGACGTGTTTGCAAGCTGTAGTGAGTGGGAATCTACCCAACGCGCACTCAATGTAAATTATGTATGATGAAGATCAAGACGTCGAGCGTAACTGAACACAGCTCTTAGCGTCAGCCCAGTTCCGTGCCTACGCGCTCATGGGTGCACCTATGGTTTTAGACGAGTGGGAATAGTTTCACATTCTATTATTTAATTGTCTGAGCGTGGCAAAAGGACAGGGACATGGCAAGTAAGAATAATCTAGGTCTAAATATGCGCACCAGAGTAACCAGGCCATAAGCGACCTGTTATATCGTGCCCTTCACAAGTAAGACTGTTCCATCTGTGTTTTCGCAAGGTCTGTTCATAATTATAGTCCCTTCCTACTATTGACTGCATTGCATGGAAAATTTGACAAGTTGTATTGCTTGTGATAACCTGTTAAGGGCGTTAAGGGGTTGCAAAGCGTAATGATAGAGCTAAGGAAAGCTACATTTAAATTTTCCTTTTTTGCCTATGGCCTATAGGAAATACAATATGATATTGTATGTCAAGTTAAGGTTGGGATAGGTCTGTTCCAAAAAAGTCCGCGTATATTGATGGAGAGCCTATGGATGTTTGTACGGGTCGTAAATGTTTTCCGATGTGTCTGGCATTTATGGCACACATTAAAAACGTGAGGTAAATTCTCAGCGGTTGGGCAATTGGGGCTCTGATTCATGTTGATCGGTAGGTATTTTCCGAAACGGCTGGTTAAGTGTTCTTCCAGTTCGAATTATATTAATAATAGTTTGATAGTGTTTATTATCGGACTTGGTTGTTTTAGCCTTCCTGGAGTGTTTTGAACAGAGTACAGTGTACGTTGTTTTGGGCTTTTTTCCCATTCGTGTGGCAATTTTTCTATATTTTTTTCTGCCAATGATGCTACATATTTCCTTGGTGCTGTAGTACCTGAAAGTGATATACAATTTGGATCACCACATTTGTATTCATGACCTAATAACTCAAATTAATGTGTCCTTAGCTCAGCTCCTACTATAACACTTGAAATCGTACAATTTTACAAAACGGAGATGATACATATCGCAGTAAACTATATCTGATTCTGACAGAACGAAACGAATTATACTAAGTACATCTCCAACACCAGAGCCTACTTCTCGGTTACTGCATTGGTAGGTATGTCATCTGGTACTGTGCAACTCGAATACCGAGCATAAGTCTAATAAGTTCTTAAGACAGCTAATGGAAGTTCTACGCTGGACCTAACATTAAATGCAGACTGAAATTTAAGTCAATTATTTCTCGCTAATAAAGTGTCGGATATGTTGATTCTGTCGAAACTCAATGACCTGCGTGTGTAACGTACCATCAAGGACACGACCTGGCCAGTTACCGTTGTATATCCTTGGGCAAAGCCATTTACTCGAATAAAATCACACTAAATAACCAACTTGTATTGCTGTACAGTAAAGCACCAAAACCGAACTAAAAATTTGCAGTCTTTTTAAATATTATTTTGAAATAAGAAAATTATTATCAAGCTGAGATATTTGGTTAAGAGATAAAAGCAACCTAACATCATGTAACTAAAACAGCACTGAATGGGTTTTCGACACAACGAAACCATACAAATCATTACAGCAATGATCAGCGTATGAAAATTGTCATATTGGAAAATTGACTAAGCAAAACTTCCCAAATTAATTACAGAACACACTAATATTACAACTGATTCTGTGAAACCATTGTAACATTAATAAATAATTACTGGAAAAATAAAATTACATAGTCCTCTACTTGACCTTAAATATAACAGCGTTTTCTTAATACAAACCATTTTATCTAATAGAATGTTTCTATTAGAAGTCTATTACCAAAACTATAAAGTAAACAACACGTAGACCTGACAATTCTCAAATTTCTAAAGTCAGCCGTTATAAACGTGTTGCTCACGAAACTTAAAATTTATGATACAGGTCAGTTAGAAATGGCGGTGTATGACCGATGCCATCTAACCTTTAGCAATATATATGAAATGTGCAGCATAAATTAAACGTTATGTATAAATTAAATTTTATATAATAGTTACAAGTTGATATCGAGGAAGTTCTAATAAATGTAACTAGATTTACCAAGATATTGAAGAAGTTATAAACTTGATCATTCAGATTATATTTCCTCACTTTGCAGTTATCAGTTCTGGTCCCTAACACTGTTATACCACAGAGAACGCATTTTTCTTGATACTCTGCACTTGGTGGCTGGGGTATGTTTTTCAAGGAAAGCACGCAGGAAGTTATCGAGTTGTTCTGCTGTAGTAGGTAAGCCAGTTGCTAGGTTTTCTTTGATGTCATGGTTCTATTTATCATACGGATGTTTATCTTAGTAACATGTAAAGATAGAGGACTGATACGCCGAGATAGCATATAATGAAGAGGTAAGTTTGTGGGATACCAGGATGAATTGCAAAATATAATCATTAGGTCTATGAAGAATCCAGTCTAAAATGTGACCACGTTTATGGGTGGGTTGGTTAACTGACTGTTTACGGTTGAAAACATGAATGGAATCTAGAAGTTTTGACGTGTATGGGATTCCAGGACTGTCAAAGTGAAAGTTGAAATCTTTAAGATTAATTAGGTTGCAAACTATCAAATTTCCATACTCCCGAAAATTTGGAAACTGCTCCAATAAGAGACATTCAGTCAGCTTGTTTTTTTTCAACTAGGATAAGGGTGGTAGGGACAAAAAAAATGGACTGACCCCTTGTTCCAGTGTTAATGTTGTTTTGGACTAGTTCAAACGGTGTGTGGCAGAAATTGAATGCTGTGTTGTACTTTAGAGATTTTAACATTGAATTATTTGTGCGATAGTGGCGGGGGAACGACTTAATGGAGTAAACGTCGGGTTTAAATCCGTGTACTGGGCTCATCGCCTGATGTTTTCAGACATATTCCTGTCAGGAAGAATACGTCGATAGTCTGGTCGTTGATAAAATGAACTATTTATGTGCGCTTTTCCGGTGATCTTACAGTTTGGGCTTTGAATAATGCAGTACGCAATGGTATATCTGGAACAGATGACACAACGGATGACGATTTAAGATGGATCTTCACCAAGTTATCAAAATTAACGGCCAAATGTTTAAAAAATTTATCTGAAAAAGGCGAAAGGGAGATAACTGCAATTATCCTTCTTGTTCTAGTTCGGCTAGCTTTTAACATCGTTTTGATTTTTCGCTTCCGTTTATATTTAAGTAATGATGAATCTAGTCCCAGTTCCTTTAGTCTTGAGCACAATGTAATATGAAGAGACAAGGTGTGGTCATTTAAAGCAATCAATGCGTGTCCATCATATCATAAGCAGGTTGACTGTTGATCACGTGGTGGCGGATTATTAAAAAATAAAAGACGTCTTAACAGTTGAGACGAGACAGATGAGAAAAATTAAAATTGTTCTCGTTTCCAAAACAAGGAAATGAACTGAACAGTCAATGCACGATGAAATGATAGACAACAAGCACATATATCATGAAAAATAGCGCAAAAACGGAAGAGCTGCGTCAAGCTGGTTAAGCGATAGCGGCCATCTTTCCGGAACATGTTATTTCTATTAGCAACATTTCTTCGGAAAGACGAGATCGACCGTAAGGCATATGTGGATGGATTGTCATGTACTTTTCAAATAACATACAAGAGAAGAACAGATTTTGAAATTTCTATTATATATTCAATATTGGCCTCAAAACTCCCTCTTCTCATGGACTTACCATTTTGCAAATGAGTTAGGGTCTGCTGCCGTAACTTCCGACAATGAAGTAATTATAATGGGAGACTTTGATCTTGTATTCCTCTCTGAAACTAATAATAAATGGCTACATATGATAGAACTACACGAATTTACACAGGTATTTAGTCCAACAAAAGTAACAGCCTGTATTTTTACTCTGATCAATCGCATCTACACTACCCATCCTACCAATCTCTACGAGATAAAATGAACGGTGTTTCCTTATTAGTGATAACTATGTATAGCTACATCTGTACATATCCGTATATATACTTATATTCATATGCATGCACATGTGTATAGCTACATCTGTACATATCCGTATATATACTTATATTCATATGCATGCACATGTGTATAGCTACATCTGTACATATCCATATATATACGTATATGCATATGCACGCACATGTGTATAGCTACATCTGTACATATATATATATATATATATATATATATATATATATATATATATATATATATATATATATATATATATATTATATATATATATATATATATAGATGTGTATATCTAGATCTGTATATATCCGTATATACATATACATACATGTATATATATATATATATATATATATATATATATATATATATATATATATATATATATATATATATATATATATATATATATATATGTCAATACATGTGTATATCTATATTCGTATATATCCGTATATAAGTGTATGTCTATACATGTGTATATCTATATCCGTATATATTCGTATATTAGGGTATATGTCTATATATTTGTGTATATCTATATCCGTATATATCCGTGTATACGTGTATGTCTATATATGTGTGTATTTCTATATCCGTATATATCCGAGTATATGTTTACGTCTATATATATGTGTATATCTATATCCGTATATATCCGTATAAATATATGTATATGTCTATACATATATGTATATCTATATCCGTATATACGTATATGTCTATATATGTGCATATCTATATCGGTATATAACCGTATATATGTATATGTCTATATATATGCGTATAGCTACATCTGTATATATCCGTATATATGTATAAGTGTATATATGTGTATATCTACATCTGCATACATCCGTATATATGTACATTTGTATATATGTTTGGATATCTACATCTGTATATATCTGTATATAAGTATATGTGTATATATGTGTATAGCTAATAGCTACATCTATATGCATCCGTATATATATATCGATGTATATACGTGTGTATAGTTACATCTATCTATATCCGTTTATATATATCGATTTATAGTGATGTGTATAGCTACATCTCTATACATCCGTATATATATCGATGTATATACGTGTGTATAGTTACATCTATCTATATCCGTTTATATATATCGATGTATAGGCATGTGTGTAGCTAAATCTATCTATATCCGTTTATATATATCGATGTATATACATGTGTATAGCTACATCTATCTATATCCGTATATATATATATATATATATATATATATATATATATATATATATATATATATATATATATATATATATATATACAGACATGTGTATAGCTACATCGATCTATATCCGTATTTTTATCTATGTACAGACAGACTACATCTGTACATATCCGTATATATACGTATATACATATGCATGCACATGTGTATATCTATATTTGCTCAGACATGTGTATCTCTCATCCTTTAGACGGTTTGACTTAACGTTTACCATCACATAAGTCCAGATATATCGTGGAACACCATAGACGAAAAGGTTTATAGATTTTAGTCCGTATCTTGTTATGATGGTCCTAAGAGAGAGAGAGAGAGAGAGAGAGAGAGAGAGAGAGAGAGAGAGAGAGAGAGAGAGAGAGAGAGAGAGAGAGGTCTTTATATAGTTAGGAACCATGTTATTTGTAGGTTGCTTGGTGTAATTTTTATTTCAAGGTTTTAATCGAGCACATATTCCTTTTCTCTCCAACTCCATATTTTGCGTTGTTTGTCCGTTATGCATGAGAGGGGAAGGGAGAATATAAATCAGAACGGAATGTGATGAAAATGTGTAACATATTATATTCATTTATATATAAGGAGGTGCCTACCCCACCTCCTGCTCCTAATTAACTAGAATATGTATGCTCTAGGTTTGGATTAATTTTTACTATGTTGATTTTATGTTTGATACCAGTTAGAAAAGTTTCTTTAAAAGCCAAGAGACTTAAACCGAATAGCAGCAACATTAATAACAACAACAATTATGCTACTAGTTATTATTATTATTATTATTATTATTATTATTATTATTATTATTATTATTATTATTGTTCTTGTTGTTGTTGTTGTTATTATTATATTATTAAGGAAACTTTAAAATCTGTCATCAAAGCTAACTGTTAAGGGAAAACCATTACCATGAGTATTGTGAGGAAAGCTGTGAACAAGAAGTAATGAACACGTTCGGGACTTAAAATCTCATAAATGATGCAGTTAACGGTGTTTAAGTAGATCCTTTAGCATTGTGTTCATTTGGTTCTATTTTTGATGGAATATTGTATGACTGTAGTACTCTTAACAATATTTTTAGATTAATGAAGACATATTGCTATGTGTGTGTAGAGAGGGGCGGGGTGGGGTGGGGTGGGGGTGGGGTTCGATCGAGAAAAAATGATACACAGAGTAACATAATTCGTAGTGAGGTATCTTTCATCGTCGTCTTATGGTTTTGTGAACTTAAACTATCTGGGAAAAATACTAAATGTTTATCCAGCATAGTATCTGACATGTTTTTTCATTTCTTGTAAATATTTATTACTTGGTACTTTCGTTATTGTAATATTTTCAGCTCATGCACTAAATATTAACTTCATATTAAATGAAGTTCTTTATATTTTTAGTTTCATACTTGAACTTGTTTTCTACATTACCCCTTGTTATACGGTTTGCATTAAGGACATGTTTTCTCATACTAGTTAGTGACAACTCTTTTACAACTGTAATCTTTAAAATTAAATTTAAAATAAACTTAAATTGGAAAACGTTACTTAAAACATCGTGCTGAGCACCAGCCTTAAAATCATGCAAAATGAATGAAGACTAAAGATAAAATCGAAAAAGTTGGTTAGAAAAGTTTTAAACAAAATTGTATGGTTTTCAAACCACCGGAGAATGTAACTTCCTACATGACTCTATGTCTTCAAATAAGTAACATACAAGAGTGAGAATCAAGAAGCTTTGTAAAATTCAAGAAATAATGTTTCCCACGAATACAAAGCGAGAACGTAAAAAACTAAACAACGTTCGTTATTCCGATTTAAATTCCATACAATCCCAGAATTACAGACATAATTCATAATGATTAATGTCCTGAATAAACTTTATTAAATACAAAGTAATGATGTGCCTGTAATGGCCAATATAATGGCAATTTTCCAACCGTCTTGTGTTGGCTCACCATAATGCATTTCAGGAAGTTAACCTTTATTTGAAATTTTTCAATAAAACTCAGGTTTTTATTTCCATCATATTATTTCTGATGAGCACTCTGTATTTTCAGTGAATAAATAATTCTGGAAAAAAATCCCAAATTAATTACGGAGCACCCCAATATTACAATTGATTCTGTGAAGCCATTGTAATAATAATGAATAATGTCAGGAAAAGCAAGATTACATATTCCTCTACTTGACATCACTGTTGATGTTTGTCACAGAATTAGGAAAAAAACCTGGGTTATGCCTTAGAAATATTTGACAAATTTGTGTTGTGCATGTGTACAACGTTCACTAGGGTGAACAGGTGTTTTTACAGACAAACGACGGAACCAACATCTCTCGCCGGAACTTACTTGCGACGAGGGACATTATAATCACGATATGCATGGGAATTTTAACTTGAATATTATTCACTGTCCTATGAATTAAAGTAAGATCAATGTACAACCGACACACTGGTCGTTCCGGATCTGGTCGAAGAGTGCACGTGTCTCCATTGTATTCTACAGCCATAGGAGTGAGTGTTAAATTTATATTTCATTTCATATGCGAAGTTTATTGAGTCTGTATTGTCATATCGTGTAATGATTCATTTATTGCAACGCAGATTTGAAACTTTGTGTACTGTGAATTTCACGTTGCTATTAAGAATTTAATGTATTAGCATTTTCCAGAACCCATTATTAGTACTAGTTTGGTTTTATTGTAGCTAACGAGTGGAACGAGTTTGAAGAGTCTAACGAGTCTAACGAGTGTGACGAGTTTAACTATTGAGTTTAGCTGACGTGTTTATCTGACGAGTTTAGCTGCTGACGAGTTAAGTTGTCATGTAAAGCTATCTTCAGCTGTCTATATGTATGTACGTATGTCTCTACATGTGGTGGAGCCATGACTGTAGACGTAGCTAATTCAAAGGTGCTGTATGCTGCTTTACGGTTGTATACGTATGACTGTACACGTGGTGGATCCATGAAGGGTGCGAGAGGCCAATACAAGTATAGTCCAACCCATGGACTTGGTGAAACTGTGCGGTTTATCAGTGTATGAATCGCACGACTGTACAAGAGTCAAGAAGCATATGTTTGCTTCAATTGTTGTTTCAATTGGTAAATATTTATTTACAAGAGATTATTTTGAATGTTAGTTGTATTCCAGGAGATTTGTGCATCTCAGTTGCAGTGCAGAACACTTGAAACGTATTTGAATACATTGAGATTGTTTGAATCTCAATCATAGTCTATACGTGAACTTATGTGAATATCGTACAGTGCATACCATTATTTGAAACGAGTTTTCTTTAATCTGTATATCAGATAGATATAATAGTTTGGTTTACTTTTGATGTCTGAATGTTTTTATAGAGTGATTGGATCAATTGTATGTCGAGAGCGTGTGAGAATATTTGTCTTTATACATCATATATTTTTCTTTACTAAGTTCATAAAGTTTCATCTTTCACACACTGTATTTGAGTTGTTCATTTATTCCAAAATCCTCTCGGTTTCTATTCTGCGACAATGTTGTGATCGTGCACGTGTTCTTGTAGATCAATGTGCCAAGAATCGTTCTATTGAAATCCAACAAACGGAAATAGTTCCCTCAAAGCCTTTTTAGAAAGATTATTAATATAAATGTAACTGTTGGGGTCAGCAGGGTCATAGCCATTCATATTTGAGTTGCTGGCACCTGCGTATTTGTGATTGACATGATATTATGCCACGAAGTGATCGCTCTATAAGCAGATGCAGATAAACAGTGAGAAATGGGGGATAACGTTTGGTTTCATACACTAATGCATCCCTACACGTACTGGTTTCATACACTAATGCATCCCTACACGTACTCGATAACATGAAATAACGTGATATATCGAGCTTGTAAGTGCAAATTGCAGTATCACGAAATTTTTAAAACATCAGCGATAACAACCTTCAGAGCACAAATACAGATAGTGATAGTCGTCGAGGCATTTGTACTCAAATGTTGACATAACTTTCTATGCAAGTTCGCAAATCTCTTAAATGACAACGTTTCTATCTGAAGATAATCAGCTGCGTCAAATTCTTTTCAGTCGTCCACATACTCGTTGGGATACATGTATAGTTTTGTTGGCAGGTCAGTATTGGTTGGTCAGTATCAGCGAGTGATTTTAAAATTGTCCAGGGTCATACTTTTTCTAACTGGGACGAATTCTGTTATGTATGTTTTATTTAATTGTTTTAAATTTCCTTTATACTCCACTATATGCTATTGCAATGGAACATTGCTTACTGGACTTGATCTTGCCCATAATTGAGTTCATTTCTGTTTGAACTGATTGACGTTTTAAATTTGTTTATTTCATTGATGTAAGCTACTAATGATAGCTTCATTATCCCTTATGGGAAATGAAACATTGTATCTAGTTGGTGGCTATGTTCCAAAATCACTGACAAATTTGGTAAACAACTTTTATAACATTATTTTTTATATTTCTCAGAGTGAGAATCATTAAGTCGTGCCAAGGTCATACTTAGACTACATGATATTTTCAATATCCAAACGGTAACAAACTTCCTTATTTCCAGAAGAAAGAACATTTGACCCTCATCCGGGAATCTTAGTCGGTCTTATAACTGATGATTTGGTAAAGGATTGCCAGTTGGGCTTAAAAACACATGACACGCTAAGTTGCATTACGTTGTGACTAGTTTAGACTGAATCTTAATCGTCTTTAAATTTTTGAATTCAAACGATTTTTCAATATGGAATTGCAAACGTATTATGACACAATTCTTGAACAGATATAGTCACTAGAATATATACTAAATTCAAAACTGGAATAATATTTTTCATGACTGTTGACACATCTGCAATTGGTAAGTTATTACAGACATCATCGCCTTCCATCTTGAATTTTATCAGGATTCGAACTATGATTCACTTAGGAATTTTCATTGATAAGATTTGAGTTTTATTTCTTTGATTACAATTCGGATTTAATTTGCAATACCGTAACTTCTTTTGTCTTATTTTCCTTTTGTATTCTAGGAAAAAAAGCTATT
Organism: Unio delphinus; assembly: GCA_029339505.1. Lineage (NCBI taxonomy): Eukaryota > Metazoa > Mollusca > Bivalvia > Unionida > Unionidae > Unio > Unio delphinus. The sequence continues at coordinate 12,941,821 of JAQISU010000034.1, forward strand.
TGTTAAATTTTAAGGAAGCTTGTTGTCTACACTTTTTTTTGTTACTTATTTTAAGAGTATGGACAAGTAAGCAAAAATTAGGGACTGGTACGGGATAAGAATTTTATCTAAAATATTTCAAAAAAACTTTGTTTTTGAAATTTAATTTCCCATAGTTTTGGAATTTGAAAATCACAATTATTATTTCACATTTAATTTTTTTAAGTTATTTGGGTGGGCTTACACTTGTATCGGCTGCTCACACCCTTCATGGATCCACCGTACCAACACGTTTATAAAGTAGCGGTTTAGTCTTTGTTTGGTTTCGATGGTTTCATCATCTTCCATACCCAAATGAACGAAAAGACGGTGTCACGGAATTGTATAAACCCTTTGAATTTATTTATTAAATTTGTGTACTAGAGTTTCGATTTTTGGCGTACAAAGATACTCGAGGATGACTAATGTATATTGTGTCGTATTTCAAAATAATCAGTTCGGTTCATCCTAAGCCTAACGTGAGAAATGCTTTTGATAAGGAGAACCAAATTACTTGAATGCACAGACAATATCTGTGTATAAATACCATACCGCATGTTCACCTCTTTACATAACGGATTGACTTGTCAGTCAGCGGTCTACTATAAAGACTCGCACATTTCCAGCTGTAGAGTTGTAAAGCTGTTCAGTGTCCGGTGATGTTCAGTATATGGAGTGTCCAGTATCTGAAGTGTCCGGTATTGTCTGGTGTTTTCCATAGTATAGTGTCCGAAGCATTTGGAAAGTGTAGAATCGTCTGGTGTTTCCAGGGTGGCTAGATGGATCAGAGCGTTCCAAGTATCGGAGTGATCGAGGTCTACGTGGTGCAAGCTGTACAGCCAACCACAGGATTTATTCGTAGCAGCGGTAAATTTGAACTTTAGCAGCCGTGGTGCTGAAATAAAGTGTTCCGACGATGGAACGTATCTCATTGCATGTAATATTTTAGCCGTGGTTTAAATTTGGAGATTCGTAAAACCCATTGTATATTTTGGTACTGTAAATCTGCTCTTTTCAATTTGCAAAATTTCAGTATGAATGAATTCATGTTACTACATGGGGAAAAATTCTACATTGTTTGCTAGCTGAGTAAACTATGTCCATCTTTCCATTGTTTAGTCACCGTGCATCATTCACACCTTACGTTTGTCTTTTGTAGAGTAATTTGCTTGTATTTTTCTTCATTACATTTGTGCGTTATTATGTCAATAATCCAATCTTTTGATTATATATACACGCACGTATTCATAATTAAATTACTCATTCAAGTCATTCCTTATTAAACATTGTATTTATATCATCTTCGAGTATGTCGGGTCATTTAGCTATTAAGTAAACAAAATACAAGATATTAAGAGAATTTGATTAGTCTAGTGTCTGTAGCAACCTAGCGAGGTTTCGTCATACAAAAAGACAGTATCTAATGGCACGGTAACTAGAGAACCGTTAGGTCAAATGCCCTTGATAGACACTCCGTTGAGAAGAGCTGCCGTGGACATTGTAGGACCTATATTTCCACATACAAATCGGAAACAACCGACAGCAATTATTTGTTAAATTTTACAAAGCTTGCTGTCTTTACTCTTTTCTTTTATTTAATTTAAGAGCATATACTAGTAACACTGTGTATACTTATAAATCAATTCTCGATCTTTAATTTCCTAATTCCCAATACTACAGGTGAGCGGAGAATTACAATAATTTTCCTCTTTTATATGCCTCGTATAAATTAGACTACGTAATAGATGTCGTTCCAAATAAATCTTCACAAATTCGTATTATCAACAATTTGCTGATACCATATTTATAATATTGAAGTCTTCAATATCTTTAGACGGACATTTTTTTGTTTGGTTGTTTGATTGCTTTGTGTAGTTTGTTGTCTATGGTGGTTTTCTGTGTGAAGTTAGATGAAGTTTAGTTTTCTTTATGAAATGAAGAAATTGTACCCCTATCTTGTTAGAAAGAGGCTGTGGCTGGTAATTTAACAACATTATTATGGGATATTTATTGTGGTAAATGTTCACTTTAACAGGCACAATTTACGGAGGATATTTCTTAGATCGCTGGAAAGGGGTAGACGTTTGTGCCTTCATTAACGAAAGTGTAACTAATGGCGATGATGATTCTATTTTACATTGTTTGGAACATGAGAACGTGATTACCATATCTCATCATTTTCTTTTGTTAAAAGCCGTTTTACATGTCAATGTGTGAAACCTTACGTACGTATTTTACTTTATTTTATACTTGCCAATACGATTCCGATGTAAAGAGTTATGTATTTTGTATTGTCAACTGAACCATTCAGTTTGCTTGGTATTTGAAAGATGACCAGTCAATATCTTGCGTTTGTATCTCAACCCATGACCGGTCAATATCTTGTACATTTAAAACGAACAAAAGCGTGTATTCCTATAAGCAGGGACTGTCGCTGACGTGAGGGCGATGAGTCAGTTTGCACAAAGTTTTTTCTAGGTATATTACTTCTGTGTAATGATTGGATTAATCTTTTCCTAATGGATAGTGACTTCTCCCTTCTGAAAGTAGAGCGATTCATTTAGTAGTGTAAGGCGGCCTTTCCTGTTTATGCGAGCATTGCATGAACATTTGTTCATACTAATATTATCAGTTTTGTAAAGAATATAAAATAACGTGTTTGTAGTTTTATTAATTGTTTTTTGTCTAGAAAATATGTCTTCAATTAGATTAGAAGTCTTAATTTTTTGACAGTAAACAGATTGCGTATGTTTTATCACATCCTTCTAATTAGGTTGCATTTATAATACACCAGTGGTTACACCTAAGGTCGTATGTATAGTGTCATTTGTTTTCGTTGTTGAATAAGTATTTTCTAATTTGTGCTCTTTTAAGAATGTCAAGGATTTTAAATATATTTCATCATCCGCAACAAAGAAATACTACTACTACTACTACTAATACGATGATGATGATGATGACGATGATGACCATATGGTATTTGCTATTTTGTTCATTTTCTGATAAAGTAAAAGTTCGCACAGACAAACTGTCTTGAGTGATGCTTTGACAACTACACTAAATTTTAATCATCACTAGACTAATGTATCCAATTATGTGATGTGCTAAGTATTCATGTTTTCTTTAGTATGTAGTTTTAATCGAATTTCTCGTTGCATTTTGCAAAATTATAATTTTTATTTACATTCTTTATGCCCATTCTTTGTCAAAATCATCGCATAATTTATTTATTAAAGGACAACATTTCGAGATTTATAAATTTCACAGAATATGAAACATAACAAAGAACAGTTCGTTTTTCATTGTTTAACTAAGAACATGAAATCTTGCTTAGAGCCACGTATATATGAAAGGGATGACCTGATTTATTTGTTCCATCTTTGTTTAATAAGATTAGTTTTTGTAGGAGCATTAGAAACTTATATTGATCTTGATTTTGATATGCAAAATAGAGTTATCGTAATGAATTAACTTGAAATATTGCAGTCTTGCATTGGCAAGAATTACTTTACCATCTAATTGTGGCTCATGCAATTGCATTTTCGAAGCAGTGTTTGGGTGTTTCCGGCTGCAGAAAATGTCGTTTCAGAAGCCATGTAACATCAATATCAAATAATCCTGATCAATCACGCAGGTGAATTTACATTTTCATAAATTATAGGCATCTAGAATACTAACTTACAGTGACAAATCGAAGGAGAGCATGAGTGTAGATTCATTACAAAGTCTGTTCAAAACTCGTATACAATCCCTATTCATATACGCATACATCTCAATTACATGTTATTACTTGTGCAGTTTATACAAAAATATATGAGCCTGTACCAGAACGTTTGTTTCTCTTACCTTTCTCGGTTAAGAAAGCTCAATTTTTTCAAACTCAGCCTATTGATCAGATACGTCTTCCATTCGACCCATGGTGAACGCACAGATTCGGCTCCAATTTTACCAAAAATCTTGAAAATTTCGCATTGTGTTGAGATTCTACATAATCTTGCTTGCGATACATCATATAAGATCAGTATGTTTTATTAGAGGTTCGTGAAGTGGAAAGGTTGGAAAATCACTCTTTAGTTTTAACAATTAATATGGAAATCTTTTACTTGTAAAAATATTAAATGAAATCCTCAAAGTTGAGGAAACTCCCAATATTTCAACAGATAAGACGTCTTCAAGTCCAGATTCATACTGAGATCCGAGTTGTATATATATGAATCAAACATTATTATCAACGAGTCAAGCAGTAAGGGATTTTCCAAATTATTAATTTTACGAAGACAATTTGAGGTATTCAGTGAAACTGTGGTCAGATGCCTACTACCCCGAAATTTTGTTCGTATGTTTGAAATTTCCATATCGAATAAAATGGTTGCTGCAACACGTGTGTAACCCGCATACGATATTTGTTCTCAAATCTCCGACAACTTCGGAAAGCGTATTGATTCCTTTCAAGTTGAATCACATCTATATGTGATTTTTCCGTCAATAACTTATAATGCTCTAAAGGTCACTTATTTATAACATTTGGAAAAGCTTAAAACCAGAGTGAAGTACTGAAAAAACAATGTTTTAGGATATAACGGTTAAACTAGATTTAAATACTGACCAAATGTTTTAGGGGATAACGGTTAAAACCAAAATTAATTTAGGCAATTTTGTAGCAGTGTTCATGAACGTTGGATAAAAAGGCATATGAAGAGGGATAATAAAAGCAGACTGTGATAAGAGGAAACTTTGATTTATTTTTTATTAAAATTAGATAATTTCTAATAATAACAGTTAAACACGAAATGTTAAATAAATAAAAGCCATTACAATGCAACTGAACACTGTTTCTATTACATTTCTGGGACTTTCTGTTCTCAAGGGAAAATAAAACCGAGTGGGACTATCAGCTTCAGTGGGAAATGGAATAGTGTAGGTCAGACTAGGGTTAATGGGAATTCGAACAGGGATGGTCTGTTCAGGGTCAATGGTTGTATAGGGACAACCACACACAACATAGACATACACATCCATAGACACATATACAAATTCACACAAATGGCAAGAGAGTAGAAATCTTATCTAGGCGATGAAGTGGCCCTGAAAGAGTCTTATATTTCTTCCTGTGCTTCCGCCATCTCCTCACTTCTCTATTGTTCATTTCTTCTTGTTTCAATACTGTGGGATCCAGTCAGTATGCCCCATGGCTCTAACCTTTTCCTGCACTTTTGTTAAAAATCTCATGTTCATTCAATCTATCTAAGTCCTCTTTTTTCTTTATATTTTCTTTATCCTTTCTCACCTTAGGCCATGTATATGTTATCATTGTTCGCTTCTTCTTTCATGACTCTTCTAACCACATTCTCAGCTTTATCTAATTTTCCCGAGTCCCACTGCACACTGTTTAGTGATAGGTATGACCGATTTCTCCAATCCTCAGTCTCCTAAAGCATACTTTACATTCATTGCACCATTATTAACCTTTCTCATTTTCCCCACTTTACAATACTCGGTCTTCATCAATCTTTTCTTCTTCTCCATTTCCTCATCCTACATCTTTGACCTGATCACATTAGCTTTTGGGGTCAGGACTTGACATGTCCCAAAGTCTAAGGCAAATGGATGCCTTCAATAAATGGCAATGTTTTCTACGACATACTCTGTATCAAACATCCAATACCAGACTTCATTAATCATTCACCAAATTCATTTTCTTTCCATTGCGTTGTGCGGTCAACGAGGCAACCAGACTGCTTACTTACTTTACTTGAATTAATGTCCCTTTCTCCAATAAGACTTGTGTCACAAGTTTATATCCGCACAGTTAATTCGTGGAAGGGGAGAAGAACATTTATGCTCACAAAGTGAGTTTATTAATTCAGAATATACTTTACAGGACAATTAAGTCCCAATCGACGTGTTTGCAAGCTGTAGTGAGTGGGAATCTACCCAACGCGCACTCAATGTAAATTATGTATGATGAAGATCAAGACGTCGAGCGTAACTGAACACAGCTCTTAGCGTCAGCCCAGTTCCGTGCCTACGCGCTCATGGGTGCACCTATGGTTTTAGACGAGTGGGAATAGTTTCACATTCTATTATTTAATTGTCTGAGCGTGGCAAAAGGACAGGGACATGGCAAGTAAGAATGATCTAGGTCTAAATATGCGCACCAGAGTAACCAGGCCATAAGCGACCTGTTATATCGTGCCCTTCACAAGTAAGACTGTTCCATCTGTGTTTTCGCAAGGTCTGTTCATAATTATAGTCCCTTCCTACTATTGACTGCATTGCATGGAAAATTTGACAAGTTGTATTGCTTGTGATAACCTGTTAAGGGCGTTAAGGGGTTGCAAAGCGTAATGATAGAGCTAAGGAAAGCTACATTTAAATTTTCCTTTTTTGCCTATGGCCTATAGGAAATACAATATGATATTGTATGTCAAGTTAAGGTTGGGATAGGTCTGTTCCAAAAAGTCCGCGTATATTGATGGAGAGCCTATGGATGTTTGTACGGGTCGTAAATGTTTTCCGATGTGTCTGGCATTTATGGCACACATTAAAAACGTGAGGTAAATTCTCAGCGGTTGGGCAATTGGGGCTCTGATTCATGTTGATCGGTAGGTATTTTCCGAAACGGCTGGTTAAGTGTTCTTCCAGTTCGAATTATATTAATAATAGTTTGATAGTGTTTATTATCGGACTTGGTTGTTTTAGCCTTCCTGGAGTGTTTTGAACAGAGTACAGTGTACGTTGTTTTGGGCTTTTTTCCCATTCGTGTGGCAATTTTTCTATATTTTTTTCTGCCAATGATGCTACATATTTCCTTGGTGCTGTAGTACCTGAAAGTGATATACAATTTGGATCACCACATTTGTATTCATGACCTAATAACTCAAATTAATGTGTCCTTAGCTCAGCTCCTACTATAACACTTGAAATCGTACAATTTTACAAAACGGAGATGATACATATCGCAGTAAACTATATCTGATTCTGACAGAACGAAACGAATTATACTAAGTACATCTCCAACACCAGAGCCTACTTCTCGGTGACTGCATTGGTAGGTATGTCATCTGGTACTGTGCAACTCGAATACCGAGCATAAGTCTAATAAGTTCTTAAGACAGCTAATGGAAGTTCTACGCTGGACCTAACATTAAATGCAGACTGAAATTTAAGTCAATTATTTCTCGCTAATAAAGTGTCGGATATGTTGATTCTGTCGAAACTCAATGACCTGCGTGTGTAACGTACCATCAAGGACACGACCTGGCCAGTTACCGTTGTATATCCTTGGGCAAAGCCATTTACTCGAATAAAATCACACTAAATAACCAACTTGTATTGCTGTACAGTAAAGCACCAAAATCGAACTAAAAATTTGCAGTCTTTTTAAATATTATTTTGAAATAAGAAAATTATTATCAAGCTGAGATATTTGGTTAAGAGATAAAAGCAACCTAACATCATGTAACTAAAACAGCAGCAGCAGAGAGGGTGTATCGGACAACATTTTTAGACAAGTTTTCACTGAAATCACGCTTAAAATCAATGAAACCAATGACATCAGACCCAAAAGTCAATGACATCAGGTCCCAAATGTGTGTGTGAATCATGGATTAGGTCCAAAAAAAAAATATGAAAAAATCAATGAAATTAATGAAATCAAAAACTTTTCAACTATTACATTTTTTGGGAAAAAGGGACTACAACATCGTTGTCACTCACCCTCTCTGCTGCTATGGGTTAACCGAATATTTGATCCAGTCCGATACGATATCGTGTTCCAGACTTGGGGGACGAAAATCCTCTTAGGATTTCACAAATAGACTAATTTGTAAAACCTCCTCTTGTAAATCAATCAGATTATTAGACTGGTCAGTGAGTTTGAAATTAATTCTGGTTAATGAATTATTATGACATCGCATATAGACTGGATTCACCGGGGACTCAATTATTAAAAACCCTGGAGGAGCTGTTGGTGCAAATGAATACAAAATATATCCCTGCTGAGCTTGATTTGATCGTTCTAAATTTATTTGATAGCTTCCTTCGATCACATCACATACTAAATTGAGCGCAATCACCGTTGAAATATTCACATTGAACGGAGCAATATGCCTACCACCACCATCTGGGTCATTATTATGGGTCAGGATAGTTGTTTGTGGTTGTGATGGTGTTTTTTTCCACGTATCATGGATTTTTTTGAAACCTTCATCGATGGCATCATCGAGAGATTTTTGTAGTTCTGAGATATTATATCCTGGAAGTTTGAATGTTGGAATATCTCCTATGCGGATCCTATATTCTATTGCAAATAAATCTCTTGTTTTAGGACTACTGTCACCTAATACTTCTTGAATAATTTGTGAATGAAATGTTTCCATGTCATTGATGATTTTGTTACATGTTTCTACGACACTGATAAATTCATCTCGGGTGAGAGTGCCGGATCTAAGTGATATAAACAACAACGAAATATCGTTATTGAAAGCTGTGAAATTTTCAGTGATTTTATCCCGGTTAGCAAGATGATGAATAAGTCGTGCTCTTTCATCATATTCTACTCTAATGAAAAAATATGACTTATCATAATATCTATAGCTTTTTATTGGATTATCAGATTTTATCCTGTCTGTGATATAATCGGTTTTTTGTGGTTCTGGTAATTTAACGGTTTTTCCACCGGGTGGTAATTCAGGCCATCCTAGTACGGTTCTAATAGAACTCTGATAGATATCTACGACGTATCCTTCTGTGCTTATTTCAATGGCAGATGATAGTGTCGGCACATGAACTGTTATAGCTATTTTTGACTCTACTCCAGTAATCGATTTTATTCTACGCGCGAATTCATCATTGATTTGTTCAATTTGATATGATCCGGTTGGTATGGAAACAACATTCCAGTCTGGGGTACCGTCGGGTTTATTCTTATTTGCAAATACCAGTGAATTATTGGGTTGTTGACCACCAAATGATTTTGACCTAATATTTGGCCAACTGTGGTATACTCGTAGTTTTGCTAGTGCTATCTCCTTCACTGGGACTGGAGAGGGGAAATTCACACTGAATTCTGGATTCGTTGAGGTTATTGAGATCATGCTTGTTTGTACTGGGTTTGTGTTCTCCACTATTTGTTGAAGTAATTTCATCTGTGTTGTCATTGTTATTATATTCATGATGTATTTCTAATTTTGACATCGCAGAATCATATATATCTACCATCGCTGAAAACTCACTCTCTGATATAATTGTATCATCGAGCGATGCCGATATCAATGAGGATAATTGCGAGTATGCAGTAGACACAACATGAAATTGAATTATGTAGTCTTGTAGTTTCCGTTGGCTGCATGAGGATATTTTTTTTGTGATTATTGAAATAATTCCAGCGATTGTTGTTGCCGCAGAAATGCAAATTGGAACAGCTATCGGGGCCATCATTGTCACTGAAGACAGTATAATACCGGCTCCGGTGATTACACCACTCACAGCGTACACAGTAACATCAATTGCGGTAATTCTCCTGCGATATTTTTTAATTTTCAATTCATACTCCTCAGACAAGGTTTTGAGTCTAGTTTGATACTCTCTGACCTGATCATAGCGATATTGCGATGATGAAATCATTTTTATTTTAAATATGCTATGGTTTTCAATTACGATTTACTTAAATTCGCTACGAATTCCACATACCACGTTGTTGAGACCCTAACCAAATGTTTATCAGTAGATGTGATTGTGAACTTTTCAGTTGTATTCTTGTCGATGATCGTTGAAATCGTATTATTGACCCCAGATGAACTGGACGATGAAATATTAAATTGAGACGATGGTGTTACTAGTGTTAATCGATAAATACCCTTAACGGTTGCAGTGATATCTAATGTGTTGTTTGTAGGTGTCCACTCAAATGATCCGTGTTGGATTGTGTATACTACGTTGTTGGTTTTCTCATGAGGAATTTTTGTTTTTTCAATGGCTGTTATCATCCTCGAAAGATCACCTTTGATGCCTTCGATGGAAGTTTTCGTCTCATCGATGGATTTTTTAATATCAGGGAGTTTTAGTTCAATTTTATCGAACGTAGTTCCAATAAATTTATCAATGATATTTCTACGAAATGCGGTAAACTGTTTTATGTGTTCTTCGGTTTTAGATTGAAGTGTTGCTAGTTCTAACGCAGAATCGTTGAGAGTTTTAAATCGATCTGTAATCGTCGAAAAAAGTACACCCGGTTTGAGTTTACCCTGATCGGAAAATAACGCGATAGTATCCTCGATTGCGTTTTGTTGTTTAACTAAAATATCATCCAGAGAAATATTACTAGATTTCAATTTACCCTGATCGGAAAATAACGCGATAGTATCCTCGATTGCGTTTTGTTGTTTAACTAAAATATCATCCAGAGAAATATTACTAGATTTCAATTTACCCTGATCGGAAAATAGCGCAACGGTGTTCCCGATTGCGTTTTGTTGTTTAACTAAAATATCATCCAGAGAAATATTACTGGATTTCAATTTACCCTGTTTGTCTTGAAATACAACTATTTCATTCGGGTCAACACTTGTTAAGTTCAACGTCTCAGCGATTTCATCTTTAATTTTTTTTGTTATATCACCGGTTGCAGTGTCATCGGGTTTGGGTTTCAGAGGTCTTCCCCAAATATCAATCATGTTATTGTAAAACTCTTTCTCTCTCTAAAAAGCGATTACTAGTGTAGTCATTAACGACAATATGAGGTGGTTTTTCCCTTGGGTTACCCAAGGAGTTAGAAATAGCATCAAGGACATTTAATACTTCACTGCCACATATTGGTGGGTCATTGATTTGTTGTGTTGGTAGCGTAGAATACCAAGTCTTCATTGGAAGGGTTTTTATATACCGCATAAACTCTTTTGGTGGGGCTAATCCATATGAATCAAAATAGACAATCCCACGTGGATCAATAGCGTATGCAACCCAGTGAGTTCCAGGTCCGGTGCTGTTATCGAGATTAATAATACCTGTTTCAGTTTTGTTTGGTTGATGTGGTAATTGATCTTTCATAAAAACTCCTCTGAAATTTTTAATCACTAGTTTTTTAGCAGCATCCATTAAATCAAAATTGGACATGGGAACCATAGGTTCGGAAATTGAAGATTTCTGAATTAATAAACCGTTCCTGGTAGTCTCAGGCCTGATCCGTGAACGGATCTCCCGCTGTACCATGAATACGGGGTTCCTGGTAGTCTTAGACCTTTTCCGCTGTACCACGAATACGGGGTTCCTGGTAGTCTTAGACCCAATCCTTGAACGGATCGTCTCTTTTTTTTATATCCTTGTCCAGCTGCCTTCTTAAGTGCCATTCCTGCTGCAGTACCAACGGCTCCTAACGCTGCTGCTTTAGCCACCGCTGGGGCTGCTGCTGCAATCAATGCTGGTATTGCAGCTAACAATGGAAATATACCACCCGTTTTCATCATATTTTTAATAGCAGCCGCAGAGAGAGTAATCTGAACTCCCTTTTTATCCTTGAAGGCATCATTGAAATGTTTCACCTGACGAGTTGTCAGCGATAATTTATTTTCACCACCAGTCATTTGGCTGGGTTTCAACGTGATTGTGGTTCCACATTTTTTAGCCGATTCTGATTGCAATTTTTTGATTTGACCAGGAGTCAACGTAACACTAATAACACTATATGACATTATATATAATTGATTGATTCTAATTCAATGAAAAATCGAGAAAAATCGTTCAAAGATTTTCTACTGGGGCATCTACCACTCTCATTCTTCCACCAACACCTTCGAGTAGCATTGATTTATCACTGAGAATGACAGCAACCGCTCTATAATCAGCAATAGCACCACGAGTCACATTAGCTCTAAAGTGTATATCAACAACTGACTGTCTTGTCAAATCGAGATGTTCCAGTGAGAAGTAGTAGATCGGATACAGATTTTTAAAATCAAATTGTGATATTTGCAAACCAGTATCCACATTTTGATCGCGTGCCATAAATGACAACAGACGATGATAAACTCGTGCAATATGATTTTCTGTGTAATTAAGTTGTATATCCTCAGATGGTTCCTGCTGGCCGTTTATTCTCAGTGAGACGTCTTTCACACCTAATTGATCAAATATCATATGACTGGAGAGTTGATTGCCAACTCGTGCGTTATCCTGTAACGCAATAAATATATGACGTGGCGCAGAAACACCTTGTTTTGATGCTAGGTTCCAAGTGAATAACCCGTTGATATTTGATTGCTTCACATCTGTACTCACGGTTAGCCAACTCAACAACGACTTTCCTCCTTGGTCCATAAATGATAGTAGTCGTTGTTCTGCGGTGATTGCTGGAGTCAACACTGGCATCCACAATGATATTTTTGTTAAATTGACTTTACCGGCATCATCATTTATATGTGCTGCAGCTGGGTTTGCTGGAATCCTCCAAATTGCGTCGTTATCATCACTCTTTCGTACAAGCGATACTGTATGCTTCGCCCCGTAGATAACTTTTCTGACGTTTCTACAGAATCCAAAAATATGATGCAGTGGAATCGCACATGAAAATGATTTACGCCCTACTCCCAACATTGCGTTTCGTGTTGCAGCTCCTAGATTGAAATTAACATCGTTGTTTATAATCATATCTTCGGCATCAATATTAGCGGTGCCAGCATTATTCTTTGGTCGTCTTACAACAAATGGATTTCCACCAGCGGTATTCTTACCATCTTTTGCAAACATCATAGATGGACCCGCTGATCTTGTATAATCATCAGAATATCTCGCTAACCCTATTATTGTTGTAGCCACATCAACATCACGATCTATGGACTCAATTTCTTTTCCATCAATGAGATATCTAGCACTCTCAAATAGCGCCATAATACCATTATTGACAAAACCGACTTGAGTACCAGCTGGATACGGTGCTGGTACAGCAGGAGTATCAGCAGCTGTTACAATTTCTCCTTCTACTTCAATAAATGCTTCACAGGGTAAAAAGTATTTACTGGTATCATGGACTTGAAGATCAATTCTTGCTCGACTATTTGAGTCTATGGCATGATAGGCGTAATATTGATAATCGCGTACAGAATCATCCTTGCCAACTGGGGCGTCTATATCAAACGCTGGATCATGTGACTTTTTGAACATTTTATTCTATTTATCAGAGTCTAAATAGTGAAATCGTAAACGATTTTTCCATTTTCATCGACGTAGTTTTTTAAGACCACTTCCTGCTATCATGTTTGCAATATTGCTTTGGTCCCCTTGATTTACCATCGACGCTAGTTTTTCATCTACTGCGTTATTTATTATTTTACTAACACTTGCAGGCATTTCTTCTGTAGACGGTAACGGTTTCTTTTTTCGCACCACTAATGATGTTATTTTATCCTTCGCAGTTGAAAACGCTTTCCCGGCAAGATCTCCAACAGTACTAATACCCTTATCACGAATAACATCAATGGCTTTCATTGATAACTGTTTAGCTAACGGCATCACTTTTGGGGCCATTCTTGAAAAGAATCCTAAAATGGTATTGCCGAGGCCATCTCCGTAGTATGCCTTATAAACTGGAAACCGTGAATTAACTACATAGACGGGGGTTGGTTTATCATGATTGTAATGGATGATCATTATTATAAAAACAATAGTGTTTTCAATTGTTATTTAATCGCTATGATACCCATTTGCTAACTCGTCAATGAAATCTCGATAGGTTTTGATATCCATGATACCGCCGGCAAATAACCGTCTACAGATATCAGCTGCTTCATTAATTATTTCTGGAGAGTTATTTCCAGCTCGTTTTCCTCCGATGAGAACATCTAATCGTGATATATCATTGATAACACTATCAGGACAAATGTTTCCAATCCTTGGATTTCCTAATCCACTTCCGCTATAGCCAGCTGCTTCATCTAGTTTGTCTGTATCCGTGGTTTGTAAATAATCAAGAGTATCATCATCATCATCAGGTGGTAGTTGTTGTTTTTTTTGTATCCGTGTTGGTGTTTGACGTCGTTCTTCTAAATCATCATCATCATCAGGTGGTAGTTGTTGTTTTTTTTGTCTTCTTGTTTGTCTACGTGTTGGTGTTTGACGTTTTAGTTCTTGCCGTTCTTCTATTTCTCGTTGTCGCTCTTCTATTTGTTCTCTTTTATAATTACTAATTCCATTTTTAAATTCCTTGTATCCTATCTCATCCTTATTCAAACGACCAATCCCTTTATTTAGTTTATACAAATAATCGAACCAATCATTACTTGATATTCTATCATTTTTATACTCGTCCTTTAAAAAATCTTTTTTTGAATTATAACTTTGAGCAGCAAAATTACCAAAGGCTTGATAATCCTTTGATTTCAATAAACTAGGTTTTTTTATTAATATTTTAGCATGATCAGTAAATTTATTCAACAGAGAAACAGTCGTTTTTTTCGGATCAGTTTTTTCAGTTTGTTCAGTTTTCGCTGCTAGTTTTTCAAGTTCACCAATAACAGATTTTCCCGTCTCGGGACCATCTCCCAGTAAAGCACGCTCTACCCCCTTCGTTGCTGTGGTTACTGGTTTAAACAACTCTTCAGACCCCAGAGCAAAATCAGTTTGTAAACTCTGTCGTTGTTGCAGTTTATTTCTTACAGAGTCGCGAATTGGTACAAATCTCTTAATTGCATCCAGTCGTTCACGAGCCAATCGGGTTGTTAATGCTTCATTGACCATTATTTGAAATCGCAAACTATTTTTCAATTGCAAAACACTTGACATGTCAGATGATTTTTGATACGGTCATGGAAGTGTTATTTCATCGTGAGACACCTTCTATCAGGTGTGGCGAAAGTATCAAAATTGTATATAAATAAAATAATACTGATAGTTTCGCCATCAATGACATGTCGGATGATTTTTGATACGGTCATGGAAGTGTTATTTGATTGTTTTGACAGCTCTATCATTGATGTTGAAAGTATCAAAATTGTATATAAATAAAATAATACTGATAGTTTCAACATTCTAGTTTTGACCAATCTGACACATCGTCCATCGATTTTTGACATCCCTCTGAGGGTCGGCTAAAAAAAATGATAAATAATCGGGCAATCAAAAAATGATAAGAGTCGGGGCAATCAATGGTCGGGCAATCAAAATTGTTCATTTTCTTGAATTAATGCTCGTAGGTTTCTAATTTTAGAGTTGACTTCTTTTTTCAATTCGTATTCGTTACCTAATTCTTTTCGTATTCCCTCTACGATAGTATACAACGGAACGAACACACTGATGTCACTGGAAAATGAAAGAGAGTCTTTAATAGAATTCTGAATTTTTTTGATGAGTGCATATTTCTTGGGTAGCATATATTTGTTAGTGCTAACCCCGTATTCTATATCCTGAAAATCAGACACAATTTGATCAGGATTTAATCCATCTGATAGTTTGATATCCTGATTTTTCAATTTTGCTATTTCAACTATGATGCTATTCATGTTTTCAGAATTCATTATTCTATAAGAATGACATATCTCTAATTGGAAATTATGACGCATTAGACATAACTAAATTGAACTTTTTGCCCCGTCTTTTTTGAAATAGCCGATCGATAAACCCCCTCTGCAACTTTTCGTACTGACGGTCCACAAATATCGAAAAATTTACCGGCTTCATATAATGATTGAAATATTTTTTCTTCGTTCAAAGATTTTACTGGTCTCTTCCAAACCGTTTTACAAGTGCCAGCTCTTCCTCGTTTGGAATTCTCACTCAGTGTGATAGCCTGCAGATTTGATACAGAATTATTCTTTGGATTAGAATCCTTGTGATAAATAACAAAACCATCTTTGATCAATCCATTAAAACATTCAAATACGAAACGATGAATGAGATAATTTTTCTTTCCAACAGTAAACTTCAAATACCCTTGATTATTCACAACACCGACCGGTTTCTTTAGTCTACGGTTTCTGACAGTACCATCACTGGATGCTTCATATTTTGTAATCACTGGATGTGGTCTGAATTCTTGGTCCATATATACTATTCTATTGTTTGTCTAATTCAGTGTTTGGTTCAATAATTACATCACTGGAAAATCTTTCGATATAGTCTTGCGGGGTTCTTATGATTTTATCCTTGATGTTGTCAGGGTCAAGGGCCTTTTCAGGGTCATAATTTCTGATAGATTGTCCATTTTTTATTCTTTTATCATAATAACGCTTCAATTCCCTATATCGCTTACCACCACAATCACTACACAATTGTGATCTTCCCTTGACTCCAACCCCACATCGAATACAGGGTAACGGACCAAGACTTCCACGTCGAAAACTTTGCATATGATACCTACAGTATTCATTTTTTCTGCATGATTTGTTACACGGGGTTACATTTCCCATCATGAGCCATTTGCAGTGATTCATTATACATAAAACTTTCATTTAAATGTTTGTTTTTTATATAGCATGAAGGAGTTCAAGAGATTGACTTCGAAAAATGCTAAATTCAATGCTGATAGAGAGTTCAAGAGATTATTGAAAATCAATCCTAGATTTAATCTCGATAGACCAAAAAAACGTCAAAAACGTCCAAGAGACGGAAACATGAAAGAGTTTAAGAGATTATTAAAAATCAATCCTAGATTTAATCTCGATAGACCCAAAAAACGTCCAATAGACGTAAACAAACGTAACAAACGTCCAAGAGACGGAAACATGAAAGAGTTTAAGAGATTATTGAAAATTAACCCTAAATTTAATATCGATAAACCCAAAAAACGTCCAAAACGCCCAATAGACGGAAACATGAAACAGTTTAAGAGATTATTGAAAATCAATCCTAGATTTAATCGCGATAGACCCAAAAAACGTCCAAAACGCCCAATAGACGGAAACATGAGATCACCATGGAAGGATGCTCAATTCAATCTTGATATAGTTTCTAATACACCCAAGAATAAACTTCTTGATAAAGCCATCAGAGACTGTTTTAATGAATTCAAGCGTGATGGAGCATCTTATTGTTGGTCAACATTTCGAATTGATGGTGTTGTTGACGCTACCATGAATGATGAAAAGGCAGCAGTGATCATTTCACCAATTGGGGAAAAAAGTCATTTTTTCCGAATCAAATTCATTATCCGTGAGAATGGCAAATGGATTATTAAGGATAAATTTGAACCCATTCTCAAGGGCAAAAAAACTGTCACCGTGAATCAGGATTCCAAACCGGGAATTTTGACTGGAATTGATAAACCCTACTACGAAAGATCTTATCCTGTCACAGCAGTTGTTTACGGGATCTATCCGCTCAATGAAAAACCTGATATTTCAAAACTAGCACCCATGAAATATTCGACAGGGCTCAATTGTGTAGCAACACGAATAATAGAACACTTCACAAATGCATCCCGGGGGAATAAACTCACTGATCTAAGACGAAAAAAAATAACCGAGTGGGAGTTCACGGTAAAAGAGCATGGAGCAACAATTCAGGATATAGCCAAATTAGAAACATCATTAA
Organism: Unio delphinus; assembly: GCA_029339505.1. Taxonomy (NCBI): domain Eukaryota; kingdom Metazoa; phylum Mollusca; class Bivalvia; order Unionida; family Unionidae; genus Unio; species Unio delphinus. Next base: position 12,959,359 of record JAQISU010000034.1, read on the forward strand.
GATTTCCAATATCGGTAAGAACAATCACCGGTGAAGTATTATACGAATCGAAATATCAATCAAAAGGAACCCCCATTGAAATTATTGATCATAACGCGCACGCGTGGTCATCTGCAGTAACAATATTTCCACGGGATAGAACCGTAAAATATCTATCCCCAGCAGGGTTGGGACATGAAGAATGTTTTACCGAGCAGAAATTATTTGATGCTATTTACCATTTGAGTAAAAACGATCCTGTGTCAGCGTGGCTATTTCATAGTAATTCAGACGAGGAATGCAGATTTGATCAGTTTGTAAGGCCCAACGGAGAATTATACCGTACTGAAGAACTGCAGAATCAAATGAAACAACTAGCTAGTGAGTTTTCTGGGGACGGAGAAGAAGACGATCAATTATTAGCAAACTGTTTTACAGTACCATCAGTTGCAGCACATTTTGCTAGAAAGAAAAACACGTGGAAACCAACACGAAGTGAGTTTTTATCAGAGGTCAAATTGTCCTGTCTTGAATACAGCCACGGCGGATTATGGAACAAAAAATACACCTCTGATTCCGTTATTTCAGTTGATATGATTGCGTGTTATCCAGGAAGTTTTCTTGGGTATGGAGAATGCGAGAAATATTTCAAACGATTTGGACACCCTACACACGAAATGACCCGTGTTGCTATTAATGGACCACTTCCTGATTTTGATTTAACCGGATTCGCTTGTGTGGTATCATTTGAAATGGCTGAAGGGCTTCATCCGTGTAGTTATCTTTGGATTGGTAAACACATGTCTGAAAAACACTGGATGCCAATAGTGTTATTACGGTATATGCTTGATTGTAAGATGTTAAAATCATTAATTGTCAGTGAAGCAATTATATCCTATCGAGCACAGAAATCAGTCTGGTTACCACAACCTGATCTAGAAAAGATAATTAGCGAAGAGCGAAAACTGTTTCCTGATTTTAATAAACAACAAATCATGGATTGGTCCCAACAGTTATTTGAAATCAGAAACAATGAAGCAAAAAATCTTGGACGAAGAATAATCGGTAAATTTACCCAAGGTGGCAAAGATGATAATACGAAATATTCTTCACGATTGATTATAGACAACGCTGAATACGATTTTGTAATGGCGGATTTAACGAATAAGGGCCTATATGTCAATCGTAAGGACGCATTTATGTCCGATGGAACCAAATTGGGTACAATTGTTACTTACACTGATGGATACCATCCGCAGTACACACATTTGAGAGCTTCTATGCTTGGTTATGCTTCTATTAATTTATTTTCAATGATCAATAGATTTCCTACCACCGCAGTTAGAGTTGCTACTGACTCATTTTACATAAATAGCAAAATGGCTGATTTTAAGGCTACTGGCAACGAGAAATGGGGATCATGGAGAATTAAGAAAGAAATGATTCATGATTATATTCAATCAGCAGATGTTACCATTGAAAATAATTACTTAGAAAGCAATCAGTGTTCAGAATTTTCTAGTGCACCACCGATTTCTGATCCAATATGCCTGTATAAAACAGTTTATTTAAACGGCTGTGGTGGGTCAGGAAAAACAACCCGGGCAATTGAGTTATTTCGTCGTGGAAACGCTAGCGTTTCTAACATGATTGTACTAACACCAACTCATAGACTTGCAAGAGAAATGATACAGAGAGGGGTAAATGCTTGCACTTATCACAGCTTTTTCCGATGGAAGGGAGATAAATGGACTCCTGAGCGCATGGGAGAGAAATTTATTCCTGAATTCATCATGTGGGATGAAATAGACACAGTGTCAGAAGATGTCTTAAAAATATTTCTTGAGTGGTTGTTATTGAAGAATACAAAAGTCGTCATGTGCGGTGATCACGGCCAACCACCACCATTTGTCGGTGCATCTCCCCATGAATGGCTAAAGGGTTTTGTAGACTATTATGAAGAAATTGATACTGATCATAGATCACTTGATAATGAATTAAAAGAATTGAAGAAACTAATTAGATTACAACCGGATAGAATCCAGTGTGAAATAACCCGTGAAATAATTTCGGAAACTCCCATGAATGAGTTTTGGGAAATGTGGAGACCAAATGATTTAATCATTGCAAGTAGAAAAATAGTCAGGGACACACTTCAGATGAAGTTATTTGAATTGCATAAACAAAAATTTGCAACACTTCCAGTACCGTTATGTTATAGGCCATCGGATACACGAAAACAGAACATCGAAGTTGATATTCCAGGACAAAGTGAAAAACAGAATTTAGTATTAAATGATATTGTGCTGGTTGATATCAATGTTGTTGAAGATGCATTGCGTGCTAATAAATCCCCGTGGACGCTAGGTTATGCAGCGACGATACATTCTTCACAGGGATTGACTATATCGGATACAACTCTTTGGATGGTAGATAATCGCATAGAATGGTCGAATTTAGTCTATCTCGCAGTGTCTAGAGTACGAAAAATAAATCAACTTCGAAGAATTGTCGTTGGCGAAGCCAGTGGAGATGATGAAATCATTGGTGATGATAATGACACCACAATAGATGATATTATTGATAAAAAACTATCCGGTTACAAACAACAGGACAAAAAAAAACAACGAGAATTTGATATTGATGCTGAATTAATAATCACTTTGAAGAAACAACAGAATAATCACTGCGCGAGTTGCAATTGTATAATGCGTTGGCAGTATTCGGATAAGGATCCTCGCCAATTCACCATAGACAGAAAAAATAACAATCTCGGTCATGTCAGAAATAATGTGATGTTGACTTGTCTTGAGTGCAATAGACGCAAGGGTGCTAGTTAAGCCCATGGGGTGGCAATTGAGTATCCTCGGGTATCACTTGTAATTGTTGTCTAGTAAAACCCCGTTGAGGGGCAGTTGAATCCAGTTTATAGATTGGAGGTCTACCCGTAGATCGTGTTATACTAGATATCTTATGCGTAGTGACGCTCCAAATAGGATCAGTAGCCCTTTTTCTATCCCCTTCTAGCTCTCCTGGTTCGTATAAGTACCTCACAATGACATTACTACCAAGAATTGGTTCTTTGAAATCTTTTTGTGGTTTTTCAGGTATCGACTTCTTTTTAATCGCGTTGATAGGTTTCATGTTGATGGTTCTAGTAATCTCGTTATTCAGTGCGGTAACTACACCTGGTAATCTCTTCACCCATTCACGGGATCTTTTTTCTTGGATGAATTCTTTTGCATATTGATATCCAAATAACCGCTCAGCAAGGGTTTTATTAAACCGTTCTACAATGGCCTGATCACGATGCAGTGCAGTATGCCCTCGTCTGATAGCGACATTGTGATATTTCATTGTAGATAACACTGCACCCTGAAATTCCTTGCCCGGGTCAACTTGTAACAGATTTGGCCAGTGCAGAGGACCTCGTCGATAAATCCATTCAAATGCAGAAGCGACTTCAGTGGCCGATTTTGTTTTTAACGGTTCTGCTTCCTTGTATCGACTTGCAATATCAACTACAGTTAACGCATATTTGTAACCACGATCATGTGGCAGAAATAATAGATCAGCCTGATGAACTTCATTAGGAAAGGTCACATCAAAATGCGAGAATTGAATTTGTTTAGGCGGTGGTAGATAAATTTGCCATAGTGCCTGTTTGGATAACCAATGAGCCGCAGTGGTTTTTTTCACTTTTGCGGCGTTAGCGAGTTTACTGATTGCAGCGTTACCCTTCCAGTATCCTCTTGGGGAATAATAAATAGATTCCATGTTGTTATTAATTACCAGCTCCTAACATCAATTTACTTTTCATAGCCGATTTTATCAAAAATGAAGCCAATTTTTCTTTGAAGGATTTATCAGGAATGGCATTCAACGCATGAATTAATTTCACATCTGCTAGATGCCTGTGTTGCAAATTGCTGCTTTTATAAGCAACATCATGAAGTTGACAGGCCTTATCAATAGCGTTTATTGGTTCCTCACCGGGTCGGGGCTGATTTTGATCATTGAGTCTGATATCAAGTCTTGTTCCCGGTCCACAATAACTATACCCTGGAAGGTGTTTTTCTCCGGGGTATTTTGCCCATGGGGTTCCAGGGAGTTTTGCTAATTTGGCAGCGATATCACCTCCTCGTTTTTTTTTAAAGGTTCCTTGGGTTCCTTGGGTTTAGAAACAAATCTAAATTTCTTTGTACTACACTGTACGCATTTACCAGAAAGAGCTGATCGGTTATTTTTAGTTGTAATCGTCGTCAAGTCATCTGTACCAGTACGCGCCTTACACTTCACGCAATATAGATCCATAATTTATGTATAGAGATATGAATATAATTGATTTTTCAGCGACTAAAACAAGAGAACCAGTGAAGCATCATGCAGCGCTACCAAACTCTATCCGCGCAATTATAATCGGGCCATCTGGATCCGGTAAAACGCAATTGTTGCTCAATTTAATAATGAGATGGATGAAGTGGGATCAGTTGTATTTAATTGCCCCTAGCGTAGATGATCAACGATGCTATGAAGTGCTAAAAGATTTTAATGAAAACGCTTCAGAGATTGCCGGCGAGGATGTTATTGAATTTATAACCGATATTGACGAGGCACCATCCGTGAATGACCTCGATGGAAGTATCAACAATTTAGTTGTATACGACGATGTCATGTTAGATAATCAAAAAAATCCTGCTAGAATATTTTCCCGAGGCAGGCATAAAAACACGGATGTGATTTATGTCACTCAACGCTACACTCAGATTCCAAAAGTGATTAGAGATAACTGTAATATGGTTGCTGTATTCAACGGCGTTGATACACATACGCTACGAAATATTTGGCAGACATGGTGTTCTGATATGGACTTCAATCAATTTAGAAATTTCTTTAGTCATGCTCAGTCTACCCCCCACGGATTTGTAACAATAAATTTACATGACCCTCGAACACGATATCGTATCGGACTGGATCAAATATTCGGTTAACCCATAGCAGCAGAGAGGGTGAGTGACAACGATGTTGTAGTCCCTTTTTCCCAAAAAATGTAATAGTTGAAAAGTTTTTGATTTCATTAATTTCATTGATTTTTTCATATTTTTTTTTGGACCTAATCCATGATTCACACACACATTTGGGACCTGATGTCATTGACTTTTGGGTCTGATGTCATTGGTTTCATTGATTTTAAGCGTGATTTCAGTGAAAACTTGTCTAAAAATGTTGTCCGATACACCCTCTCTGCTGCTACAGCACTGAATGGGTTTTCGACACAACGAAACCATACAAATCGTTACAGCAATGATCAGCGTATGAAAATTGTCATATTGGAAAATTGACTAAGCAAAACTTCCCAAATTAATTACAGAACACACTAATATTACAACTGATTCTGTGAAACCATTGTAACATTAATAAATAATTACTGGAAAAATAAAATTACATAGTCCTCTACTTGACCTTAAATATAACAGCGTTTTCTTAATACAAACCATTTTATCTAATGGAATGTTTCTATTAGAAGTCTATTACTAAAACTATAAAGTAAACAACACGTAGACCTGACAATTCTCAAATTTCTAAAGTCAGCCGTTATAAACGTGTTGCTCACGAAACTTAAAATTTATGATACAGGTCAGTTAGAAATGGCGGTGTATGACCGATGCCATCTAACCTTTAGCAATATATATGAAATGTGCAGCATAAATTAAACGTTATGTATAAATTAAATTTTATATAATAGTTACAAGTTGATATCGAGGAAGTTCTAATAAATGTAACTAGATTTACCAAGATATTGAAGAAGTTATAAACTTGATCATTCAGATTATATTTCCTCACTTTGCAGTTATCAGTTCTGGTCCCTAACACTGTTATACCACAGAGAACGCATTTTTCTTGATACTCTGCACTTGGTGGCTGGGGTATGTTTTTCAAGGAAAGCACGCAGGAAGTTATCGAGTTGTTCTGCTGTAGTAGGTAAGCCAGTTGCTAGGTTTTCTTTGATGTCATGGTTCTATTTATCATACGGATGTTTATCTTAGTAGCATGTAAAGATAGAGGACTGATACGCCGAGATAGCATATAATGAAGAGGTAAGTTTGTGGGATACCAGGATGAATTGCAAAATATAATCATTAGGTCTATGAAGAATCCAGTCTAAAATGTGACCACGTTTATGGGTGGGTTGGTTAACTGACTGTTTACGGTTGAAAACATGAATGGAATCTAGAAGTTTTGACGTGTATGGGATTCCAGGACTGTCAAAGTGAAAGTTGAAATCTTTAAGATTAATTAGGTTGCAAACTATCGAATTTCCATACTCCCGAAAATTTGGAAACTGCTCCAATAAGAGACATTCAGTCAGCTTGTTTTTTTTCAACTAGGATAAGGGTGGGAGGGACAGAAAAAATGGACTGACCCTTTGTTCCAGTGTTAATGTTGTTTTGGACTAGTTCAAACGGTGTGTGGCAGAAATTGAATGCTGTGTTGTACTTTAGAGATTTTAACATTGAATTATTTGTGCGATAGTGGCGGGGGAACGACTTAATGGAGTAAACGTCGGGTTTAAATCCGTGTACTGGGCTCATCGCCTGATGTTTTCAGACATATTCCTGTCAGGAAGAATACGTCGATAGTCTGGTCGTTGATAAAATGAACTATTTATGTGCGCTTTTCCGGTGATCTTACAGTTTGGGCTTTGAATAATGCAGTACGCAATGGTATATCTGGAACAGATGACACAACGGATGACGATTTAAGATGGATCTTCACCAAGTTATCAAAATTAACGGCCAAATGTTTAAAAAAATTATCTGAAAAAGGCGAAAGGGAGATAACTGCAATTATCCTTCTTGTTCTAGTTCGGCTAGCTTTTAACATCGTTTTGATTTTTCGCTTCCGTTTATATTTAAGTAATGATGAATCTAGTCCCAGTTCCTTTAGTCTTGAGCACAATGTAATATGAAGAGACAAGGTGTGGTCATTTAAAGCAATCAATGCGTGTCCATCATATCATAAGCAGGTTGACTGTTGATCACGTGGTGGCGGATTATTAAAAAATAAAAGACGTCTTAACAGTTGAGACGAGACAGATGAGAAAAATTAAAATTGTTCTCGTTTCCAAAACAAGGAAATGAACTGAACAGTCAATGCACGATGAAATGATAGACAACAAGCACATATATCATGAAAAATAGCGCAAAAACGGAAGAGCTGCGTCAAGCTGGTTAAGCGATAGCGGCCATCTTTCCGGAACATGTTATTTCTATTAGCAACATTTCTTCGGAAAGACGAGATCGACCGTAAGGCATATGTGGATGGATTGTCATGTACTTTTCAAATAACATACAAGAGAAGAACAGATTTTGAAATTTCTATTATATATTCAATATTGGCCTCAAAACTCCCTCTTCTCATGGACTTACCATTTTGCAAATGAGTTAGGGTCTGCTGCCGTAACTTCCGACAATGAAGTAATTATAATGGGAGACTTTGATCTTGTATTCCTCTCTGAAACTAATAATAAATGGCTACATATGATAGAACTACACGAATTTACACAGGTATTTAGTCCAACAAAAGTAACAGCCTGTATTTTTACTCTGATCAATCGCATCTACACTACCCATCCTACCAATCTCTACGAGATAAAATGAACGGTGTTTCCTTATTAGTGATAACTATGTATAGCTACATCTGTACATATCCGTATATATACTTATATTCATATGCATGCACATGTGTATAGCTACATCTGTACATATCCGTATATATACTTATATTCATATGCATGCACATGTGTATAGCTACATCTGTACATATCCATATATATACGTATATGCATATGCACGCACATGTGTATAGCTACATCTGTACATATATATATATATATATATATATATATATATATATATAGATGTGTATATCTAGATCTGTATATATCCGTATATACATATACATATATGTATATATATATATATATATATATATATATATATATATATATATATATATATATATATATATATATATATATATGTCAATACATGTGTATATCTATATTCGTATATATCCGTATATAAGTGTATGTCTATACATGTGTATATCTATATCCGTATATATTCGTATATTAGGGTATATGTCTATATATTTGTGTATATCTATATCCGTATATATCCGTGTATACGTGTATGTCTATATATGTGTGTATTTCTATATCCGTATATATCCGAGTATATGTTTACGTCTATATATATGTGTATATCTATATCCGTATATATCCGTATAAATATATGTATATGTCTATACATATATGTATATCTATATCCGTATATACGTATATGTCTATATATGTGCATATCTATATCGGTATATAACCGTATATATGTATATGTCTATATATATATGCGTATAGCTACATCTGTATATATCCGTATATATGTATAAGTGTATATATGTGTATATCTACATCTGCATACATCCGTATATATGTACATTTGTATATATGTGTGTATATCTACATCTGTATATATCTGTATATAAGTATATGTGTATATATGTGTATAGCTAATAGCTACATCTATATGCATCCGTATATATATATATCGATGTATATACGTGTGTATAGTTACATCTATCTATATCCGTTTATATATATCGATTTATAGTGATGTTTATAGCTACATCTCTATACATCCGTATATATATCGATGTATATACGTGTGTATAGTTACATCTATCTATATCCGTTTATATATATCGATGTATAGGCATGTGTGTAGCTAAATCTATCTATATCCGTTTATATATATCGATGTATATACATGTGTATAGCTACATCTATCTATATCCGTATATATATATATATATATATATATATATATATATATATATATATATATATATATATATATATATATATATATATATACAGACATGTGTATAGCTACATCGATCTATATCCGTATTTTTATCTATGTACAGACAGACTACATCTGTACATATCCGTATATATACGTATATACATATGCATGCACATGTGTATATCTATATTTGCTCAGACATGTGTATCTCTCATCCTTTAGACGGTTTGACTTAACGTTTACCATCACATAAGTCCAGATATATCGTGGAACACCATAGACGAAAAGGTTTATAGATTTTAGTCCGTATCTTGTTATGATGGTCCTAAGAGAGAGAGAGAGAGAGAGAGAGAGAGAGAGAGAGAGAGAGAGAGAGAGAGAGAGAGAGAGAGAGAGAGAGAGAGAGAGAGAGAGAGAGAGAGAGAGGTCTTTATATAGTTAGGAACCATGTTATTTGTAGGTTGCTTGGTGTAATTTTTATTTCAAGGTTTTAATCGAGCACATATTCCTTTCTCTCCAACTCCATATTTTGCGTTGTTTGTCCGTTATGCATGAGAGGGGAAGGGAGAATATAAATCAGAACGGAATGTGATGAAAATGTGTAACATATTATATTCATTTATATATAAGGAGGTGCCTACCCCACCTCCTGCTCCTAATTAACTAGAATATGTATGCTCTAGGTTTGGATTAATTTTTACTATGTTGATTTTATGTTTGATACCAGTTAGAAAAGTTTCTTTAAAAGCCAAGAGACTTAAACCGAATAGCAGCAACAATAATAACAACAACAATTATGCTACTAGTTATTATTATTATTATTATTATTATTATTATTATTATTATTATTATTATTATTATTATCGTTCTTCTTGTTGTTGTTGTTATTATTATATTATTAAGGAAAACTTTAAAATCTGTCATCAAAGCTAACTGTTAAGGGAAAACCATTACCATGAGTATTGTGAGGAAAGCTGTGAACAAGAAGTAATGAACACGTCCGGGACTTAAAATCTCATAAATGATGCAGTTAACGGTGTTTAAGTAGATCCTTTAGCATTGTGTTCATTTGGTTCTATTTTTGATGGAATATTGTATGACTGTAGTACTCTTAACAATATTTTTAGATTAATGAAGACATATTGCTATGTGTGTGTAGAGAGAGGCGGGGTGGGGTGGGGTGGGGGTGGGGTTCGATCGAGAAAAAATGATACACAGAGTAACATAATTCGTAGTGAGGTATCTTTCATCGTCGTCTTATGGTTTTGTGAACCATCTGGGAAAAATACTAAATGTTTATCCAGCATAGTATCTGACATGTTTTTTCATTTCTTGTAAATATTTATTACTTGGTACTTTCGTTATTGTAATATTTTCAGCTCATGCACTAAATATTAACTTCATATTAAATGAAGTTCTTTATATTTTTAGTTTCATACTTGAACTTGTTTTCTACATTACCCCTTGTTATACGGTTTGCATTAAGGACATGTTTTCTCATACTAGTTAGTGACAACTCTTTTACAACTGTAATCTTTAAAATTAAATTTAAAATAAACTTAAATTGGAAAACGTTAGTTAAAACATCGTGCTGAGCACCAGCCTTAAAATCATGCAAAATGAATGAAGACTAAAGATAAAATCGAAAAAGTTGGTTAGAAAAGTTTTAAACAAAATTGTATGATTTTCAAACCACCGGAGAATGTAACTTCCTACATGACTCTATGTCTTCAAATAAGTAACATACAAGAGTGAGAATCAAGAAGCTTTGTAAAATTCAAGAAATAATGTTTCCCACGAATACAAAGCGAGAACGTAAAAAACTAAACAACGTTCGTTATTCCGATTTAAATTCCATACAATCCCAGAATTACAGACATAATTCATAATGATTAATGTCCTGAATAAACTTTATTAAATACAAAGTAATGATGTGCCTGTAATGGCCAATATAATGGCAATTTTCCAACCGTCTTGTGTTGGCTCACCATAATGCATTTCAGGAAGTTAACCTTTATTTGAAATTTTTCAATAAAACTCAGGTTTTTATTTCCATCATATTATTTCTGATGAGCACTCTGTATTTTCAGTGAATAAATAATTCTGGAAAAAAATCCCAAATTAATTACGGAGCACCCCAATATTACAATTGATTCTGTGAAGCCATTGTAATAATAATGAATAATGTCAGGAAAAGCAAGATTACATATTCCTCTACTTGACATCACTGTTGATGTTTGTCACAGAATTAGGAAAAAAACCTGGGTTATGCCTTAGAAATATTTGACAAATTTGTGTTGTGCATGTGTACAACGTTCACTAGGGTGAACAGGTGTTTTTACAGACAAACGACGGAACCAACATCTTTCGCCGGAATTTACTTGCGACGAGGGACATTATAATCACGATATGCATGGGAATTTTAACTTGAATATTATTCACTGTCCTATGAATTAAAGTAAGATCAATGTACAACCGACACACTGGTCGTTCCGGATCTGGTCGAAGAGTGCACGTGTCTCCATTGTATTCTACAGCCATAGGAGTGAGTGTTAAATTTATATTTCATTTCATATGCGAAGTTTATTGAGTCTGTATTGTCATATCGTGTAATGATTCATTTATTGCAACGCAGATTTGAAACTTTGTGTACTGTGAATTTCACGTTGCTATTAAGAATTTAATGTATTAGCATTTTCCAGAACCCATTATTAGTACCAGTTTGGTTTTATTGTAGCTAACGAGTGGAACGAGTTTGAAGAGTCTAACGAGTCTAACGAGTGTGACGAGTTTAACTATTGAGTTTAGCTGACGTGTTTATCTGACGAGTTTAGCTGCTGACGAGTTAAGTTGTCATGTAAAGCTATCTTCAGCTGTCTATATGTATGTACGTATGTCTCTACATGTGGTGGAGCCATGACTGTAGACGTAGCTAATTCAAAGGTGCTGTATGCTGCTTTACGGTTGTATATGTATGACTGTACACGTGGTGGATCCATGAAGGGTGCGAGAGGCCAATACAAGTATAGTCCAACCCATGGACTTGGTGAAACTGTGCGGTTTATCAGTGTATGAATCGCACGACTGTACAAGAGTCAAGAAGCATATGTTTGCTTCAATTGTTGTTTCAATTGGTAAATATTTATTTACAAGAGATTATTTTGAATGTTAGTTGTATTCCAGGAGATTTGTGAATCTCAGTTGCAGTGCAGAACACTTGAAACGTATTTGAATACATTGAGATTGTTTGAATCTCAATCATAGTCTATACGTGAACTTATGTGAATATCGTACAGTGCATACCATTATTTGAAACGAGTTTTCTTTAATCTGTATATCAGATAGATATAATAGTTTGGTTTACTTTTGATGTCTGAATGTTTTTATAGAGTGATTGGATCAATTGTATGTCGAGAGCGTGTGAGAATATTTGTCTTTATACATCATATATTTTTCTTTACTAAGTTCATAAAGTTTCATCTTTCACACACTGTATTTGAGTTGTTCATTTATTCCAAAATCCTCTCGGTTTCTATTCTGCGACAATGTTGTGATCGTGCACGTGTTCTTGTAGATCAATGTGCCAAGAATCGTTCTATTGAAATCCAACAAACGGAAATAGTTCCCTCAAAGCCTTTTTAGAAAGATTATTAATATAAATGTAACTGTTGGGGTCAGCAGGGTCATAGCCATTCATATTTGAGTTGCTGGCACCTGCGTATTTGTGATTGACATGATATTATGCCACGAAGTGATCGCTCTATAAGCAGATGCAGATAAACAGTGAGAAATGGGGGATAACGTTTGGTTTCATACACTAATGCATCCCTACACGTACTGGTTTCATACACTAATGCATCCCTACACGTACTCGATAACATAAAAAAAACGTGATATATCGAGCTTGTAAGTGCAAATTGCAGTATCACGAAATTTTTAAAACATCAGCGATAACAACCTTCAGAGCACAAATACAGATAGTGATAGTCGTCGAGGCATTTGTACTCAAATGTTGACATAACTTTCTATGCAAGTTCGCAAATCTCTTAAATGACAACGTTTCTATCTGAAGATAATCAGCTGCGTCAAATTCTTTTCAGTCGTCCACATACTCGTTGGGATACATGTATAGTTTTGTTGGCAGGTCAGTATTGGTTGGTCAGTATCAGCGAGTGATTTTAAAATTGTCCAGGGTCATACTTTTTCTAACTGGGACGAATTCTGTTATGTATGTTTTATTTAATTGTTTTAAATTTCCTTTATACTCCACTATATGCTATTGCAATGGAACATTGCTTACTGGACTTGATCTTGCCCATAATTGAGTTCATTTCTGTTTGAACTGATTGACGTTTTAAATTTGTTTATTTCATTGATGTAAGCTACTAATGATAGCTTCATTATCCCTTATGGGAAATGAAACATTGTATCTAGTTGGTGACTATGTTCCAAAATCACTGACAAATTTGGTAAACAACTTTTATAACATTATTTTTTATATTTCTCAGAGTGAGAATCATTAAGTCGTGCCAAGGTCATACTTAGACTACATGATATTTTCAATATCCAAACGGTAACAAACTTCCTTATTTCCAGAAGAAAGAGCATTTGACCCTCATCCGGGAATCTTAGTCGGTCTTATAACTGATGATTTGGTAAAGGATTGCCAGTTGGGCTTAAAAACACATGACACGCTAAGTTGCATTACGTTGTGACTAGTTTAGACTGAATCTTAATCGTCTTTAAATTTTTGAATTCAAACGATTTTTCAATATGGAATTGCAAACGTATTATGACACAATTCTTGAACAGATATAGTCACTAGAATATATACTAAATTCAAAACTGGAATAATATTTTTCATGACTGTTGACACATCTGCAATTGGTAAGTTATTACAGACATCATCGCCTTCCATCTTGAATTTTATCAGGATTCGAACTATGATTCACTTAGGAATTTTCATTGATAAGATTTGAGTTTTATTTCTTTGATTACAATTCTAATTTAATTTGCAATACCGTAACTTCTTTTGTCTTATTTTCCTTTTGTATTCTAGGAAAAAAAGCTATTTGTTAAATTTTAAGGAAGCTTGTTGTCTACACTTTTTTTTGTTACTTATTTTAAGAGTATGGACAAGTAAGCAAAAATTAGGGACTGGTACGGGATAAGAATTTTATCTAAAATATTTCAAAAAAACTTTGTTTTTGAAATTTAATTTCCCATAGTTTTGGAATTTGAAAATCACAATTATTATTTCACATTTAATTTTTTTAAGTTATTTGGGTGGGCTTACACTTGTATCGGCTGCTCACACCCTTCATGGATCCACCGTACCAACACGTTTATAAAGTAGCGGTTTAGTCTTTGTTTGGTTTCGATGGTTACATCATCTTCCATACCCAAATGAACGAAAAGACGGTGTCACGGAATTGTATAAACCCTTTCAATTTATTTATTAAATTTGTGTACTAGAGTTTCGATTTTTGGCGTACAAAGATACTCGAGGATGACTAATGTATATTGTGTCGTATTTCAAAATAATCAGTTCGGTTCATCCTAAGCCTAACGTGAGAAATGCTTTTGATAAGGAGAACCAAATTACTTGAATGCACAGACAATATCTGTGTATAAATACCATACCGCATGTTCACCTCTTTACATAACGGATTGACTTGTCAGTCAGCGGTCTACTATAAAGACTCGCACATTTCCAGCTGTAGAGTTGTAAAGCTGTTCAGTGTCCGGTGATGTTCAGTATATGGAGTGTCCAGTATCTGAAGTGTCCGGTATTGTCTGGTGTTTTCCATAGTATAGTGTCCGAAGCATTTGGAAAGTGTAGAATCGTCTGGTGTTTCCAGGGTGGCTAGATGGATCAGAGCGTTCCAAGTATCGGAGTGATCGAGGTCTACGTGGTGCAAGCTGTACAGCCAACCACAGGATTTATTCGTAGCAGCTGTAAATTTGAACTTTAGCAGCCGTGGTGCTGAAATAAAGTGTTCCGACGATGGAACGTATCTCATTGCATGTAATATTTTAGCCGTGGTTTAAATTTGGAGATTCGTAAAACCCATTGTATATTTTGGTACTGTAAATCTGCTCTTTTCAATTTGCAAAATTTCAGTATGAATGAATTCATGTTACTACATGGGGAAAAATTCTACATTGTTTGCTAGCTGAGTAAACTATGTCCATCTTTCCATTGTTTAGTCACCGTGCATCATTCACACCTTATGTTTGTCTTTTGTAGAGTAATTTGCTTGTATTTTTCTTCATTACATTTGTGCGTTATTATGTCAATAATCCAATCTTTTGATTATATATACACGCACGTATTCATAATTAAATTACTCATTCAAGTCATTCCTTATTAAACATTGTATTTATATCATCTTCGAGTATGTCGGGTCATTTAGCTATTAAGTAAACAAAATACAAGATATTAAGAGAATTTGATTAGTCTAGTGTCTGTAGCAACCTAGCGAGGTTTCGTCATACAAAAAGACAGTATCTAATGGCACGGTAACTAGAGAACCGTTAGGTCAAATGCCCTTGATAGACACTCCGTTGAGAAGAGCTGCCGTGGACATTGTAGGACCTATATTTCCACATACAAATCGGAAACAACCGACAGCAATTATTTGTTAAATTTTACAAAGCTTGCTGTCTTTACTCTTTTCTTTTATTTAATTTAAAAGCATATACTAGTAACACTGTGTATACTTATAAATCAATTCTCGATCTTTAATTTCCTAATTCCCAATACTACAGGTGAGCGGAGAATTACAATAATTTTCCTCTTTTATATGCCTCGTATAAATTAGACTACGTAATAGATGTCGTTCCAAATAAATCTTCACAAATTCGTATTATCAACAATTTGCTGATACCATATTTATAATATTGAAGTCTTCAATATCTTTAGACGGACATTTTTTTGTTTGGTTGTTTGATTGCTTTGTGTAGTTTGTTGTCTATGGTGGTTTTCTGTGTGAAGTTAGATGAAGTTTAGTTTTCTTTATGAAATGAAGAAATTGTACCCCTATCTTGTTAGAAAGAGGCTGTGGCTGGTAATTTAACAACATTATTATGGGATATTTATTGTGGTAAATGTTCACTTTAACAGGCACAATTTACGGAGGATATTTTTTAGATCGCTGGAAAGGGGTAGACGTTTGTGCCTTCATTAACGAAAGTGTAACTAATGGCGATGATGATTCTATTTTACATTGTTTGGAACATGAGAACGTGATTACCATATCTCATCATTTTCTTTTGTTAAAAGCCGTTTTACATGTCAATGTGTGAAACCTTACGTACGTATTTTACTTTATTTTATACTTGCCAATACGATTCCAATGTAAAGAGTTATGTATTTTGTATTGTCAACTGAACCATTCAGTTTGCTTGGTATTTGAAAGATGACCAGTCAATATCTTGCGTTTGTATCTCAACCCATGACCGGTCAATATCTTGTACATTTAAAACGAACAAAAGCGTGTATTCCTATAAGCAGGGACTGTCGCTGACGTGAGGGCGATGAGTCAGTTTGCACAAAGTTTTTTCTAGGTATATTACTTCTGTGTAATGATTGGATTAATCTTTTCCTAATGAATAGTGACTTCTCCCTTCTGAAAGTAGAGCGATTCATTTAGTAGTGTAAGGCGGCCTTTCCTGTTTATGCGAGCATTGCATGAACATTTGTTCATACTAATATTATCAGTTTTGTAAAGAATATAAAATAACGTGTTTGTAGTTTTATTAATTGTTTTTTGTCTAGAAAATATGTCTTCAATTAGATTAGAAGTCTTAATTTTTTGACAGTAAACAGATTGCGTATGTTTTATCACATCCTTCTAATTAGGTTGCATTTATAATACACCAGTGGTTACACTTAAGGTCGTATGTATAGTGTCATTTGTTTTCGTTGTTGAATAAGTATTTTCTAATTTGTGCTCTTTTAAGAATGTCAAGGATTTTAAATATATTTCATCATCCGCAACTAAGAAATACTACTACTACTACTACTAATACGATGATGATGATGATGATGATGATGACCATATGGTATTTGCTATTTTGTTCATTTTCTGATAAAGTAAAAGTTCGCACAGACAAACTGTCTTGAGTGATGCTTTGACAACTACACTAAATTTTAATCATCACTAGACTAATGTATCCAATTATGTGATGTGCTATGTATTCATGTTTTCTTTAGTATGTAGTTTTAATCGACTTTCTCGTTGCATTTTGCAAAATTATAATTTTTATTTACATTCTTTATGCCCATTCTTTGTCAAAATCATCGCATAATTTATTTATTAAAGGACAACATTTCGAGATTTATAAATTTCACAGAATATGAAACATAACAAAGAACAGTTCGTTTTTCATTGTTTAACTAAGAACATGAAATCTTGCTTAGAGCCACGTATATATGAAAGGGATGACCTGATCTATTTGTTCCATCTTTGTTTAATAAGATTAGTTTTTGTAGAAGCATTAGAAACTTATATTGATCTTGATTTTGATATGCAAAATAGAGTTATCGTAATGAATTAACTTGAAATATTGCAGTCTTGCATTGGCAAGAATTACTTTACCATCTAATTGTGGCTCATGCAATTGCATTTTCGAAGCAGTGTTTGGGTGTTTCCGGCTGCAGAAAATGTCGTTTCAGAAGCCATGTAACATCAATATCAAATAATCCTGATCTAATCACGCAGGTGAATTTACATTTTCATAAATTATAGGCATCTAGAATACTAACTTACAGTGACAAATCGAAGGAGAGCATGAGTGTAGATTCATTACAAAGTCTGTTCAAAACTCGTATACAATCCCTATTCATATACGCATACATCTCAATTACATGTTATTACTTGTGCAGTTTATACAAAAATATATGAGCCTGTACCAGAACGTTTGTTTCTCTTACCTTTCTCGGTTAAGAAAGCTCAATTTTTTCAAACTCAGCCTATTGATCAGATACGTCTTCCATTCGACCCATGGTGAACGCACAGATTCGGCTCCAATTTTACCAAAAATCTTGAAAATTTCGCATTGTGTTGAGATTCTACATAATCTTGCTTGCGATACATCATATAAGATCAGTATGTTTTATTAGAGGTTCGTGAAGTGGAAAGGTTGGAAAATCACTCTTTAGTTTTAACAATTAATATGGAAATCTTTTACTTGTAAAAATATTAAATGAAATCCTCAAAGTTGAGGAAACTCCCAATATTTCAACAGATAAGACGTCTTCAAGTCCAGATTCATACTGAGATCCGAGTTGTATATATATGAATCAAACATTATTATCAACGAGTCAAGCAGTAAGGGATTTTCCAAATTATTAATTTTACGAAGACAATTTGAGGTATTCAGTGAAACTGTGGTCAGATGCCTACTACCCCGAAATTTTGTTCGTATGTTTGAAATTTCCATATCGAATAAAATGGTTGCTGCAACACGTGTGTAACCCGCATACGATATTTGTTCTCAAATCTCCGACAACTTCGGAAAGCGTATTGATTCCTTTCAAGTTGAATCACATCTATATGTGATTTTTCCGTCAATAACTTATAATGCTCTAAAGGTCACTTATTTATAACATTTGGAAAAGCTTAAAACCAGAGTGAAGTACTGAAAAAACAATGTTTTAGGATATAACGGTTAAACTAGATTTAAATACTGACCAAATGTTTTAGGGGATAACGGTTAAAACCAAAATTAATTTAGGCAATTTTGTAGCAGTGTTCATGAACGTTGGATAAAAAGGCATATGAAGAGGGATAATAAAAGCAGACTGTGATAAGAGGAAACTTTGATTTATTTTTTATTAAAATTAGATAATTTCTAATAATAACAGTTAAACACGAAATGTTAAATAAATAAAAGCCATTACAATGCAACTGAACACTGTTTCTATTACATTTCTGGGACTTTCTGTTCTCAAGGGAAAATAAAACCGAGTGGGACTATCAGCTTCAGTGGGAAATGGAATAGTGTAGGTCAGACTAGGGTTAATGGGAATTCGAACAGGGATGGTCTGTTCAGGGTCAATGGTTGTATAGGGACAACCACACACAACATAGACATACACATCCATAGACACATATACAAATTCACACAAATGGCAAGAGAGTAGAAATCTTATCTAGGCGATGAAGTGGCCCTGAAAGAGTCTTATATTTCTTCCTGTGCTTCCGCCATCTCCTCACTTCTCTATTGTTCATTTCTTCTTGTTTCAATACTGTGGGATCCAGTCAGTATGCCCCATGGCTCTAACCTTTTCCTGCACTTTTGTTAAAAATCTCATGTTCATTCAATCTATCTAAGTCCTCTTTTTTCTTTATATTTTCTTTATCCTTTCTCACCTTAGGCCATGTATATGTTATCATTGTTCGCTTCTTCTTTCATGACTCTTCTAACCACATTCTCAGCTTTATCTAATTTTCCCGAGTCCCACTGCACACTGTTTAGTGATAGGTATGACCAATTTCTCCAATCCTCAGTCTCCTAAAGCATACTTTACATTCATTGCACCATTATTAACCTTTCTCATTTTCCCCACTTTACAATACTCGGTCTTCATCAATCTTTTCTTCTTCTCCATTTCCTCATCCTACATCTTTGACCTGATCACATTAGCTTTTGGGGTCAGGACTTGACATGTCCCAAAGTCTAAGGCAAATGGATGCCTTCAATAAATGGCAATGTTTTCTACGACATACTCTGTATCAAACATCCAATACCAGACTTCATTAATCATTCACCAAATTTATTTTCTTTCCATTGCGTTGTGCGGTCAACGAGGCAACCAGACTGCTTACTTACTTTACTTGAATTAATGTCCCTTTCTCCAATAAGACTTGTGTCACAAGTTTATGTCCGCACAGTTAATTCGTGGAAGGGGAGAAGAACATTTATGCTCACAAAGTGAGTTTATTAATTCAGAATATACTTTACAGGACAATTAAGTCCCAATCGACGTGTTTGCAAGCTGTAGTGAGTGGGAATCTACCCAACGCGCACTCAATGTAAATTATGTATGATGAAGATCAAGACGTCGAGCGTAACTGAACACAGCTCTTAGCGTCAGCCCAGTTCCGTGCATACGCGCTCATGGGTGCACCTATGGTTTTAGACGAGTGGGAATAGTTTCACATTCTATTATTTAATTGTCTGAGCGTGGCAAAAGGACAGGGACATGGCAAGTAAGAATAATCTAGGTCTAAATATGCGCACCAGAGTAACCAGGCCATAAGCGACCTGTTATATCGTGCCCTTCACAAGTAAGACTGTTCCATCTGTGTTTTCGCAAGGTCTGTTCATAATTATAGTCCCTTCCTACTATTGACTGCATTGCATGGAAAATTTGACAAGTTGTATTGCTTGTGATAACCTGTTAAGGGCGTTAAGGGGTTGCAAAGCGTAATGATAGAGCTAAGGAAAGCTACATTTAAATTTTCCTTTTTTGCCTATGGCCTATAGGAAATACAATATGATATTGTATGTCAAGTTAAGGTTGGGATAGGTCTGTTCCAAAAAGTCCGTGTATATTGATGGAGAGCCTATGGATGTTTGTACGGGTCGTAAATGTTTTCCGATGTGTCTGGCATTTATGGCACACATTAAAAACGTGAGGTAAATTCTCAGCGGTTGGGCAATTGGGGCTCTGATTCATGTTGATCGGTAGGTATTTTCCGAAACGGCTGGTTAAGTGTTCTTCCAGTTCGAATTATATTAATAATAGTTTGATAGTGTTTATTATCGGACTTGGTTGTTTTAGCCTTCCTGGAGTGTTTTGAACAGAGTACAGTGTACGTTGTTTTGGGCTTTTTTCCCATTCGTGTGGCAATTTTTCTATATTTTTTTCTGCCAATGATGCTACATATTTCCTTGGTGCTGTAGTACCTGAAAGTGATATACAATTTGGATCACCACATTTGTATTCATGACCTAATAACTCAAATTAATGTGTCCTTAGCTCAGCTCCTACTATAACACTTGAAATCGTACAATTTTACAAAACGGAGATGATACATATCGCAGTAAACTATATCTGATTCTGACAGAACGAAACGAATTATACTAAGTACATCTCCAACACCAAAGCCTACTTCTCGGTTACTGCATTGGTAGGTATGTCATCTGGTACTGTGCAACTCGAATACCGAGCATAAGTCTAATAAGTTCTTAAGACAGCTAATGGAAGTTCTACGCTGGACCTAACATTAAATGCAGACTGAAATTTAAGTCAATTATTTCTCGCTAATAAAGTGTCGGATATGTTGATTCTGTCGAAACTCAATGACCTGCGTGTGTAACGTACCATCAAGGACACGACCTGGCCAGTTACCGTTGTATATCCTTGGGCAAAGCCATTTACTCGAATAAAATCACACTAAATAACCAACTTGTATTGCTGTACAGTAAAGCACCAAAACCGAACAAAAAATTTGCAGTCTTTTTAAATATTATTTTGAAATAAGAAAATTATTATCAAGCTGAGATATTTGGTTAAGAGATAAAAGCAACCTAACATCATGTAACTAAAACAGCACTGAATGGGTTTTCGACACAACGAAACCATACAAATCATTACAGCAATGATCAGCGTATGAAAATTTTCATATTGGAAAATTGACTAAGCAAAACTTCCCAAATTAATTACAGAACACACTAATATTACAACTGATTCTGTGAAACCATTGTAACATTAATAAATAATTACTGGAAAAATAAAATTACATAGTCCTCTACTTGACCTTAAATATAACAGCGTTTTCTTAATACAAACCATTTTATCTAATGGAATGTTTCTATTAGAAGTCTATTACTAAAACTATAAAGTAAACAACACGTAGACCTGACAATTCTCAAATTTCTAAAGTCAGCCGTTATAAACGTGTTGCTCACGAAACTTAAAATTTATGATACAGGTCAGTTAGAAATGGCGGTGTATGACCGATGCCATCTAACCTTTAGCAATATATATGAAATGTGCAGCATAAATTAAACGTTATGTATAAATTAAATTTTATATAATAGTTACAAGTTGATATCGAGGAAGTTCTAATAAATGTAACTAGATTTACCAAGATATTGAAGAAGTTATAAACTTGATCATTCAGATTATATTTCCTCACTTTGCAGTTATCAGTTCTGGTCCCTAACACTGTTATACCACAGAGAACGCATTTTTCTTGATACTCTGCACTTGGTGGCTGGGGTATGTTTTTCAAGGAAAGCACGCAGGAAGTTATCGAGTTGTTCTGCTGTAGTAGGTAAGCCAGTTGCTAGGTTTTCTTTGATGTCATGGTTCTATTTATCATACGGATGTTTATCTTAGTAGCATGTAAAGATAGAGGACTGATACGCCGAGATAGCATATAATTAAGAGGTAAGTTTGTGGGATACCAGGATGAATTGCAAAATATAATCATTAGGTCTATGAAGAATCCAGTCTAAAATGTGACCACGTTTATGGGTGGGTTGGTTAACTGACTGTTTACGGTTGAAAACATGAATGGAATCTAGAAGTTTTGACGTGTATGGGATTCCAGGACTGTCAAAGTGAAAGTTGAAATCTTTAAGATTAATTAGGTTGCAAACTATCGAATTTCCATACTCCCGAAAATTTGGAAACTGCTCCAATAAGAGACATTCAGTCAGCTTGTTTTTTTTCAACTAGGATAAGGCTGGTAGGGACAGAAAAAATGGACTGACCCTTTGTTCCAGTGTTAATGTTGTTTTGGACTAGTTCAAACGGTGTGTGGCAGAAATTGAATGCTGTGTTGTACTTTAGAGATTTTAACATTGAATTATTTGTGCGATAGTGGCGGGGGAACGACTTAATGGAGTAAACGTCGGGTTTAAATCCGTGTACTGGGCTCATCGCCTGATGTTTTCAGACATATTCCTGTCAGGAAGAATACGTCGATAGTCTGGTCGTTGATAAAATGAACTATTTATGTGCGCTTTTCCGGTGATCTTACAGTTTGGGCTTTGAATAATGCAGTACGCAATGGTATATCTGGAACAGATGACACAACGGATGACGATTTAAGATGGATCTTCACCAAGTTATCAAAATTAACGGCCAAATGTTTAAAAAAATTATCTGAAAAAGGCGAAAGGGAGATAACTGCAATTATCCTTCTTGTTCTAGTTCGGCTAGCTTTTAACATCGTTTTGATTTTTCGCTTCCGTTTATATTTAAGTAATGATGAATCTAGTCCCAGTTCCTTTAGTCTTGAGCACAATGTAATATGAAGAGACAAGGTGTGGTCATTTAAAGCAATCAATGCGTGTCCATCATATCATAAGCAGGTTGACTGTTGATCACGTGGTGGCGGATTATTAAAAAATAAAAGACGTCTTAACAGTTGAGACGAGACAGATGAGAAAAATTAAAATTGTTCTCGTTTCCAAAACAAGGAAATGAACTGAACAGTCAATGCACGATGAAATGATAGACAACAAGCACATATATCATGAAAAATAGCGCAAAAACGGAAGAGCTGCGTCAAGCTGGTTAAGCGATAGCGGCCATCTTTCCGGAACATGTTATTTCTATTAGCAACATTTCTTCGGAAAGACGAGATCGACCGTAAGGCATATGTGGATGGATTGTCATGTACTTTTCAAATAACATACAAGAGAAGAACAGATTTTGAAATTTCTATTATATATTCAATACTGGCCTCAAAACTCCCTCTTCTCATGGACTTACCATTTTGCAAATGAGTTAGGGTCTGCTGCCGTAACTTCCAACAATGAAGTAATTATAATGGGAGACTTTGATCTTGTATTCCTCTCTGAAACTAATAATAAATGGCTACATATGATAGAACTACACGAATTTACACAGGTATTTAGTCCAACAAAAGTAACAGCCTGTATTTTTACTCTGATCAATCGCATCTACACTACCCATCCTACCAATCTCTACGAGATAAAATGAACGGTGTTTCCTTATTAGTGATAACTATGTATAGCTACATCTGTACATATCCGTATATATACTTATATTCATATGCATGCACATGTGTATAGCTACATCTGTACATATCCGTATATATACTTATATTCATATGCATGCACATGTGTATAGCTACATCTGTACATATCCATATATATACGTATATGCATATGCACGCACATGTGTATAGCTACATCTGTACATATATATATATATATATATATATATATATATATATATATATATATATATATATATATATATAGATGTGTATATCTAGATCTGTATATATCCGTATATACATATACATATATGTATATATATATATATATATGTCAATACATGTGTATATCTATATTCGTATATATCCATATATAAGTGTATGTCTATACATGTCTATATCTATATCCGTATATATTCGTATATTAGGGTATATGTCTATATATTTGTGTATATCTATATCCGTATATATCCGTGTATACGTGTATGTCTATATATGTGTGTATTTCTATATCCGTATATATCCGAGTATATGTTTACGTCTATATATATGTGTATATCTATATCCGTATATATCCGTATAAATATATGTATATGTCTATACATATATGTATATCTATATCCGTATATACGTATATGTCTATATATGTGCATATCTATATCGGTATATAACCGTATATATGTATTTGTCTATATATATGCGTATAGCTACATCTGTATATATCCGTATATATGTATAAGTGTATATATGTGTATATCTACATCTGCATACATCCGTAGATATGTACATTTGTATATATGTGTGTATATCTACATCTGTATATATCTGTATATAAGTATATGTGTATATATGTGTATAGCTAATAGCTACATCTATATGCATCCGTATATATATATCGATGTATATACGTGTGTATAGTTACATCTATCTATATCCGTTTATATATATCGATTTATAGTGATGTTTATAGCTACATCTCTATACATCCGTATATATATCGATGTATATACGTGTGTATAGTTACATCTATCTATATCCGTTTATATATATCGATGTATAGGCATGTGTGTAGCTAAATCTATCTATATCCGTTTATATATATCGATGTATATACATGTGTATAGCTACATCTATCTATATCCGTATATATATATATATATATATATATATATATATATATATATATATATATACAGACATGTGTATAGCTACATCGATCTATATCCGTATTTTTATCTATGTACAGACAGACTACATCTGTACATATCCGTATATATACGTATATACATATGCATGCACATGTGTATATCTATATTTACTCAGACATGTGTATCTCTCATCCTTTAGACGGTTTGACTTAACGTTTACCATCACATAAGTCCAGATATATCGTGGAACACCATAGACGAAAAGGTTTATAGATTTTAGTCCGTATCTTGTTATGATGGTCCTAAGAGAGAGAGAGAGAGAGAGAGAGAGAGAGAGAGAGAGAGAGAGAGAGAGAGAGAGAGAGAGAGAGAGAGAGAGAGAGGTCTTTATATAGTTAGGAACCATGTTATTTGTAGGTTGCTTGGTGTAATTTTTATTTCAAGGTTTTAATCGAGCACATATTCCTTTTCTCTCCAACTCCATATTTTGCGTTGTTTGTCCGTTATGCATGAGAGGGGAAGGGAGAATATAAATCAGAACGGAATGTGATGAAAATGTGTAACATATTATATTCATTTATATATAAGGAGGTGCCTACCCCACCTCCTGCTCCTAATTAACTAGAATATGTATGCTCTAGGTTTGGATTAATTTTTACTATGTTGATTTTATGTTTGATACCAGTTAGAAAAGTTTCTTTAAAAGCCAAGAGACTTAAACCGAATAGCAGCAACAATAATAACAACAACAATTATGCTACTAGTTATTATTATTATTATTATTATCATTATTATTATTATTATTATGATTATTATTATTATTATTATTATTATTATTATTATTATTATTATTATTGTTGTTGTTATTGTTGTTGTTATTATATTATTAAGGAAAACTTTAAAATCTGTCATCAAAGCTAACTGTTAAGGGAAAACCATTACCATGAGTATTGTGAGGAAAGCTGTGAACAAGAAGTAGTGAACACGTCCGGGACTTAAAATCTCATAAATGATGCAGTTAACGGTGTTTAAGTAGATCCTTTAGCATTGTGTTCATTTGGTTCTATTTTTGATGGAATATTGTATGACTGTAGTCCTCTTAACAATATTTTTTGATTAATGAAGACATATTGCTATGTGTGTGTAGAGAGGGGCGGGGTGGGGTGGGGGTGGGGTTCGATCGAGAAAAAATGATACACAGAGTAACATAATTCGTAGTGAGGTATCTTTCATCGTCGTCTTATGGTTTTGTGAACTTAAACTATCTGGGAAAAATACTAAATGTTTATCCAGCATAGTATCTGACATGTTTTTTCATTTATTGTAAATATTTATTACTTGGTACTTTCGTTATTGTAATATTTTCAGCTCATGCACTAAATATTAACTTCATATTAAATGAAGTTCTTTATATTTTTAGTTTCATACTTGAACTTGTTTTCTACATTACCCCTTGTTATACGGTTTGCATTAAGGACATGTTTTCTCATACTAGTTAGTGACAACTCTTTTACAACTGTAATCTTTAAAATTAAATTTAAAATAAACTTAAATTGGAAAACGTTAGTTAAAACATCGTGCTGAGCACCAGCCTTAAAATCATGCAAAATGAATGAAGACTAAAGATAAAATCGAAAAAGTTGGTTAGAAAAGTTTTAAACAAAATTGTATGATTTTCAAACCACCGGAGAATGTAACTTCCTACATGACTCTATGTCTTCAAATAAGTAACATACAAGAGTGAGAATCAAGAAGCTTTGTAAAATTCAAGAAATAATGTTTCCCACGAATACAAAGCGAGAACGTAAAAAACTAAACAACGTTCGTTATTCCGATTTAAATTCCATACAATCCCAGAATTACAGACATAATTCATAATGATTAATGTCCTGAATAAACTTTATTAAATACAAAGTAATGATGTGCCTGTAATGGCCAATATAATGGCAATTTTCCAACCGTCTTGTGTTGGCTCACCATAATGCATTTCAGGAAGTTAACCTTTATTTGAAATTTTTCAATAAAACTCAGGTTTTTATTTCCATCATATTATTTCTGATGAGCACTCTGTATTTTCAGTGAATAAATAATTCTGGAAAAAAATCCCAAATTAATTACGGAGCACCCCAATATTACAATTGATTCTGTGAAGCCATTGTAATAGTAATGAATAATGTCAGGAAAAGCAAGATTACATATTCCTCTACTTGACATCACTGTTGATGTTTGTCACAGAATTAGGAAAAAAACCTGGGTTATGCCTTAGAAATATTTGACAAATTTGTGTTGTGCATGTGTACAACGTTCACTAGGGTGAACAGGTGTTTTTACAGACAAACGACGGAACCAACATCTTTCGCCGGAACTTACTTGCGACGAGGGACATTATAATCACGATATGCATGGGAATTTTAACTTGAATATTATTCACTGTCCTATGAATTAAAGTAAGATCAATGTACAACCGACACACTGGTCGTTCCGGATCTGGTCGAAGAGTGCACGTGTCTCCATTGTATTCTACAGCCATAGGAGTGAGTGTTAAATTTATATTTCATTTCATATGCGAAGTTTATTGAGTCTGTATTGTCATATCGTGTAATGATTCATTTATTGCAACGCAGATTTGAAACTTTGTGTACTGTGAATTTCACGTTGCTATTAAGAATTTAATGTATTAGCATTTTCCAGAACCCATTATTAGTACCAGTTTGGTTTTATTGTAGCTAACGAGTGGAACGAGTTTGAAGAGTCTAACGAGTCTAACGAGTGTGACGAGTTTAACTATTGAGTTTAGCTGACGTGTTTATCTGACGAGTTTAGCTGCTGACGAGTTAAGTTGTCATGTAAAGCTATCTTCAGCTGTCTATATGTATGTACGTATGTCTCTACATGTGGTGGAGCCATGACTGTAGACGTAGCTAATTCAAAGGTGCTGTATGCTGCTTTACGGTTGTATACGTATGACTGTACACGTGGTGGATCCATGAAGGGTGCGAGAGGCCAATACAAGTATAGTCCAACCCATGGACTTGGTGAAACTGTGCGGTTTATCAGTGTATGAATCGCACGACTGTACAAGAGTCAAGAAGCATATGTTTGCTTCAATTGTTGTTTCAATTGGTAAATATTTATTTACAAGAGATTATTTTGAATGTTAGTTGTATTCCAGGAGATTTGTGAATCTCAGTTGCAGTGCAGAACACTTGAAACGTATTTGAAATACATTGAGATTGTTTGAATCTCAATCATAGTCTATACGTGAACTTATGTGAATATCGTACAGTGCATACCATTATTTGAAACGAGTTTTCTTTAATCTGTATATCAGATAGATATAATAGTTTGGTTTACTTTTGATGTGTGAATGTTTTTATAGAGTGATTGGATCAATTGTATGTCGAGAGCGTGTGAGAATATTTGTCTTTATACATCATATATTTTTCTTTACTAAGTTCATAAAGTTTCATCTTTCACACACTGTATTTGAGTTGTTCATTTATTCCAAAATCCTCTCGGTTTCTATTCTGTGACAATGTTGTGATCGTGCACGTGTTCTTGTAGATCAATGTGCCAAGAATCGTTCTATTGAAATCCAACAAACGGAAATAGTTCCCTCAAAGCCTTTTTAGAAAGATTATTAATATAAATGTAACTGTTGGGGTCAGCAGGGTCATAGCCATTCATATTTGAGTTGCTGGCACCTGCGTATTTGTGATTGACATGATATTATGCCACGAAGTGATCGCTCTATAAGCAGATGCAGATAAACAGTGAGAAATGGGGGATAACGTTTGGTTTCATACACTAATGCATCCCTACACGTACTGGTTTCATACACTAATGCATCCCTACACGTACTCGATAACATGAAATAACGTGATATATCGAGCTTGTAAGTGCAAATTGCAGTATCACGAAATTTTTAAAACATCAGCGATAACAACCTTCAGAGCAAAAATACAGATAGTGATAGTCGTCGAGGCATTTGTACTCAAATGTTGACATAACTTTCTATGCAAGTTCGCAAATCTCTTAAATGACAACGTTTCTATCTGAAGATAATCAGCTGCGTCAAATTCTTTTCAGTCGTCCACATACTCGTTGGGATACATGTATAGTTTTGTTGGCAGGTCAGTATTGGTTGG
The DNA here is from genome assembly GCA_029339505.1 of Unio delphinus. Taxonomy (NCBI): domain Eukaryota; kingdom Metazoa; phylum Mollusca; class Bivalvia; order Unionida; family Unionidae; genus Unio; species Unio delphinus. Next base: position 12,988,491 of record JAQISU010000034.1, read on the forward strand.
TCAGTATCAGCGAGTGATTTTAAAATTGTCCAGGGTCATACTTTTTCTAACTGGGACGAATTCTGTTATGTATGTTTTATTTAATTGTTTTAAATTTCCTTTATACTCCACTATATGCTATTGCAATGGAACATTGCTTACTGGACTTGATCTTGCTCATAATTGAGTTCATTTCTGTTTGAACTGATTGACGTTTTAAATTTGTTTATTTCATTGATGTAAGCTACTAATGATAGCTTCATTATCCCTTATGGGAAATGAAACATTGTATCTAGTTGGTGGCTATGTTCCAAAATCACTGACAAATTTGGTAAACAACTTTTATAACATTATTTTTTATATTTCTCAGAGTGAGAATCATTAAGTCGTGCCAAGGTCATACTTAGACTACATGATATTTTCAATATCCAAACGGTAACAAACTTCCTTATTTCCAGAAGAAAGAACATTTGACCCTCATCCGGGAATCTTAGTCGGTCTTATAACTGATGATTTGGTAAAGGATTGCCAGTTGGGCTTAAAAACACATGACACGCTAAGTTGCATTACGTTGTGACTAGTTTAGACTGAATCTTAATCGTCTTTAAATTTTTGAATTCAAACGATTTTTCAATATGGAATTGCAAACGTATTATGACACAATTCTTGAACAGATATAGTCACTAGAATATATACTAAATTCAAAACTGGAATAATATTTTTCATGACTGTTGACACATCTGCAATTGGTAAGTTATTACAGACATCATCGCCTTCCATCTTGAATTTTATCAGGATTCGAACTATGATTCACTTAGGAATTTTCATTGATAAGATTTGAGTTTTATTTCTTTGATTACAATTCGGATTTAATTTGCAATACCGTAACTTCTTTTGTCTTATTTTCCTTTTGTATTCTAGAAAAAAAAGCTATTTGTTAAATTTTAAGGAAGCTTGTTGTCTACACTTTTTTTTGTTACTTATTTTAAGAGTATGGACAAGTAAGCAAAAATTAGGGACTGGTACGGGATAAGAATTTTATCTAAAATATTTCAAAAAAACTTTGTTTTTGAAATTTAATTTCCCATAGTTTTGGAATTTGAAAATCACAATTATTATTTCACATTTAATTTTTTTAAGTTATTTGGGTGGGCTTACACTTGTATCGGCTGCTCACACCCTTCATGGATCCACCGTACCAACACGTTTATAAAGTAGCGGTTTAGTCTTTGTTTGGTTTCGATGGTTACATCATCTTCCATACCCAAATGAACGAAAAGACGGTGTCACGGAATTGTATAAACCCTTTCAATTTATTTATTAAATTTGTGTACTAGAGTTTCGATTTTTGGCGTACAAAGATACTCGAGGATGACTAATGTATATTGTGTCGTATTTCAAAATAATCAGTTCGGTTCATCCTAAGCCTAACGTGAGAAATGCTTTTGATAAGGAGAACCAAATTACTTGAATGCACAGACAATATCTGTGTATAAATACCATACCGCATGTTCACCTCTTTACATAACGGATTGACTTGTCAGTCAGCGGTCTACTATAAAGACTCGCACATTTCCAGCTGTAGAGTTGTAAAGCTGTTCAGTGTCCGGTGATGTTCAGTATATGGAGTGTCCAGTATCTGAAGTGTCCGGTATTGTCTGGTGTTTTCCATAGTATAGTGTCCGAAGCATTTGGAAAGTGTAGAATCGTCTGGTGTTTCCAGGGTGGCTAGATGGATCAGAGCGTTCCAAGTATCGGAGTGATCGAGGTCTACGTGGTGCAAGCTGTACAGCCAACCACAGGATTTATTCGTAGCAGCTGTAAATTTGAACTTTAGCAGCCGTGGTGCTGAAATAAAGTGTTCCGACGATGGAACGTATCTCATTGCATGTAATATTTTAGCCGTGGTTTAAATTTGGAGATTCGTAAAACCCATTGTATATTTTGGTACTGTAAATCTGCTCTTTTCAATTTGCAAAATTTCAGTATGAATGAATTCATGTTACTACATGGGGAAAAATTCTACATTGTTTGCTAGCTGAGTAAACTATGTCCATCTTTCCATTGTTTAGTCACCGTGCATCATTCACACCTTATGTTTGTCTTTTGTAGAGTAATTTGCTTGTATTTTTCTTCATTACATTTGTGCGTTATTATGTCAATAATCCAATCTTTTGATTATATATACACGCACGTATTCATAATTAAATTACTCATTCAAGTCATTCCTTATTAAACATTGTATTTATATCATCTTCGAGTATGTCGGGTCATTTAGCTATTAAGTAAACAAAATACAAGATATTAAGAGAATTTGATTAGTCTAGTGTCTGTAGCAACCTAGCGAGGTTTCGTCATACAAAAAGACAGTATCTAATGGCACGGTAACTAGAGAACCGTTAGGTCAAATGCCCTTGATAGACACTCCGTTGAGAAGAGCTGCCGTGGACATTGTAGGACCTATATTTCCACATACAAATCGAAAACAACCGACAGCAATTATTTGTTAAATTTTACAAAGCTTGCTGTCTTTACTCTTTTCTTTTATTTAATTTAAGAGCATATACTAGTAACACTGTGTATACTTATAAATCAATTCTCGATCTTTAATTTCCTAATTCCCAATACTACAGGTGAGCGGAGAATTACAATAATTTTCCTCTTTTATATGCCTCGTATAAATTAGACTACGTAATAGATGTCGTTCCAAATAAATCTTCACAAATTCGTATTATCAACAATTTGCTGATACCATATTTATAATATTGAAGTCTTCAATATCTTTAGACGGACATTTTTTTGTTTGGTTGTTTGATTGCTTTGTGTAGTTTGTTGTCTATGGTGGTTTTCTGTGTGAAGTTAGATGAAGTTTAGTTTTCTTTATGAAATGAAGAAATTGTACCCCTATCTTGTTAGAAAGAGGCTGTGGCTGGTAATTTAACAACATTATTATGGGATATTTATTGTGGTAAATGTTCACTTTAACAGGCACAATTTACGGAGGATATTTCTTAGATCGCTGGAAAGGGGTAGACGTTTGTGCCTTCATTAACGAAAGTGTAACTAATGGCGATGATGATTCTATTTTACATTGTTTGGAACATGAGAACGTGATTACCATATCTCATCATTTTCTTTTGTTAAAAGCCGTTTTACATGTCAATGTGTGAAACCTTACGTACGTATTTTACTTTATTTTATACTTGCTAATACGATTCCAATGTAAAGAGTTATGTATTTTGTATTGTCAACTGAACCATTCAGTTTGCTTGGTATTTGAAAGATGACCAGTCAATATCTTGCGTTTGTATCTCAACCCATGACCGGTCAATATCTTGTACATTTAAAACGAACAAAAGCGTGTATTCCTATAAGCAGGGACTGTCGCTGACGTGAGGGCGATGAGTCAGTTTGCACAAAGTTTTTTCTAGGTATATTACTTCTGTGTAATGATTGGATTAATCTTTTCCTAATGGATAGTGACTTCTCCCTTCTGAAAGTAGAGCGATTCATTTAGTAGTGTAAGGCGGCCTTTCCTGTTTATGCGAGCATTGCATGAACATTTGTTCATACTAATATTATCAGTTTTGTAAAGAATATAAAATAACGTGTTTGTAGTTTTATTAATTGTTTTTTGTCTAGAAAATATGTCTTCAATTAGATTAGAAGTCTTAATTTTTTGACAGTAAACAGATTGCGTATGTTTTATCACATCCTTCTAATTAGGTTGCATTTATAATACACCAGTGGGTACACTTAAGGTCGTATGTATAGTGTCATTTGTTTTCGTTGTTGAATAAGTATTTTCTAATTTGTGCTCTTTTAAGAATGTCAAGGATTTTAAATATATTTCATCATCCGCAACAAAGAAATACTACTACTACTACTACTAATACGATGATGATGATGATGATGATGATGACCATATGGTATTTGCTATTTTGTTCATTTTCTGATAAAGTAAAAGTTCGCACAGACAAACTGTCTTGAGTGATGCTTTGACAACTACACTAAATTTTAATCATCACTAGACTAATGTATCCAATTATGTGATGTGCTATGTATTCATGTTTTCTTTAGTATGTAGTTTTAATCGACTTTCTCGTTGCATTTTGCAAAATTATAATTTTTATTTACATTCTTTATGCCCATTCTTTGTCAAAATCATCGCATAATTTATTTATTAAAGGACAACATTTCGAGATTTATAAATTTCACAGAATATGAAACATAACAAAGAACAGTTCGTTTTTCATTGTTTAACTAAGAACATGAAATCTTGCTTAGAGCCACGTATATATGAAAGGGATGACCTGATCTATTTGTTCCATCTTTGTTTAATAAGATTAGTTTTTGTAGAAGCATTAGAAACTTATATTGATCTTGATTTTGATATGCAAAATAGAGTTATCGTAATGAATTAACTTGAAATATTGCAGTCTTGCATTGGCAAGAATTACTTTACCATCTAATTGTGGCTCATGCAATTGCATTTTCGAAGCAGTGTTTGGGTGTTTCCGGCTGCAGAAAATGTCGTTTCAGAAGCCATGTAACATCAATATCAAATAATGCTGATCTAATCACGCAGGTGAATTTACATTTTCATAAATTATAGGCATCTAGAATACTAACTTACAGTGACAAATCGAAGGAGAGCATGAGTGTAGATTCATTACAAAGTCTGTTCAAAACTCGTATACAATCCCTATTCATATACGCATACATCTCAATTACATGTTATTACTTGTGCAGTTTATACAAAAATATATGAGCCTGTACCAGAACGTTTGTTTCTCTTACCTTTCTCGGTTAAGAAAGCTCAATTTTTTCAAACTCAGCCTATTGATCAGATACGTCTTCCATTCGACCCATGGTGAACGCACAGATTCGGCTCCAATTTTACCAAAAATCTTGAAAATTTCGCATTGTGTTGAGATTCTACATAATCTTGCTTGCGATACATCATATAAGATCAGTATGTTTTATTAGAGGTTCGTGAAGTGGAAAGGTTGGAAAATCACTCTTTAGTTTTAACAATTAATATGGAAATCTTTTACTTGTAAAAATATTAAATGAAATCCTCAAAGTTGAGGAAACTCCCAATATTTCAACAGATAAGACGTCTTCAAGTCCAGATTCATACTGAGATCCGAGTTGTATATATATGAATCAAACATTATTATCAACGAGTCAAGCAGTAAGGGATTTTCCAAATTATTAATTTTACGAAGACAATTTGAGGTATTCAGTGAAACTGTGGTCAGATGCCTACTACCCCGAAATTTTGTTCGTATGTTTGAAATTTCCATATCGAATAAAATGGTTGCTGCAACACGTGTGTAACCCGCATACGATATTTGTTCTCAAATCTCCGACAACTTCGGAAAGCGTATTGATTCCTTTCAAGTTGAATCACATCTATATGTGATTTTTCCGTCAATAACTTATAATGCTCTAAAGGTCACTTATTTATAACATTTGGAAAAGCTTAAAACCAGAGTGAAGTACTGAAAAAACAATGTTTTAGGATATAACGGTTAAACTAGATTTAAATACTGACCAAATGTTTTAGGGGATAACGGTTAAAACCAAAATTAATTTAGGCAATTTTGTAGCAGTGTTCATGAACGTTGGATAAAAAGGCATATGAAGAGGGATAATAAAAGCAGACTGTGATAAGAGGAAACTTTGATTTATTATTTATTAAAATTAGATAATTTCTAATAATAACAGTTAAACACGAAATGTTAAATAAATAAAAGCCATTACAATGCAACTGAACACTGTTTCTATTACATTTCTGGGACTTTCTGTTCTCAAGGGAAAATAAAACCGAGTGGGACTATCAGCTTCAGTGGGAAATGGAATAGTGTAGGTCAGACTAGGGTTAATGGGAATTCGAACAGGGATGGTCTGTTCAGGGTCAATGGTTGTATAGGGACAACCACACACAACATAGACATACACATCCATAGACACATATACAAATTCACACAAATGGCAAGAGAGTAGAAATCTTATCTAGGCGATGAAGTGGCCCTGAAAGAGTCTTATATTTCTTCCTGTGCTTCCGCCATCTCCTCACTTCTCTATTGTTCATTTCTTCTTGTTTCAATACTGTGGGATCCAGTCAGTATGCCCCATGGCTCTAACCTTTTCCTGCACTTTTGTTAAAAATCTAATGTTCATTCAATCTATCTAAGTCCTCTTTTTTCTTTGGAGGACTTAGATAGATTGAATGAACATTAGATTTTAATTTTTATTAGAATAAGTCCTCTTTTTTCTTTAACCGCTCCGGTGGCGTAGTGGTTAGAGCGTCCGCTCTGGAAGCGGGAGGTCGTCGGTTCAATCCCCGGCCGAGTCATACCAAAGACTTACAAAAATGGTACTAACAGCTGCCTCGCTTGACGCTCAGCATAATGAGGTTAGTGTTAGGACTGGTCGGCCTGGTGTCAGGATAATGTGACTGGGTGAGACATCATGCTACATGTCTGCGGCATGATGTCTCAGTGCTAGAGATCACTATAAACTGCCTCACTGCAGACATCGTAGCGATATGACTGAAAAATTGTTAAAGCTACGTTAAAAATCCTAATCAAACAAAACTTTTTTCTTTATATTTTCTTTATCCTTTCTCACCTTAGGCCATGTATATGTTATCATTGTTCGCTTCTTCTTTCATGACTCTTCTAACCACATTCTCAGCTTTATCTAATTTTCCCGAGTCCCACTGCACACTGTTTAGTGATAGGTATGACCAATCTCTCCAATCCTCAGTCTCCTAAAGCATACTTTACATTCATTGCACCATTATTAACCTTTCTCATTTTCCCCACTTTACAATACTCGGTCATCATCAATCTTTTCTTCTTCTCCATTTCCTCATCCTACATCTTTGACCTGATCACATTAGCTTTTGGGGTCAGGACTTGACATGTTCCAAAGTCTAAGGCAAATGGATGCCTTCAATAAATGGCAATGTTTTCTACGATATACTCTGTATCAAACATCCAATACCAGACTTCATTAATCATTCACCAAATTCATTTTCTTTCCATTGCGTTGTCAACGAGGCAACCAGACTGCTTACTTACTTTACTTGAATTAATGTCCCTTTCTCCAATAAGACTTGTGTCACAAGTTTATGTCCGCACAGTTAATTCGTGGAAGGGGAGAAGAACATTTATGCTCACAAAGTGAGTTTATTAATTCAGAATATACTTTACAGGACAATTAAGTCCCAATCGACGTGTTTGCAAGCTGTAGTGAGTGGGAATCTACCCAACGCGCACTCAATGTAAATTATGTATGATGAAGATCAAGACGTCGAGCGTAACTGAACACAGCTCTTAGCGTCAGCCCAGTTCCGTGCCTACGCGCTCATGGGTGCACCTATGGTTTTAGACGAGTGGGAATAGTTTCACATTCTATTATTTAATTGTCTGAGCGTGGCAAAAGGACAGGGACATGGCAAGTAAGAATAATCTAGGTCTAAATATGCGCACCAGAGTAACCAGGCCATAAGCGACCTGTTATATCGTGCCCTTCACAAGTAAGACTGTTCCATCTGTGTTTTCGCAAGGTCTGTTCATAATTATAGTCCCTTCCTACTATTGACTGCATTGCATGGAAAATTTGACAAGTTGTATTGCTTGTGATAACCTGTTAAGGGCGTTAAGGGGTTGTAAAGCGTAATGATAGAGCTAAGGAAAGCTACATTTAAATTTTCCTTTTTTGCCTATGACCTATAGGAAATACAATATGATATTGTATGTCAAGTTAAGGTTGGGATAGGTCTGTTCCAAAAAGTCCGCGTATATTGATGGAGAGCCTATGGATGTTTGTACGGGTCGTAAATGTTTTCCGATGTGTCTGGCATTTATGGCACACATTAAAAACGTGAGGTAAATTCTCAGCGGTTGGGCAATTGGGGCTCTGATTCATGTTGATCGGTAGGTATTTTCCGAAACGGCTGGTTAAGTGTTCTTCCAGTTCGAATTATATTAATAATAGTTTGATAGTGTTTATTATCGGACTTGGTTGTTTTAGCCTTCCTGGAGTGTTTTGAACAGAGTACAGTGTACGTTGTTTTGGGCTTTTTTCCCATTCGTGTGGCAATTTTTCTATATTTTTTCTGCCAATGATGCTACATATTTCCTTGGTGCTGTAGTACCTGAAAGTGATATACAATTTGGATCACCACATTTGTATTCATGACCTAATAACTCAAATTAATGTGTCCTTAGCTCAGCTCCTACTATAACACTTGAAATCGTACAATTTTACAAAACGGAGATGATACATATCGCAGTAAACTATATCTGATTCTGACAGAACGAAACGAATTATACTAAGTACATCTCCAACACCAGAGCCTACTTCTCGGTGACTGCATTGGTAGGTATGTCATCTGGTACTGTGCAACTCGAATACCGAGCATAAGTCTAATAAGTTCTTAAGACAGCTAATGGAAGTTCTACGCTGGACCTAACATTAAATGCAGACTGAAATTTAAGTCAATTATTTCTCGCTAATAAAGTGTCGGATATGTTGATTCTGTCGAAACTCAATGACCTGCGTGTGTAACGTACCATCAAGGACACGACCTGGCCAGTTACCGTTGTATATCCTTGGGCAAAGCCATTTACTCGAATAAAATCACACTAAATAACCAACTTGTATTGCTGTACAGTAAAGCACCAAAACCGAACTAAAAATTTGCAGTCTTTTTAAATATTATTTTGAAATAAGAAAATTATTATCAAGCTGAGATATTTGGTTAAGAGATAAAAGCAACCTAACATCATGTAACTAAAACAGCACTGAATGGGTTTTCGACACAACGAAACCATACAAATCATTACAGCAATGATCAGCGTATGAAAATTGTCATATTGGAAAATTGACTAAGCAAAACTTCCCAAATTAATTACAGAACACACTAATATTACAACTGATTCTGTGAAACCATTGTAACATTAATAAATAATTACTGGAAAAATAAGATTACATAGTCCTCTACTTGACCTTA